>CM067217.1:46186693-46786693 GCA_034190945.1 Octodonta nipae
GGTTTTATTCAAAGTAACAAAGAAATATCACATACTAATTTCAAACTACCTTTTCAAGTTCCCTCTATCTGTTTCAAGTCATGCTATATATAAATTCAGTGTCCCAAAAAAACTAATATGTCTTAAAATGGTAAGCTATAAATATAAATATATTGTAGGAACTATACACATCTTTCTATATTTCATCCCTTTATGTGTGTGTTTGCGCGTACTATAACTCATTCCTCCTAAAATGGTTGGTAAAATTACACCGTTTCGGCAGAGTGACATCCTCAGATATTTTCACGTTGTTCTTGTATTCTTCTGCTTAGGCTTCTGGTAACGCAACAATAACTCTTATGGCAAGCAGCTCTCTGCTAAATGATAGTGGTAGTACCATTTTTCACGAATGCATTAATTCTGGGTTTTGATCCCATGCATTTTGAATGATAGGCCATTAGGCGATCTTAAGGGCTTATCTAACCAATTTTTAAACGACTTCAAAAAGGAGGAGGTTATCAATTCGTCGCGTTTTTTTTTTCGCTTTTTTTTGTATGTATGTTACCTGATTTCTTCTCCTGTGGTGCACCGTTTTGAATGAATATATATCCGGATTGGTGAAACTTCAAATTTTGAAAAAGAATTCTATTGGTAAAGTGATAAAATTTGTGAATGAACACATGCGGTGTATGGAAATCGACCAATATCCCTATATTTTAGTCGATTTTTCGATAACTCCTTCTGGATGTGTATAGTTTTAACGTTTAATCTATTAAGGAAGATCCTTAGGTGATCTCATATGCTTTTCTGCGACGTGCAACTTGCAGTTTTGCAGAAAATCGCCGAAATTCCAAAATTCTTATCAAAAATTTCATTCGAAATGACATAAAACGGACATTTCCTCATAAATATTAATTCCAATGTAATAGTGCGGTAATTTTAGGCACTGGAAGTTTTAAATGCGAATTAGAAATTTTCTATGTACATCTCAAGCATATAGGTAGTAAAGCATAGTATTTTCGGCTCCTAAATCAATGAGTACCAAGCTCGTTTGTTGTATACCAGGCAAATACCTATTTAAAATGCAATTTTCCATTTTGCGAAGACAGTGCTTTTGGTTGCCACATTCTCCCGGCCTAATAGAAAATTCAGTGACAACACATGTCAAACTTAAAACTGCTATTTGGTGCGTTATAGACAGGGTGTTTAGTTATAGCAACAAAATAACAAAGTAAAGTGTAGAAGGAGTTGCATTTATATGAGATTGAAATATAGGACGGACTAGAATGATAGGTGGTCGTAGGCAGCCGTAATACAAAATGTTGGATTATAGGGTGGAAAAAATATAAATTAAAATTATATAGGGTGATTAAAAAACTGTTATATGATGTGAACATAAGCAAATCATATACAGGATGGTTGAAATATATGCTGGAGTTGAATTATTTATATAGTGTGATAAAAAATTAATTCTTTATAGCCATAAGAAGTTGCTAAAGTGTGGAGAGGAATTAATGTTACACAGGGCGATAATATAAAATGTTAAAAATAAAATAATTTTATGGGGTAGCCCACAAGAGTTATATACTATGGTTGAAATATAGAACGGATTTGGCTCCGTAAAATATATGGAGGGATTCTACTCCGTCCTATAGTTTACAGAAGGCAGCTAACAAATTATGCTTGTCCGTGGGCAGTCGTATGTACAGGATGGTGATACATATGTGGAGTGGAATTATCTATAGTTATACAGGGTTGCAAAAAAAGTTGAAAAAAGGTTACATGGCGTAGGCCATAAGGCATAAACATATTGGGCTTAAGTCAACGCGTACTAGTACATTTTGTTCGTTAAGATTACATGTCATTTAAATGAGAGAGTATATTGTGTAAGTTGAGGCTTTCGATGTTACCTGGTTCTGTCTATTAAGGTTATACATACAAAATAAAAAAAAAGAATGAAAACTACCTGAGTTCAAAAAAACTAAAAAGTTGAAAATAAAACTTTTTAAAAAAATATATAACTAAAAAGCTAAAAATAATTATAACAAAATACAACTCTAGCAAATAAATAACACATTCAATATTGTTTGGTACCTACCCAGGAAGAAAAATACAAACATTAAATTACCTACCAATCTAGTATATTTTTGAAGTCGGTGCCAAGCAACAATCAAGTTTGATGAATTAGTCGATAAGTACGCAATGGAGGATTTTAGATTTGCTTGGCACCGGCTTCAAAATATACTAGAATGGTAGGTAATTAATTTGTACAGAATGAGCACCTTTTAATATTTATATTTTTACTTTCTGGGTAGGTACCTAACAGCATTGAATGTGTTATTTATTGCTAGAATTGTATTTGTTTAATTATTTTAGCTTTTAGTTATTCGAAATGTTGTATATATTTTAAATGTTGTAAATTCGAAAGTCTATATTTAGCAGTACTCTCATCAAAGATGGATGGCAGCATGTTGGCCTTTTGTGGTACTCAGGTTTCTTTTCAAAAGCGTTTTTCATATTCATGTCGTTAACAGTGAGATCTCAAAAGCGTTACTGTTGTTTTAAATTTAGCAAAAGTGGTGTATTAATTAACACACTTCCTTCTTCCCCTAAAGCCCACTCATACCATCTGAAACACTTCTTCTTCGTTTACAATTGCAAATACTTACCCCGGATCGAAGATGAACTAACGACGTTTCGGCAGAATCACATTTGCCCTCTTAAGGTTGGTTCGCATTTTTGTATCCGTCTGCTCACGCTTCTGGTTACCCGATGTTTTAGGCAATTTGTATCTTTGTTATTATTGAAAATGTAGGTTTTTACCTTTTGATATTGGAACATTATTTCGGTTAATATTTTTGATATTGTCGAGATTTCTTAGATTTTTATGTGAAATCAGTTCACATAAAAAAGATTGCTCCACCATTATAGTCTGTGTCTAATGAAGTTTTGGTATTCCATTTAGCTAAATTTATACAAAAATCCATATTATAATATTTATGTGAACTGATTTCACATAAAAATCTAAGAAATATTTTTGCATAAAATTAATATTTGCAATAAGATTATTTATTGCAATTGTAAAGTTTCAGATTTCACCACTTGGCAATTTCTCGAATGGACTTATCCAGAGGGATCAGTCCAGAATGGCTAAATATTTTAAGTTATTATATGTATTTATACTTTCAGTTTTGGAAACTCAGCTGAGGGGTCTCTGATTTATTATATATTCATAATGAAAAAAATAATAATTAAAAACGATTGTTTTTTATTTTCGAGTAAAGCTTCCGTTATCTAAGGAACCAATTCACGAAAAACACGTTTTCTTGGGTAGATTTTGTGTAAAAGATTTTGGCATTGATAAAAATTTGTTTTATACTTTAGAACACCGCTATATTTTTGTTTAGTTTTATCCTACAATTAATTTTGTCACCAAAAGATCTTTTTTTCTCTCTAAATGATCTAAAGATACTAAGTTTAGCTATTAATAGTAACAATGTACTAAATTGTCGATTCGGTTGTTGCCCTTAACTGTGCTGATTTCCGGTTTACTATAGGAAGGAGAGGAAAGGTGTTCAGTGTTTGTCGCGGAGCTGCCAGTTTTAAGATTCATCTTGCGGTAAATCTGTCAGCCCTGCTTGAAGCTTACTAGTTTGCATGGTTGCATAACATTTCTGCGCTACGTGTAATCGAGTCTGCACATACCATAGTACTAGTGAGGTCTAAAAAATACATAGATTTGTTACTGCGGTTGCACACAGGGGGTCAAGTATTAGAAAAAGAAAAAATAGTTCTCGTTTACTGCCACAGTCCGTGACACTTTCATTAGCGGTAGCAGCATAAGTTGTATAGTATATGAGTTTTACCCCAACATTTAGGGGGAAGTATACGAACCGAAGATTTTTGAGGTGAATAGTTTAGGTGCAGAAGGATTAAACAATATATTAGGAACAAAAACCTTTGAAAATGGTTATGAATTTATTAAATGACAGAGCCGATATCGTTATATTTGCCTTAGCACTAATTACAAGTCCTTTTTTAAATGCAAGTTTGTAGCGTGCGTTTTCAGTGTACAATAGTGTTCAAATGAAAAAGAAACAAATGTTCAGTAAAATGGATTCAGATTTTTATTATGATTAAAGTCAATCTTATGTTACAAATCTAATACAAATAAATAGAACTGATCTGTCTACGATTTCAAAATAACTATTTTGTCTCGGTAAAAACGATTATTTGCATTAAATAAATCCCTAAAGTACGATTGAAAATGATTTCTCTCTCTGTCTATCTGCTGGTCCGGATTAAATTATACGCCGCAACCAATTTGTACTACAGTACAATATTCAAGTGAAACATAACTTGAGACACAATCCGGTGCTGCTGAGTTTAGTTAATTCTTTCTACATTTTGAGAATGGAAAATATCCTGATGTTATTTAGACTTTATTAAAATTAAACTTATTCCTTAGCTCCTTTATAGTTTTTAACGGATATATAAATCTATATTGTTATTTTTTTTTAATCCTACGACGAAGAAGTCACGGGTTACAGTTAGGACTATGTAAATAAGTAATAACTTAAAACATTGATAAGGTAGCTGTAATGAGTTAGCAGATGATTATAATACTTGACTGGAAATATTTAATGTAATGTCATTATAATTATAAACTTGTTAATTCTATAAGTGACGAAGTTTTTTTTATTTTTTACAGTGTTTTACAAATTTAGTTTATTTTAATATTTGATTTAGGGTATTTTAGGGGTTTTTAAGGTTTTCAGAGATAAAACATCCTCAGCGGTTGGTAATACTGACAATCCTATGCTTCTATATTGTTTGAGAACAATATTTTTTTTAAAAATTTTAAAATACTATTAAATCTGTTACCTAGATGAAGTTGTATAAAAATTAGACATGGTGATGACCAGTATTTTTGGAACTATATGACTAGAATTAGTTTTCTGTCCTAATAACTGGATTCCCTTTAGAACCAAAATTTGCTAAAACAATCAACTCCCCTCCCCCGAAAAACAATCTGGCCTTGATCTAAGTCTCTCCAATCATTTGTTCACAACCAGGCGATAAAGCAGCCAAGCATTGTATTTCCTTCTAACTTGATTTACAGTTTCGATTTCGAACTAAACGTTGTTTTATCCAAGTAAAATCAATGTTAAGGTAGATATATACTAATAAAAGAGCTGTTGGAGTCGATTCAGTAGTTTCAGTAATTAATCCCTAAAAACCCACCAATGTCGCTTCTGTATATAATAGTACGGATTAACTAATATCTAGGCATAATTAATAAAATATGTTTGACAACATTTAATCTGCTAGATAATATTGATAGTTCTGTCGGATTTTTTTTTTTTTTTTTTCGTAAGTAGGATACATTCAACTAATAAATGTCTATTGCGTTAAACGACGTTTATGATTTTCAATACAGCAAGTTTAGCATAAGATTTGTTATTAATTAATCTTTTTGTCAAAGTTACCTACAGACCCAAAAGCTAAAACAATTTTTGACTGTTTGCTGAAACAATTAGAAAGAGAGTCTAATTTTAGTAAGACTGAGGATAAAAGTGTTTTTAATATATACACTGTAAGTAATGATTTCAAAGCATAGCTACTGTGGTTCGGTGTTTTCATAAACGATATGTATCATGGAAATAATTTTTTCACATTTGTTAATTTGTTTAATAAATCATCGAGCAAATTATTCCAGACTAGGATTACCACATGTTTGGGATATGTTTGGATTGTCCAACATTTCATATCATGTCCAGACTCTCGACAAAACACAGAAACTGAGAATGTCCCGACAAACAGCTTCTCGTAAAATTAGGTCTGTGAACTCTTAAGTTAGAAGGTTGCTGTACTGTCTCTAGAAGCTAAAAATTTATTTGCAAGGAAAGAACACCCTTATTGCCCAACGTACTTATAACTTCAAATGATATTGCATATTATTGCATACTATTTGAACACCTTCCAAAAGATAAGAACAGGTCAAATGACA
Organism: Octodonta nipae; assembly: GCA_034190945.1. Lineage (NCBI taxonomy): Eukaryota > Metazoa > Arthropoda > Insecta > Coleoptera > Chrysomelidae > Octodonta > Octodonta nipae. The sequence goes on from CM067217.1 coordinate 46,192,683, forward strand.
AAATTACCGAAAATGACCTCATGAAATTAAATAAAAATTATATCACTTTTATTGTCAATTCCGGTTATCAATGCTCAATAATGTACAAGAATGTTTAGTCTTTCAATTAAATTTTATATAAAAGAGAGATATTGTATGGCCAATTATTTAAGTATAGCCGACTTAATAATTAGACAACTTTAATATTCCATGTTTGAATTTTATAACTTCTTCTCCGGAATCAAAATTGATGGATTTAATAACATCTAACACCAGGTACATTCGTAATAATTGTAAGTTACCTATATTATGCTGCATAGTCAGGAGTCATTTTAAAGCCTGACTTCAATAATGCATAACTACAAATATAATATAATAGATTTCAACTTGAAATATTGACAATAACCTTATTCGAAACACTTTAAATTAACTTTTCCAGAAAAAAAAGTCCATCTGAATAATAATTCAAAGTCTGTATTGAATTGAATGAGAGAGAAGAAAAATAGTCCAATAGTTAAGAATGTGTTACCTAAAGAAACAAAACAACTACAAGTAAACATGAAACTCTCTTTGGTAGATATTCAGACTTTTAATCAAAGATTGAGCAAAATAGTTGGTGAGAAAATTTGTTACTATTTAACATATTAACAAAATTATGAATATAAAACGCTTCAGTTATGAGCTGGTTTAATTTTAAGCATAAACCGTCGAAAATATATATGATGTAGATTTTTCATATCCATATAAACTTACCTAAAATAATATTCTATCATTCGTCAATTTTATATATCAGAAATTTCATCATAAAGATCCCCAATATGCATATAGATCTCACATTGATAAAATAAATTTTAGTACAATCCGTTATTGTTACCAGATTTCTTTTTCGACCTCATCTTCCATTATCACAGATAAAAACAGGTTTAAATAAGTATCGATATCAGTGGGACGTCCTCCTAATTAGCGAACATAAAAATATTTAATATTTTGATAATTTATTTGTGGGAACCAAAATGACCATTTCACAAAAGCAGTTTGTTACCGTAATAACGAGCATAATGTCTAACGAAGCCACCCAGTAGTCGAGTACGACCGTAGCGATCTTTCAGATTTCAATAATTGAATTATTTATGAATATTTCTCTTCGTATGACTAGTAGCCGCCGGTCAACGGCGTAGTAAATTGAATGGTTTTGAGGTGAATAATTCCGCAAGACTACTGTTTTTTATTTATCATTATATTAGTATTTCTTATTTTAAGTAAAAAGGGAAATTATATATTTTTCTGGCAATCTAAAATTTACATAGAGAAGATGTCTGCATGATTTTTTTGAACAACAAATATATTTCAAAAGTATTATTGACATTCTCTGTCAGTTAGAAAAGAGTAAATCACGCTACAATAAAAACTTTGGCCAAATGGAAATCGGGTACTAAGGGCTCCTTACCACCCGGGTTTTGATATTATCGTTGTAAATTTCCAATTCGTTTGGGTTTTCCAGTAACATATGAGTGAGGCCTTATATTCCATAGTTTGTCAAAAGTTTTGACCCAGTATTTCCATAGACAAAAGGATAAATATTCAATTTTCATACAATACAATTCCTTTTTTAGCCGACTTCATAAAGGAGAAGGCTGATTACTATAGACTGGCTGGAGGAATTTGAATTGTTTAAACTGTATTCTGTTAACGGGATCCCAAACTGGTCCCATATTCTTTCAAGCACATAGCTTATACAGTTTTTTTTAGAGAATTGGCAAAAACTTTTTAACCGACTTTCTTATATAGTAACCTTTGGTGGAGGCGCTGGAATTAAAAAAGCCTATATATATATACATACAGTGCTTTCATTTCAAAACTAGGCACCCAAAATAACTTTTAAAACATCTTTAAAAGATAAAGACAAAAAACACGTTAATTTATATTTACGTGAGCACACATTTTACACGTATCGGTAACCCTGCAGTTTCAACCCCAAAGCGGGGGTTAATATCATTTCTCCAAGTTTAATACAAAGCGGTATATTTTACAGAGTAATGCCATTTTTAACTTTTAAATTAAAATAATTATTATTTACATTATTAACATTGTATTAGCGTTAGAATTACCTTGTACTTAAATTAGATGTTCAAAATGTCCGCCATTGTTGGTAAGACAATGATAAAGTCGCAGCTCGAATTCCTCCCTCACTTTTTGAAGCGTCTCTGGTGTAATCCGTTCACACTCCTCCACTATTCTACGTCTAAGTTCAGGAATATTTTTAGTTAAGGGGCGTTAAGTCGTGTGATCTCGCTGGCCATTCTATAGCATCTCTTCTTCCGATCCAATCTTCCAAGGCATAATGTGGAGGTGCTCCGTCCTGTTGAAAAAATAGGTATTCTTCGTCTAGCAACAAAGTTCCATCTTGGTCTATTTGGTTGTTTAAAGATACGGTTAAGAGGGGATTTATCACATTTTCGAATAAGTCCAAACACCCTAGTTAAATTTTCTTCCTTCAATAAAGGCACAGTAATTTTATTTCCGAGAATTCCGGCCCATACGTTGATTTTATGAGTATGTTGGTTGTGCTCTTCGCGAAAAACTTGTGGGTTGGTATTGTCCCAGTATCTACAATTATGTTTATTGCCAAATCCATTAAAAAAACCTGCTTTGTCAGAAAAACAAATATTTTTTATAAAATTAGGGTCTGCATTTGCCCTTTGAGTCATTAATTCCTAGAATTCTAACCTTCTGTCATAATCATCCTCAGCAAATTGTTGTAAAAGCTGTATTTTGTAGGGAAAGCATTTATTTAGGCGTAACGTTTTATGCACAGAGCCGACGGAAATGTTTGTGGAGACTTTTGGTATTGAGGTTTGTGGATTCCTGGCAAAATGACCTAAAATCTCAACCTGTGTAGCTTCACTTAAACCTCTACGATTCTTGACAATTTTATTGCACATATTTTTATCTTGATATCTCTGATGAAAAACATGAGCAGTTCTGCGTGCACAGCGTTGTTCTTCCCCATAAATAAATATTATTTCAATTCTTTCTTGTAAAGAATTGTCAACATTTGATGGTCACTATACAACGAAACCACTACTAATAATAAATTGTTTATATTTACAGTCGCAAATATCTTTCACAAAAACATTTAAGGGTTTTTTCTCACTTGTTAATGTTGGTATTTATACCCATACTTTTTTTCAATTACAATTCAAAATTTTTATTTATTTACGGTTTCTAGGTCATTACCCTCTAAAAAGAATCTGATTTAAAAAAATGGTGTGTCAGACTAGCAAAAAGAGACCTTTAAAAAGAGGGATTACGTGATACCTCTTTGTATTTAAACTTTTAGAAGTAATATTCATCCCCCCCATAAATATAACTTAACGTGTCTTTTGCCTTTTTCTTTTAAAGATATTTTAAAAATTATTTAGGGTGTCTAGTTTTTACATGTCTTCATAAGTTGAAATCAAATGGACAACTTTCTGTATAATGAATAGTATTTAGAAAAAAGTTATTCTTCATAAAAAGATTTGCATGGTATATACTTTTTTAATTGTGTAACTTCCTTTTTTATAATGTGTCAAATTGTTAGTTTATTAGAATTGAAAACTGCAAAAATTAAAAAACTAAAAAATTTCGCGTAGAAAAGAGTATTAATTGAATGTAATGGGAATTAAATCAAAATTTCGGATAATTAACGGACCTAAAATGTTGAGGATTATCAATTCGCCTACAATACAGTGGGTCCACCTAAGTTGGAATTATATGCAAAACGTTCTGAATAAATATAAATATTTAGCAAAAACAAGTTACTCTATTCTACTCAACAGTAAACGAGATTGGTCAAAATAATGAAGTTTGCTTAAAAGGAAAATATCCTATTGTTTTGCCAATATCGAAAAAGTTAATCATAAAATGGGACTTTTTGAATGGTCAAGTTAAACCAGATTGGTACCACTGCGGGTATTTAATTGTTTACCATTTGATCAGAAACCAACAGGGTTTGAGGTTAATGTATTTTACCGGGGAGCGTTATTCCTAGTATGAAACACCTAGTGAAACGTAAACCCGTTTTAATGATGTTGAAGGGAAGGCACGATTTCTTAGCTCGAGCAAATTACAAAAATTCAGATACGTCCAGCTTCCTTTTTGTAGAATATCGAGGAAGCTGTTGCCATCTTTTCCGAGTTTAGAATGGTCCACTTTAAAGATTTTGAACAACATTCTCTTTATCAAGTGTTCATTCCCTTCCACTGCTGTCAAAGTGTCTATTATCGAAATTTGATAGAGAATTTTTCCATCTTCATCTAGTAAGTATGTTTTGCCCAATTTTTCTTAAACCACCTATCAACTTGACTTGGGCTGATTATTCCTTTGCCAAAAGGTGCGTTGGAATCGCAAAGCACTGATCTGCATTCCGGCTCTTGTCATAGTAGTATAACATAATTTAACAAATATAGGTATTATTTTTGATAACATTTCCACTACTTAAATAGAAAGGATTATTATTAGGAAGCCAAAAAGTAACGAAAATTTAAAAAATCTAATACTAAATTTGGTACAAAAAATGACACCTGGAAGATAGTATTGAATATCTCTGACCGGTGAAGTTAACCTCAGAGTTTTACAATGACATTCTAGCCTAAGAATTACGGGGTAACAGCAACGATATGGAACGGCTCCAGATTCGCAACCACTGAATGCTAGTTTGCCCGAAACAACACAAAATTTGGTAAAGTTAAAAATACAATTTGGTTAATTAACTATCAAATGAAAACATTTATTTTAGAGATTCTTTAGTTTTTTAACCTTCGTTACTTATCTTCTTATAGTTAGAAATACGAAATTATAATCTTGTATGGAATTTTAGTAAGGAATAGGCTCTAGCAAAACTATAATTTAAATATATTTTGTAATACATTACGAATTATGTACTGTTATCTATTAGCAACAGAAAAGTTGTTAAGTAGCTTATAAAATGAACATTAGTCTTCTAGAGACCAGTTAAAATTATGCTCTTTTATTAAAATTTGTTTAGGTATCTAATTAAGATTGATATTAGAAATGATACCACTGTTAGATTTGATATTATCACTGAACGTAACTAATGTTTGTTTTGGCGCCACTGGACTCCCATGAATTAAAAAAGGCACTTCCTTTAGATATAGCCTTAGCTATGACAGAAATATGATTACGTTATTGCGGTACAATAACAGCAAATAGAAGTCTTAATAAATAATAATCAATAAGAATTGAAATAACAAACAAATTCTCGATAATTTGAATAAATCAGTTTTATGGCTTACATTCTTCAATAAATTCAACTTTTCCTTATTTCTTCAGTCCAAAAGATCATTAGAAATTAAAATGTATAAAATATATTATGTAAGTCATATTCATTTTTCAGAGATACCATACTTTACATATATTGGTCAGTATTGGCGAATTGAGGACCGCTAACTCTACAGCCAAAATAACTGCACGGAATTGAGGACTGTACCAGGCATTGAGGTAGTGAATGAGGGTATATTACTAAGATTAGAGAGAGTTTTGAGGGCGTGGAAAATATTGAAGTTAATAAAAAATAAAAGTAAAAAAATATTTTAAAAATAAACTGTTATTAAAATCCACTATATATAATAATAAACCAAGTTCATAACTTTCGTATTGTTGTGTAAAGGTCCAACCAACAAAATGCTGAATATGGTTGCTTTATATGTGTCATTAGCAAAAGCACGGCATTAACACTGAATATCATAGACGGTAGGATTACAATGGTCTGATGTGACTTCAAACTGTCGAGTAATTTCCTTAATCCCTTAAAATCCTAAGTTGAACATTTCTGTACTGCACAAAATATTTTCGTCAGTTGTTCACACGTTATGTCATATAAAACGGTTATGATACAGGGGTGACGTTTTGTTTATTACCAGTTACCAGTTAAACTTGTGCCAACATAGGAAAGACGTTTTGGCCTTCCCAACGACAAAAATCGTGATAAAAATTTCACATTTGCTACAAATTTCATCGCTGCTGATTTTGAAACTACTATGCACAAGCTCAATTGCCGACCAGAAAGATCGAAGGATACAGGGGTCCTTTTAATGTTCGAGGAACTAGAAGAATGCTTTGCTTTTCCAGCCCAAGAGTAATAATAAATAAAGCTTTGATCGCTCTTACTAATTATTTAGTAGAACTAATTATTATTTTTTAAATATAATCTATTTAAGGCGTAAAAATATGATATTTTTCATAAAATGTTAAAATTTTCATATTTTGTTTTTGTTTCAGCCAGCAGAACAGAATTTCGAAGGAGTGCTGAACAATGCCTCACACTGGTAATTCATATTTTTAAAATATACCTATTAATTATAAAAAAGCAAATTGAAACCAGTTATTAAGAGTGACAATTTATAACATTCTGATTGGCATATTCATTCGCAGATAACAAATGTATATATAAAGGCAATACTCATTATCAATGCAAGCTTCTGACCTTCATACAACAGTTCTCTTAATGGTCTCAATTTGCCTTCCATAGTCATATTCGTCGGACCATTTAATCGGACGATTACAGTTCCAATGATGAAGCTGAATCATAACAGTTAAATAAAATTTATAAGTCATAGTGGATGCTCTATATTAGATTAGATAATAATCAGGTTCAGTATTGCTGATTTTTCTTGACTCTTGTTTGCTCTTCCCCTAAGTAGCTAGATTTTAGCTCAGTCCAGTTATCTAAATTTCAGTGTAAAGATTCATTAATTAATTCATTAAAGTCCAACAAATGTATACTATTTAAACAGCTTCTCCCATAACACCCAAAAATTGAATAATAAACTTATTTATGTCAGATGTTTAACCAATGAAAACGTTTTGGCCTTTTTCGTTTCAATCTAAAACTGTTTTTCAATTAAAAAATAACAACAACCATGACAAAAAAATAGCTATTTCTTGACCACTTAGAATGGACTAATGTTTTCATCATTTCATTGAATTTAAGTAGTGCAGTGTTAGTTACTATTACATTATTAATATATAGCCGAAATGATGCAAACATTAGTTCATGTTAAGTTGTCGAAAATTAGTGAATTTTCTATAGAGCAACATAGCACCTCATTTTCGAGCATAAAATTTAACAGCACTTCAATTATACCATTACCTCAATAACCGTTTATAGGGACTAACTGCTAAGATTTTAACAGCAAATTCAAAGACGTAAATTATAATAAAAACCACAAAACGTGAATTTCGTTTGTTTTTTGCTGATATGGAAAAGTTGTATAAAATCAAAAATTCTAAATGGATTGGATTGGATCATTCTTTACTGTTGAACGTCTGAAAAACGGGTAAAAAGTGGAATATTTTCTAAAGTTAACTAAAACTGGAGTTCAATCTTTGTTTATGTTGTAAAGTTTATATCGACCCAAGATGGATACTGTCGACTAAGTAGTTTTTGAATAATTGTAATTTAAATAACTTAAAGATATATTTTGCATAGCACACCGTATTAACCAGGCTAGTCCGATCGGGATATACTAAAGATATTTTGAAAGTTTATACATAAATCCCACTTCAATTTGTCTATCCAGGATTTTCGTTATAATGCCGGAAAATTGGCTTAAAATAATCAAAATGTTGCATTAAACGTACGAATATCGGACAGACAGTCAGCGGAGCCCTGACAATATATGTGAAGGCACATGGGCGTATATAGAAGGTGGGGCACAAGTTGAAAATCATAATTAATTGTAGTATTATATTTTTTCGGCAGTTTATTAGGTTTTTATTACCTATCTATTATTTGTGCATATTGATGTATATGGTTAATGGTAACCTGTTTACTTGTATTAATTAAATTACTTGTTTCCACTGACCAGATCCACTAGTGTCAAGAAATCTGAGGGAAAGTAAGGGTCGGTCGTTTAAGCCAATATTCACAAGCACTATTAATACATTTTTCGGCACTGTAACGATAATCTAAGATATGCATTTTTAGAACTCTCAAAATATATCGTGGTTAATATGATACGCTACGCAAACTATTTCTACAAATTATTGAAACTGTAATTTTGCAAGATCGACTTAACGAACAATACCTACTTTGAGTCCAATTAATGACAACGTTATAAGTTATCTTTGAGAGGAATATTAAAGTTCCAGCGTTTAGTACATTAAAGCTGTAATTTTTTAACAAAAACTTTTTATCGGTTTTTCTGCAATTTCTCTGTGAAAAATATCTAGCTATATGATGAGTAATAATGAAACCGGTTCCCCATCTATAGAACTAGATGGTAGTCACCATTTGTTACTGCATTAAGAATACAAAATGATCGAAAGTAACCAAATTGTCCGATTTAGTTGCCAAAAAAAATCACAAAAGACAAAAAATCCGTGAGTAATGCCGAATTAACGACAATTCACGATGGTTGTATAGTACGAGCCAAAATTAAACACAATCAATTTATCGGTTTCCCATATAAACACTCATTTTGAAGAATATCTGATTCTCTATAATTTTTCCTTTGGCGGTATTATGAATGTGTAATGGCTATTCACAATATAAGCAAATATAAATTTTGTAAAAAAATACTATTTATTAAATATTTTTCACATTTTCTTTATTTATTCCACATCTTTTCGGGCTGTCACATATTGGATTGAAATTATCGTTATTTGTAATCATCTAGATCTAGATGTATTTCAGCAAAGATCTCCGCTAACCGCTTATAGGATTTACGACTACCTTTAAACAGATCCCGCCTAGACTACTGTAAACATACTAGACATCTGGCATCCTGCCTGTTTTGTAAACAGAAATTAACTTTTACATAATTACCTACTACCTAACACATATTTGTATTACTATGTCCACTGCATAGTAAAATGATAATGCCACATAAATAAAACATACACACCAATTACCTTGAATCTCAAAGCAATCATACGTTTTTACCCTATTTATACTACAGTCGGCAACTTCCTCAGAAAAACACGGATGTCTCGTCACTATATTTTAGTTATAATAATTAGGCCAGCATTTCCTTAACTATCATAATCATAAAATAGTTCTAAAAAACGCGCATTGCACTGCGGTGAGGCATTTGCTTCAATTATTGTATTTTGTGATGAGTTAAGTACCCTTATAGTAAACTTAACATATCCATATAAATGGGTTGTATATAACAGCACGACTTTTGTTGCTTTATTTTTTTCTATTTATAAAATGCATTACATTCAATATCCCATGCTATAAACTTAAACGATATTCCCGCATAAACTTCGTATAGTGGATCTCGTATAATAAATGCCTATACACCTACATACAACTTAAATTTTATTGCCATTAATAGAACAACTCCCGTACTTTACTTGTAAATGATGTGTCGAATCGAAATTTTATGTGAGAGGAAACAATAGTCCAACATGACTACCTACTATAAACATTATATTATTTGTTTTAATCTAGCTCAGAACTCAATTGGAATGGATAAAATGAAATGTTTGTAAATATTTAATTTTTAAAGTAAATTCAAGCGCTATTGGTGGCCGCTGAGATTACTAGAGCAGTAATTTGTTACATAGCCATTTCCAACAATTTTAGGGATGACCCAGTTCTTAGATCTTTGTGCTCAGATTTTTTTATACATTGGTGCTTTATTCTGTTTCTTCACATGGCCATAGAACGTTAACTCTCTCTTAGCTGGTAACGTACCGTCTATTAGACGACAAGCATTTTATTTTTCAGAATTCAACAAAATATAACCATCGATATTCTTTCCCATATGTACCTATCTTCCACTAAGACAAACTGCTGAGGTCAATCATTCGTTATATTTACTGTCCTTAAATCCGCTGCAATGCTATCTCTCCAGCGCAACCTTGGTTTTTCCGGCGGCCACTTTCTTTTCAGGGTCTCTTCTCACCACCAACTTACGACACGTTGATCTTGTCAACACATTCGGCCCATGTTAGTATTTTTGACTTTACTGAAACGAAAGCTTCTTTACGCAGCCCACACTTACACATGAAATAGATGAGCATGGGAATAAAATGCACAACTTGAAATTGCATTTGTTTCGACATGTTACGACCGACACCACACTACCTTGGTCTTGAAATACCCATACCCATACAACTCAGTTCTCTGTGTAAGAAAAAAGGAGCAGGTAATAAATTAAGAGCATCTTTTTTAAAGAAAATCAATAAATTATAGCGAATAAACAAATATAACACCAATTAGTAAACAATTTACATTAAGATTTCTGAATAATTTAATAAATATAGGAAATTATTTACTACGGTATCGTAAAAAGGTTTCACCGCAATACTAAAGCTACCACGAAAATCTCGTCTACTTTTACGAAGCAACTGCAGAGGATTCCAAGTTTGTCATCACTGCACGTTTACGGCTTATACAGGGTCATTCAACTTGTTCCACACGGAATATCACGACTAACCGAATTACTTTTGAAAAAAAATTATCCTATCAATAAAATGCAACATTGACGTGTCTTATACCCTGTACATAGTAAAAATATTTTTAAAATATATCTACATAAAGTAGATATCAACCGTTGATTCCTTGAACTTTGCTATTCCATTTTAGAAAACATGAATTACCCTATATATGCAGTAGTGCGTTGTAAGTTTTATTAGTGTAATATGTAAATATTTTTTTGAGCAAATTATTTTAAAACTTGATATGATTTTGAGTTGGGCAGTGACTAATTGTATCATTAAAAAAATAGACAGTTATCGGTCTTTACTGTTGTAGCGGAGGACTAAAAGTAGAATGAAAAAATATTTACAAATGATTTTCAACGAGCAGCATATATTTGTAAAGAACATTTTTCCAGATGAAACCTATTCTGGTTATTATCGTGTGAATACTATGGTGCCATACTTTTAAATGACAAAGAGAAAATAATCCAATGTTATATCTTCTATGGAAAAGAAGCATTTAAACCCTTTCGTCATTAACCATTTGTTGGATTACAAACCGAGTGATATGTGACTAACTGTTTTAAATGAAATTATGTCAACTATATGTGAAAAATTATGTATTTAAAATTTTAAATTAAATTACACATTATGGATTAATACTTGATTCGTAACAAAATAATTATTTAAGTAACCTGAAATTTATATCTATTACTCAGAATGACACAAAGAAAGAGAAACAGAGACATTCAGATCACGATAGACCTTAATTCGCATGAAGCTTTAAATTCCATCGTTCAATCCCAAATGAATGCCACTTTTTTTAAATTTTTACTATATTTGGTTCTCCCAATTCCCTGTTAGTTCTCATTCTATATTATTCAATGGTGTTGACTGGTCTGTATATCCCTCTAAAAACTCTTTTCTTTGTACGATTGTTAGTCTGTTCTCATTACGTTTTGTCATCGGCCATATTCTACATTATTTTCATACGGAAAGATACATGATTTCATTATTTGTTATAGCTCAAGACACCAGCGATTGCCTCCTCGTACTCCATTGTTAAGCTGTTGTGTTTTATTATTGTCCAAGGTGGACGTAACTGCAAAATATTTAAACTGATGAACCTTCAAAATTGCAGTGGGAGATTATTACATTCTGTCCTCTTCTCGCCTTTCTGTTCTTGTACAAAGGTGATCCCAGAAGTGCCTGGCCGACTAGAGATGTATTTGTTTGATAAATATCAGTGTATTAGAAAGTACATCTCTGAAGCATAAGTTTCTTTTGGAGACGCCCCGTGCGTCCCCGTTGTTTAGTAGTTGTTTGGCAGCCAACAATAGTGAACGGTTTCAACGAATTTGTGAAAATGCAGAAAATTGGTTATCGTTATGTGACTTTTATTTGAAAGGTCTCAGCACAACCAGTATAAAAGCTGAATTCGGTTCTACTCTGGGTGAATCTGTTCCTTCGTTTACAACAGTAAAATATTGGGTAGCAAAGTTTAGACGCTTCACACACGAGAAAAAAAACAATCAAAACAATGGACAGTAATGGGAGAAACGGGTCCAGAAAAGGCGAAGATCATTAAGTCTGCAGGCAAGGTCGTGGGCCGTTTTTTGGAATGCGCGGGGGATAATTTTCATTGATCATCTTGAAAAAAGAAAAACTATCAATGGCGAGTATTATGCGAACTTACTGCAAGGTTCGATCGAAGAAATCAAGCAAAAACAATTTATTTACTAGACAAATTGGAATTATCGCCCGAAGTAGCACAAATTCTAGGTCAATTCTCGGTTAGAATTGTTTACTACTCCGTCCTTTTTGTGATTGACGAGAAGTTACAAATCAAAAATTAATTTCTGATACAATCTGCAGACAACGTAATAAGGAAAATTTTCATATAATGTTCTATGCTTTGATGTTCGATAATAATCGTCACAATTTCTACGAGGGCTGCCTTTTATATTTCGGGATTGGACAACCCTAGTGTTGCAATCTGACAACTGACAGCTCTATCGTAAAGTTTGACATTTTTGAGGTTATACGTACTCAGAACGTTTTAACATACGAGCGTTATGTGCTGGTTACTAGACCAATCAATAGAGCAAAAATTAACTGATTATGTGTAAAAAGGATACCGACTGTGCCATCACATTAACAAAGATTCCTAGCGATATTTTGCTATGTTTTCCACTTGCAAATATGGTTTTTTACTTTGTTATAAACAATTGAAGCAAGAAAATTACGTTTTTTTTCTTAGCATGTTTACTAAATCAAAAATAATAAACTAATCTCAATGGTGTCAACAGGTCAATTGTAAAGTATGAAAATACCAATGAAATGAGCCCAGGCTCGATCAGATTGGATCATTAGTAACAGGGAAAAACAAAAAATATAGAAAAATGTAGGATTTTTAAAAAAAAATCGTATCTTTGTCACATTAGAAGCTGTAGAACTGGGCTTGTAGGAACAGTAATTTACATCTATTTTATGTATGCCAAAACCAGGCGCTACCGGTTTATCAGTTTTTGAACAATTGTGATATAAAGTTTTCTGTTCACTATTTTTGCATTGTGCCCCCATGCGTCATAGATAATCAAATTTCGATTTTGAAAAAAGTTGTTGAAAGTAGAGGTGTCATTCTACAAAGCCTCTATTCTCATTTTTCACTAAATGTCTGTGAAATATGTGAAAAATGTTAGCAAACATGGCAAAAAATGGGCTAGCGTATGAATGTATCCAAGGAGTGGGGGAAACACGGTTGTTGAGGGGAAGCGTATAGTAATATATAGTAGAGGCACATACATAGATCGTTTTAATATTTAAAATCCTCACAAATATGATTTTTTTTTAATGACCGCTCTCCTTCGATGTTCTGTAAAGCCAAAATCCACAAATTAAAGCAAAAACGTTTCCGAGAAACAATTTACATATAAATATATTAATAAACAAACAGTTCTCATTTAATATAATAAAATCGAACAAATCACTTTGTATAGAAGTTTTTTTAACGATTAAATTCTTTCACCATCTGTCACAGTGACAGTTACTATCGATAATAATTATTGTTAGCTGTTCCCCTCAACTACCGTGTTCCCCCCACTACTCGAACACATTCATATGCTCACCAAATTTTGGTCATTTTTGCTAACATTTTTCGTATATTTCACAGGCATTTTATGAAAAATGAAAATAGAGGCGTTGTAGAATGATACCTCTACTTTCAACATCTCCATTCTGAATTGATATTTGACGATCCATGTCGCATGGAGACACACTGCAAGAATAGTGGACTAAAAACTTCATAGCAATTATTCAAAAACTAATAAACCGATAGCATCTGGTTTAGTCACGCATAAAGTAAATATCAATTACTATGAATTCCCACAAGCCCAGTTCTACAACTTGTATAGTGATGGAGTTATAATAATATAAAGAAAACCGCTAAATTTTCCAGTATTTTTTGTTTTTCTCTGTTACTAAAGATCTTATCGGATCGATCCTGGGCTCATTTCATTGGTATTTCCATGCTTTACAATTCACCTGTTGACACCATTGAGATTAGTTTATTATTTTTCATTTTATAAACATCCAACGAAAAAAAAACGCAATTTTTCAATTGTTTATAATAAATTAAAAAACCATAGTTGCAAGTGGAAAAGGTAGCAAAATATCACTACAAATCATTCTTAATGTGATGGCACAGGCAGTATCCCGATAGTATTTTTTGCACGAAAAAATCTCTATTGATTGGTCTATACAGTAACTTAAAGGATTCATCTCGGCCAAAAAATGGAATTAAATCGTGAACATTTTCGTGCGATTATTTTTTACAACTTTCGACGTGGATAAACTCAGCAAGAGTGCATGGATGAACGTAATTTAATTTTTGGCGATGAAACTCCATCAAAGACCGCTGTTTATCGATGGTATGGTGAATTCAATCGAGGTCGTAGTTCACTCCAAGACGAATTTCGTGAAGGCCGTCCAAAAACAGTTGTTGTTCCGGAAACCATTGAAGCTGTGCGCGAACTGATATTGCAAGATTGTCCTGTGACCTATCGTAAGATTGAGTCAACCTTACACATTAGTGGGACCAGCATACATTCAATATTGCATAAATATTTGAATGTCAAAAAAATTTGTTCGCGTTGGCTCCCACACAATCGTTCAAAAAAAAGGGGCGTGTCGATTGGTCGAAAGTAAAGCTAAAAAAATACGAGCGCGGTGCTTCAAAACACGTTTATGACATAGTGACAGGTGATGAATCGTGGATTTACGCTTATGAGCCCGAAAGTAAACACCAGTCGACTGTATGGGTGTTTCAAGATGAGCCGAATCCAACAAAAGTTGTTCGCGCACGAAGCACTTCCAAGCAAATGATCGTCTGTTTTTTCGGAAAAACTGGACATGTCGCAACCGTAACACTAGAACAACGCAGAACAGTCAAATCTGAGTGGTACACAACCATTTGTTTGCCAGTTGTTTTCCAAGAAATGAGGAAAACCAACCGCCGAACACGGATCACTCTTTACCACGACAATGCGAGCTCTCACACATCGGCTCAAACAACTGCATTTTTGACCACTCAAAACATCGATTTGATGAGTCATCCGCCCTATAGTTCTGACTTGTCACCAAATGACTTCTTTTTATTCCTGTACGTAAAAAACAAACTGAGAGGTCAACGTTTTTCGACACTTGAAGAAGCGGTTGCTGCGTTCAGAATGCATGTTTTGGAAATATCTCAATCAGAGGGAAAAAGTGCTTCATGCTTCATGCAAAAGTAGATAGATCTTCATGGGGAATATTTTGAAAAACAATAAAGTGATTTTCGATGATTAATATTTGTTTTTGTTCTCTAATCCCGAAATATAAAAGGCAGCCCTCGTAATATGATAATTGTGTTAGCGTTCAATAATGTATTTCATTTCCTAAGATATTTCATTCCCTAAGATGTTCAAATAGAGTCATATTATACCATCTTCTTCCTAAAGTAGTGCAGCCCGGGATCTCTTGATCCTGAATTTCCTGTATTCATCCTAGTTTGTTGCCTCTTGTAGTAGTGGTTTTTTATTCTTGTTATCGCCTTATTCGTCTTTTTCGTTATTTCTCCCTATATGTTGTTTCTTTTCTTAGTTGTCGTTCCGACGTTCCTCATATACCATGATGCATCAGTTGTTCTCTTCAGGGCGTCGAGATGAATCCTACCTATTTTCTTGATATGTGTGTTCAGTTGATATGTGTGTCCTCATATGCTCGTCACGTTCATCATCACTAGTCTTACAGTTGCTTCGTAGATCCCTTTCTTTGTCATCAAATTTAGCTTACTTCTCCATCCTATTATGGGTGAAAAACTAGCGGACAGATAATACAAATATTTTTTTCAGTTAGACCCAAACTGTACTTCTATTTTCACTTTTAGTCTAAAGAGTTCAGGCAAAGACATTTCGAGCCTGACGTTTTATCAAATTTGCCTGGAAACGAACGTTTGCCGGTTCCACACTGCCATATTGATAACGCAGATCTCTCTCCAAACAATTGTCATTTTAGCTACACTGAAATCAATAATTCATTAGTCCACTTATGTACATTTAAATTCATTAGCTGAAATGTAAATTACTTTTTTTAAAAAGCACGCATCTGCTAAGCGCATAATTTGATTTTGTGATTATTTATTGTTCTACCTAAAATGTCAACACAATCTAATTATTGAAATGTTTTAAAAATGCGGGTACAGCATAGATACAAAATACCACAAAAATGTAAGTTAAATGGCGATATTAAAATGTAACTTTTCTATATCCAACTGGGAAGACATCTGGGTATTCCAAGAAGGGTAGAAGAAGTCTACTAGCAACCTGCTCGAATTAAAATAGTTCATAAACTGTTTTTGCTTCTTGATTATATTATAAATACATTTATTTGAAAACAATTATAATCACGCAGGCTAAGTCAACATGGGGCGACATGACAGTCTTATGTGCCATCATAATGTGATATTATTATAATAGTTTTATAAGGAGCGACCAATTACATTCAAACATGCTGCAGTCTTACATATAAAATAAAGTGGCGAGTACATATTCTTAAGGTCAAAAAATATACCAGACAAAGTTTTTAAGTTATTTCCAACAAAGTTGAGTTATATTTTTGTTTATAATAATAGTCATTTTTTGTTAAATTCAATAAATGGTCAGTTAATCACAACGTTTGAATAGATTTCATTAATATTAAAATAAGGGACACATAATTTTTAACTACTGCAGTATGTAATAGCTTGCCGAAAGACTGTAACAAATAGCTTTAAATATCTTGGACTATTCTTTGATTATAGACTACAATGAAATAAACGCATTAAATATATACTTAAGTGAAACCAGATAATATGTTGTTTATATTTTCAAACGTAACGCGCTATTCTAGCGTATTTTAACGTAGCAAACGTAACAGTCAATAAGTTGTTTTCACCAAAATGCAATTATAGCTCAATAAATAAAATATAAATCAGTAAAAGTTTTATTAATTTTATGTTCGGTTTACTTTTTCCTTTCATTCCAAATAAATACATAGGGATAGCGAGGGGAAAAAGTTTCATTGCTACTAAAGTTGGCATTAATTTTGTTGTATGTAAAATATAACATAAATGTAATGTATCGTCACAATTTTGGAGGGCAACAAATCCCTAATTGACACCTCCCTGGAGTAGCAGATAGGCAGTTCCCTACGACCCAGGTAGAAGATTGGTCAATTCCAGGAACATGAAGCATCACACGAGAGTAGCGATCGTTTCACACATCCCATTCTTGGGAAAGAGTCATCCTTAAAATGAATCATTTTCACAACCAAATATTCCTTCCTATCTTCCACAAAAAAACACCAACAAGCTTGGCACGCTTAATGGTTCAAATATCAGGCTGTCTGTGGTTTTCTAACCGAAATAGTGGCCACAAACGCAGACAGACATTGGGTGCTAAGAATCACTGGGTTACAATGGAGTAAAGCAATAATGGCAAAATTTGACAATGAATGTGAAACAATTGCTTGGATAATTGAGTTGTAATCAAAAAGTAATATAGTTATACGCACCAAAATACACGAAATATATAAAAAAAATAGAACAGTTTTACAATGAAATCTCAAAAATCATATCAAGAATAGGAGTACCCTAATACTAGACAGTAAATGTTAAACATGTATAAAGTTTCATCTATACCGACAGCAATGAATGACGAAGTTTTTAACAGCACACCGACTGCATAAAATGAATTTCATCTTCACAAAAAAAAAAAATAACGAAGATAACATAAAATAAGGTAGATTATGTCATGTTAACCAAAAACTTCTAGCCTAATTAACATGTTTATGGAGCCGTAGACATTTTTACTGTCTAGAAATATAATCAAGGTGATAAGAAAAGATCTACCTAACTACTACGAAATTGAAGTGGAATGATTTATAAAGGAAAACAAAGTAATAAAATATCTTAACCTTAAACTGGAGAACGAAGAAAACAAAGAAGCAACAACAAAACGAAGCTTCAGTCAAGGAAAGAATAATAATCATCGTAGGTTCAGAATCTATGCCAGAAAAACTAACATAGGCATTAATACCTATTGAAATACATAATACTGTCGAAAAATAATTAGAATACAATTTTGATCTCAACGTAGCTTTTGTCGACTTTCAACAAGCTTTCGATACAAAAGAACATGGGACAATTATGAGGTACTGAGGGGGACATCAGAAATAGACCAAAAAAAAGGCTGATCAGATAAGATTAAATTAGATTTAGTAACAACTAAACTGTTCTTCCCACTTACTAATTGAACAAAACTTCAAGTCAAGGAAGCAGCTGAAATAAAAAGAAAAGAACAATTTAAAGCCTAAACGTAAGTTGACCAGTAGGATACAACAAGAACTAATCAAATCAATAGATCTTAGAGAAGCCAAGTGTCGAATTTTACACCAAATATTTGCTCTAGCATTGAAAGGAAAAAGCCTCCTAGAGGAATGATCTGAAACCTATATCCTATTCCTATTTTAAAAAGCCTATAAGAAAACTACAGAAGAAGAAGTGCTAAAGCTTCAATAGGTACTGGAAGATTATACAGCAATAGTGGAAAAGGTAGGCGAAAATTAGACGAACACTAAGCAAGTACTCTCTGTAAAGCCGTTTCCCACTAATTCCTGGGATATAAATCACAAAAAAAGAATTCGTAGGTTAATTAAGCACTTATGATACTCTCTTTTCGAGATTTTACCACCCATTGAACGCAAGACAGAATATTGTTTCTTGTCCAAAACCTTTATGAGTTGCGCTTACTTCAACGTATTGATGTTTCATTTCAGATTAACATATTAAAATCAGTTATATGTATGAAATACCTTTACCTTTATTATTCAAGATTTCGATCAGTTGAGACAAGCGTAACTGATAAAGGTTCTCGACTAGAGAAAAATTATTGCGTCCAATGTGTTGTAAAAATCTGGAAAAGATAGATATTTGCTTTGCTAGGTTGTAGTTAACCCGCGAATTCTTTATTGTGATTTCTATCTTAGAGATCGCATGAAAACGGTGTCACACTTTGCACGACACCCGATTAGGAGTGTATTCTTGAAATTCCTAGATGTAGATATTTATCGTTAAAATATTAAATTCAGTTGTATGTACCTAATACAAGAATATTTGTTCGTGATTTTAATCAGATAAGTAAAGTGCACCTCATGAAGGTTATCAGTTAGGAACAATATATGGCATTCAATGGGTTCTCGAAAATATAGTATCACATATACACAATCCAACAATTTATAGGAAAAAATGGTAGCAAAGTTAGCTTTTGTGGATGTCCGAAAAGATTGTCATTTAATTCCGAGATGAAAACTTTGGGAATACATAGAAAAAGTCAGAATATAAATGTCGAGGAATGTTTCACTTTACCAACACTCTTAAAGTTTTCTACAATAAACACTGACACTGTAGATGAAAAAAGGGGATGATATAAGGTTACCGGTTAGAAATATACACATAAACATCTAGAGCTTTGCAGTTGATCAAGTGATAATCTCACAGAATGAGGAGGAGCTAAATGCTTAGGACTATAGAGGTGGAATAATAGAGTACAATATGCTTTTATTTAAAAATTTGAATTCAGCAAATACGGTAGAATTTTATTCTTAGTAGAAACAGTAGAATCTAGAAAATGATGTGATTATTTAAACTATTTCACTTTTAAGTTTTGTTGAGATATTAAATAACTGCTTTTCAACTCTATCATAAGTTTCTGGATTCCATCTATGATCGAAGCACCTATCAAGACTAATTAAACGAGTTTAAACTTGTGTTTAGACTCTGTTTTGAGTTCCTATGATCAACTGCTCCATCTACAGATCAGCTCAATAACACCAAAATACAGAGGCGGCGTAGGCCAAAGGGCCTCGCGCCTTAATTTCAAATGATTTTTTATTTTATATTACCTTCTTCTTGCACCATCAGAGGGCCTCGCAAAATGTACCTTACCCACATTAAGTTTAGGTGTTGAGACGCTACTGCCAAAATATTTCATTGTCAGCTGATTTACATACGCTAGTAAAATTTCAGCTCAACTGTATGCCGGGAAGTAGTCAAATGTAATTTGTACGATTTGTACACAAAATGGATCACGTGAATGTTATTAACGCAAGTATAATACACACAGTTAAAAATTAATTTATTAATTAACTATAATTAAAAATGCTATTTTGTCAACTTTCAAATCGATACAACGATCCGACGTAGGTTAAAATCAACTCCTTAGATTTGTTTACATAATTATTATTCATTCCAGGTAAATAAAACTAACATTCCCGGTAAAGATGGCGGGATAGCCATATGCACATTTTATATCTCACAACAATATTTTAATTTTTGAACGTAAATCTTCATCTACATTTAAATATATGTGCAAAAAGTGTAAATAGTAGTGTTAGTTATCTAGTGTAGTAATTTAAAATTAAGATGATCAAAATATAAAAGGATTTAGATCAGATTTAAAAGTTCCTCTTCTGTGTAAATGAATAATGGAGTATATGCGAAAAAGTGATTTCAAATTTAAACTATTTTCCCCATCCCATAGACGCTATAAAGTGAATAAGACGCTCTTGTAGTGAATTATAAGTTAATTTAGTGGTGGCCGGAACTCCAAGGCTATCCCGCGTTGTATATAGAAATTGTACATAAAAAAGAATTTTTTTTATAAATATCACTGGTTTCTGGCTAATAAGATCGAAAAGATCAAAGCCACCCCCGTCTCGCAAGAGACACCCTTGCTGAAGAAGAAGAAGAAGATTCCCTAACAAAGTCCGCACTATCACATAAAAAACAAAGTATGAAACCTGTTGTTATTTAGTAGAGAAAGCACTGTATGAATTTTCTGTCAGCTGTCAGTGTTCCATTTTTCTACAGTTTCATTGCAATGGATCATTCATTAAAATGATGTTTCCAAAATAATATGTTCATCAATTCTAACACATGAATGATAAAATTTTCTCACATAAATATTAGAATCTGAATACGTAGGTATTAATACAAAATAAATAAAAATGCTACCGCTCTTCATGTTGCTGCATATTTATTCAAACCGGAGAAAATTCTTAAAACCATGTTATGTGAATTCTTCATGGTACGCTCTTTCGCTTTCATTAATATTTATCGTGAATGTAATCCAATTATCAGTGAAGTCATCAAATCGAAACATGACATTTAATTTTGCAGGAATATCAACCTTCATTAAATACATTAAAATAAAATTGTGAACAGTTTCTTTGGCGGTGTTATCCTCTGGACATAAATGAATTTATGGAAAATATAATTTAGTCGTATCAATCAGTTGATCTCATTTTTAATATTATAATTTAAATCATCGTATTGTTTAACTTTTGTTCGCTTTCGTAAAATCAAAAACACAAGTTGTACAAGAATTCTCCTTTTACATTAAAGATTTTTTTTTGTTAAGAATAGCAGCTTATTAAAACAAAAATCATCATTTTTGCCTTTCTGTATGGGAGTGTAATAAGAACTGATGGAAAAAATGTGAAACTTCCTAAATAGCAATGAAATAGGAGACAGGTCATTCACCCGAAATGAAGATTGGGGAATTTAGACCTGGCGGTAAACCTCCGAATTTCTCCAGGTGGAATTTCAATATAAATGTTGACACCATTTTCCTATTCCATAATTTCGTCTCATCGGCATCGGGTAAGAACCTGTCACATTTAACTCAAATATCATATGAATATAAGTTGTCCTTCCGCAATTTTAATATTCAAAATTTTAATCAAACTTCAATTTTATGTTATACAAATTATTATTTACGTATATTCAGCCATGTCAATACAATGCACGGTTCATAGCAGTATTTCATGTCAGTTGTTTTCGAGTCACTCAAATAATATATAAAAAAGTCATACGATACATAGTTACATCTTTCTGGAAATAATAAAAACCGCCTTTTGAGAGCCGTACAAGAGTCTAATGCTCAAGAGTGAGAATATTTGTATATCTTGCTTTTTTCGTTATCTAAAACACAACTAAAAAATAGTTTATTTAGTTTCTACGGATTTTTTAGGTTTGCTTTTGCTCCAAGTATTTGTATCTATTCAAAAAAAATGTTAGAAAAAAAAGCGGAAAAATATAGAGGAATCAGTCTCTTAAACACCAAGCTACAAATGAGGACAAAAATCTCTACCAAATTAAAAAACCAAAAAAAATATCACTGGAAGATGAACAACTTGGTTTTCAAAGTGGAAATCTTGTCCAGATGCAGTATTCATAGCAAGACCAACAACAGAGAAAACATTAGAATATAATTGTCCGGCATTCAATCTGCCTAGATGACCTAAAAAAAGCTTTCGATAGAAACTACAAGATGTGGTTCATCTTGTACATAATGGACCAGTACCGCTAGATATAATGAAGACAATTGAAGATACATACAAGAACAGCACAATATAGACCGGAATAGATAGACAACTCATAGAGCAGATACAAACAGGCACAGGTATAAGATCCTTCTTGAATCGCATAGTGATTGAGATAATACAGGTCCCCAAAAAATGTCAAGGTTATAAGATGACTTACAAATTCAACACAGTTGCAAAGAAATTCAATATGGTAATCTCAGTTCAGAAGACACTTGTTATTAGTAAAAAACCTATTAGATGTAAGATAGATGTTTATGACGGCAGCATAAAATAGATTTTGGATAGCAACTATGTGAAAATCACCTTATCTACGAAAATGAGAATCAGAAGTAAAATACCAAATACAGAAAGCCAATAGAACAGCTGGTTGCCTAAATAACAATATGAAGAAACAAATATATCGAATGGAATCTTAGACAAGGATTTATGAAGCTACTATAAGACCAATAATGGCATACAAGGCAGAAACAAGACACTTCCAAAACATAATGCCACTAAGAGCTCGTGTAAGAGCTGATGAAATTAGAGTATCATACAAACTGGAAGAAATAAACGACTGGATATTGAATTGGAAAGCAGAATGGCAGGCGATAAGCATAGTAATAATTGCAAGAGCCAGCATGTAAGCAGCAAAAGGTGTGGGCCTAAGGATAGTTTGAAATTACCTCTCATTTGAGCGACATAAAACCAATTACCGTCAAAAATTTCGAACTGCTATAAACGTCGATTTATTTATTTATTTTATTTAGCGTATGGCAATAGTATACATGAGTTGATCTTATAATATAAAAATACGAAATTACATTTAAACACTAATAATATACAAGAACAAGAATAAAAGCGTACAGAGTAAAAAACTATATAAAAAAAGAACAGAAACAGAGCATTTGTAAATAACAGTCCATGCAGGAGGGAGAGTATATATATATATATCCGTTATTGTTCCCTGGTAGGCCGTAAGTTTACAGTCTTGGTATATATGTTTGACTGTTTGATAGGCTGCCCCGCATTCACAATTGTGCATGGGTTGTTTATTCCATTTATACAGCATATCTGCGCAGACGCCGTGTCCCGTTCTAATTCTATTTGCCGTCTTCCATATATTGTGAGGTAAATCGAAACCCGCAGGTTCCTCATGGATGCTCACATAGTCGAGTACCTCTGGAGGGGCATCCTCCCTCCAACCTGCATCCCATTCCCTTTCATTCACTTTCATGCAACGCTTTCCCAGTCCTTATTAGTGGATGTCTGGATTTCGGTCTGATGAGGCAAGCAGTTGGTATATACTCATGGATAGGCAACTCCGGGATATTTATTATTTTCTCGTATTCTCGTAGGAGAGCTTCTTTCCATCGGATATTTGGCGGCATAATATGGCTCAGAGTTGGGAGCCAGTAAGTTGGTGTAGATTTTATGCATCCCGTTATGATACGCATGCTCCTGCAAAGCTGAACATCAACTTTTGAGACATGGTGGCTGTTCATCCATACTGGAGCACCATACTCAGCCGCGCTGAAGACGAGACCCATTGCATCGTAAGGTATCGGCAGTTGCTCCCCATGAGGTTCCACAGAGCTTTTCCAGAGTGTTATTCCTCGTTTGAATTTTTGCAGCCGTATTCTCTATATGTTTCCTAAAAGAGAGCGTTCTGTCCAGTGTAATACCCAGGTATTTTGGGTTCGGATTGTACCTAAGGCGTCCACCATTCCAGAATATTTCAGGCTCTTGATTAGCCTGTTTATTATTTAGGTGAAAAAAGGAACACTCTGTTTTGCTGGGACTTGGAACTAGTCTCAATTTTTTATAATAAACATCCAAAGTTTCGAGATCTTTTTATAACATTCTCTTTGCTGCATCGAAAGATTTAACTTTCACCGCTATCGGCGTACGCAAATTTATGTGCAGTCGTTGCAGGGAGATCAGCGGTGTATAATATATATCTATATATATGTAAAAGGTGGATTCCGGGAATTCATCCGCGTCGTTGATAACTGATCCCTGCCGGGATGAGTATTCGAGTAACTAGAAGCGAAAGCAGAAGGCTACGAGAGTTATGCGAACCGACCTGAAGAGGGCAGATGTGACTCTGCCGAAACGTAGTCATTTTACCATCGATCCCGGCAGGGATCAATTATCAACTAGGCGGATGAATTCCCGGAAACCACCTAAAACATTTAGTGCCCGCGAAAACTTAAAAACAAATATAAATATATATATATATATATATATATATATATATATATATATACTGGAAAGGAAGTCACGGATGTATAAAGTACAAATGTACAAAATTCTAGAATGCTATCGGGAAGTAGCCGATATATAAAAGTATATTCTTGTAACTATATATTTTGAGAGCTTTCGACATGATCTATTTCTCCATCAGTCAAAAAAGTTAGTTGAGATTGAATTCAGAATTAACTTTACAGCACAAAATGAACATTAGAAACGTTATCAAGTAAAAGGTAATATTTTAACATTTCAAATGTATAGAAGAATTCTCTTACACATTAATGTTCACTTTGTGCTGTAAAGTTAATTCTGAATTCAGTTTTTCAAACTTCTTTGACTGATAATTTTGAAAGCTCTCAAAATATGTAGTTAAAAGAGTGCTTCCCAATAGCATTCCAAAATATAGGTTTATATACATAAATCCTGGTTTTATAATTTGATTTTGGAGATCTCTAAATTATACCTAAGGTCTGGTGTGATTTATTATACGTGGTAGTTATACTATACTTTCGGAGAATTCACCCATTTCTTTCAGTTATTCTGTTAATGAGTGATTATATATAACCCATGTTCATCTGAAATAATGTAACTTTCAGTTGGTCAAGAATTTTTCAAATATATGAAGTGGTTCAGAATATTATTCCCACATACATGCAAACTCAGACACTTTGCTCTTACTCTTTATAATACTAGTATAGATTGTGAAATGACCGAACTGTTGGAACTCCAAAATTCTCTAAAATATATATTTTTTAATTTTCTCTGTGTTGAATATTATATATATATATATATATATATATATATATATATATATATATATATATATATATATATATATATATATATATATATGTTCTGAGAGGCTTCCGCGGTCATTATTATGAACTAAGCTAGGTTCCGGGTGAGAACCGCGTCTGAATTTATTGAATACTCGACGTTTCGACTCCTGCTTTGGAGCCATTATCAAGAGACAAAAGTAAAAAAGAGTTTCAGAGTCTAGATCGAACTCGGGGCCTCAATCTCAATCGAAAATCTCTGCTTCTTTGTGATCTTGTTTTCCTCAAATCTTGTAGAACTTATAACATCATTCCAAATACTTTCAAACTAAAACATCATACCTCTTCACGTTCAGTTTCCAGTATTCTTAACAAAGCAAGTTTGGCGCTCTTACGAAATTCCATCCATTCAATCAGATATCAACTTGACCAAACCAACCGAAATTTGTATCACTGTTATTCATCATTACATACTTTCAATCCTCATCCAATTCTGTGGGACAATTTTAATCGCATTTCGAGCGATAAAGCCGAACACCTGGCCCAAAAGAAAACAGTCACTCAAAAACTTAAGCTAACACGACTTATTACAAAACAACAACCCACTGTCACCTCACCCCCTCAGACGACCGTCCATAACTTTTCTGACTTCCCCTTAGACTCTACCAGTTTACACGTCCTATCCAAAGGTTTCAATTTCGCAGTGACGCCGAAAACTATCCCAACTGAAAGAATCATTTCTCAAGTTGAGGTAGCTTTGGCTGAACTAACAGATATTGAGGCTGAAGATACTCGTCAAGACATTGCTAGAGTACTCCGCACATCAAAGCCACCAAAATCAAACCTAACTTCTAACGAAAGACATGCACTAAAACAACTACGTAACAACGATGACATAACTATTCTTCCTGCCGACAAAGGTAACGCGACTGTTCTTCTCAATACTAAGGACTATGTTCACAAGATGAATTCCCTACTCCACACTGCAGACTACGAAATAATGAACAATAATCCTACCACTTACTTAGAGAAAAAGACTAAGGAAATCATCAACAGGACACAACTTCCTCTTGACGTTAAAAAGATCATCATTCCTCGTGAAAAGTCTTCTAAAATTCCGAAAGTTTACGGACTACCCAAAATTCATAAGCCGGACATTCCTCTTAGGCCAATTGTCAGTTCGGTACAATCCCCGACCCAAGAATTAGCCCGGTACTTAGCCAAAATCCTTCAACCTCTAGCCGAGCAAGCATCCTCGTACGTAAAGAACTCTTCTTCCTTCCTAGATATCCTAAGTGGTTACAGAATTTCAGAAAATGACATCCTAGTTAGCTTCGATGTTGTATCTCTTTTCACCAATGTCCCCATTTCAGAAACGTTAGATATTCTAAAAACAAAATACAATTTCTCTTCTGACATCATCAAACTTGTACAACACTGTTCCTCTAACACTTATTTTTCATTTCAAAACACTCTGTTCAAACAAGTCCGTGGGGCCCCCATGGGTTCACCTCTTTCTCCAGTGCTTGCTAACATTTTCATGGAACAAATCGAAACCCAGGCCCTAAACTCGTCTAATTTAAAACCTTCCTGTTAGCTTAGATATGTAGATGATACTTTTGTCATTTGGCCTCATGGCAGAGATTCATTAGACTTCTTCCTACAACACCTCAATGGTATACATTCTAATATACAATTTACAATGGAAATCGAGTCCGATTCTTCTCTCCCGTTTCTTGATGTCCTCATAACAAAAACCAACAATGACAGATTCTCACATACCGTCTATAGAAAACCAACCCATACCAATCGATACTTAAATGCCCAATCACACCACCACCCTGCCCAATTGAGTTCTGTAATGAAATCTTTGACTCTCAGATCTATTCGTTTAACAGATATTGACAATAGACAAAACGAACTTAATAATCTTCAACAAATCCTTCGACAAAACGGTTATCATCCGGACCACATTGCGCGTATAATTCATCAATCTCAACAACCCCCAATCACACCAACCCCGTCAGAAACAGAACAACAACATCAAAAAGCCGTACTTCCATACATTCGAGGAGTCACTGACAAAATAGCACGGATTTTACAAAGACATCAAATAAAGACTATCTTCAACACCACTCAAACTATAGGCAACTTAACCGGTAACCCCAAAGACAAAGTACCTAACGAGGATCGAGGAGTTTACGAAATCTCATGTCGCGATTGCCCACAAAGCTACATCGGTCGTACCAACAGGCGCGTTAACCATCGAGTATATGAACACTCTCTGTCAGTTCGTAAAAAAGATCCGACTTCAGCTCTCGCGCATCACCATATCCAAACAGGGCACTCTATCAACTTCGAGGACAGTAGGACTATCATATCTCTCAATTCTCTTAAAGCATCCACTATTCGCGAAGCCATCGAAATAGAAAAAAAGACCTCTCTGTCTAAATAGACGCGATGACAGTACTCGCCTTCCCACAGCTTGGACCTCCGTAATTTCCAGATTAAACAAAGCAGACACGCCCACCAATACCCAACCAATCACAACACAGCCTCATCACGTGACATCTTTTTCTAACCCAGCGCTACCTATAAATAAAAGAAGCAGAGCATACTCAAATTCAGTTCAGTTACCTAGTGACTCTTGGGGAGTAGGCAGATTGAGGCCCCGAGTTCGATCTAGACTCTGAAATTCTTTTTTACTTTTGTCTCTTGATAATGGCTCCAAAGCAGGAGTCGAAACGTCGAGTATTCAATAAATTCAGACGCGGTTCTCACCCGGAACCTAGCTTAGTATATATATATATATATATATATATATATATATATATATATATGATTTATTAGGGATTCCTTATTTTGTGTTAGGTTTATTGTTTATTTAAATAATAAAACAACATTTTATACTAAACAGTGA
Source organism: Octodonta nipae (assembly GCA_034190945.1). Taxonomy (NCBI): domain Eukaryota; kingdom Metazoa; phylum Arthropoda; class Insecta; order Coleoptera; family Chrysomelidae; genus Octodonta; species Octodonta nipae. The sequence goes on from CM067217.1 coordinate 46,220,985, forward strand.
TTTTTAAGATGTTTCTTAATAAATTTTCTCGCTTAAATTCAGAAAAACAAATTCTAACATATCATTACCATCACATTATATTCTAACCCGATAGCTCGAATTAACAAATATAACTTCAGCTGCGTATAATAGCAACAAGAAATGCACACAGTGACACACTCTTCAGTGCAGGTGGTGGCTTGATTCATTAATAATTGCACACGAAAGCGCCATGCCATTTGTAATTATTATTGAAGCATGCCGTCTTCAGTAATTTCATTCAAAAAAGCATGTCGACTTAGTAGAGAATCGTTAAAAAACAGCAATAAATTATCTACTAAAATTCCGAAAATATCCTAACGTCAGACAGTACTGCTCTTACAGAATGGATAATGTGTGAAAGATTAAGAAGAAAATAGCTGAATTAAAACAGAAATTGAATTTGCTCTTTAAGTTATTAATTGCATAATAATTAAAGAGCATTTCCTGGTATTTAACAGAATCACGACGTGGTTGATGTTTAATTATAGTGTTTTAATTTACACAACCACAAATAAGTAAAACAAGAATAGAATACTTTAATATGAAATCTTGATAAACCCCAAAAACGCAAAACGTACCTATATGGTCAGTAACTTATTTATATATAAATAAAATTGAGAGCCTGTTTGTGATTCCGAAATAGCTGAAGTTTCTGAAGTCATATGACTATTAGTATTCAACCTAAAATCACATTTAAAAATATTTGTTTCTGACGAATACACTTCTTTAACTGAGTTGACTTTAGCCGGAGGTTCGAGACCCGCCCGATGGTTATGGATTTTGTTAAGTCATGGGAATGCGCTTAAAAAAATATATCTATAAACATATAAATGGCAAATATGGTCTTAAAAAACCGAAGCCAACGAAATAACATTATTTTGATTATTTTACCTATTCATTGCTATTTTCCTTCCTCAGATTTTTCAACAACAAATACGTATTTGAGATTACTGGTTGTCTATACAGAAATTCTTTCTCACAAATTTTCTAATAGAAAGAGATGTCTACAATATGTTTCTGAATATAAATAGTGTTTGTTTATAGTGTGATGCTAATTTGTGTTCCCAATATAATTTAAAATACTTATCTTACCCTAATGACCAGGCAAAATAATCATAAAAATTGGGTTAAAATTTTAAATTCGATGTCTTTTGTTTAACAACATTCGCAGGAAACAATAATTTGAAGTAATAACATTTTTAATCTCTCACAAGAGATATTAAACAGCCAGTTGTTGTTAACCGTAGGCGCACGGATGAGATTAATACGTGCTTGAAACATTCTGTACTTTGAAGAAATAATCTAATAAGTTCTATCTAACCCATAACATGAGAGCATAACTAGGATATTCGAAGTTTAGTAAAATTCCAATAGATGTTTGGGAATGAAAATATATTGACATTAATCACAACGAACTAAACTTAAATGAATTTGTTTGCATTTAGATTTTTTAATTATTTTTTACATATGACATTATTTTACATATAACAGTATGGTTTGTCCTTCTTTTCGTGATGTTAGAAACGTGAGGAATCAGATAGAACTTAAAAGTTTCTTCCTTTGAATATACTGGAACATTTTCAATAAATCGCATTTACTCCACCTCCTTTAAGTATTAATTGCTCCAATCAGATATATCTTCTCATCGTCACGGTGTCAATCGATACAGATTTACGTTTTTTATCTTTAGGCTTACTATGCATGCGATACACAACTTCATTGATTATCTTGGATCTTCATGCACATCTTTGCTAATCCATTGGTGACCAATAATTCCTGTACTCGGTCCGCATAATCATTAAGGTCTTTGTGTTAATCCTAAAGTTATGGATACCTTTCCAAACAAAGTATTGGCAGGTATTAACCAGCAATATAATATACAACTGGACTACATAAGAGACAGAATGGGGATAATGGTACCGTAAATTGCCTTAACAGTTTATCGAGCGTTTTCTTTATGCCCAGATGATGTCCATAAACTCTATTTTGTGCACCTTACAAGATGGTGAGTACCATTTCCTTGGTGTGACCTATTGGAATATGATTTCCTTCGCACCCATATTTCTCACATTCTCGGTTCCACTCAAAGGATATTTCTTCGCAACAAGATCTGTCTGCTCCCTCATTATTCTCTGTCATAAATGTTGCAACTTTTGGCTCTTGAATCTGATCGACACTGTAGTATTCTGTAGTCTCATCTTCATGCCATGTTACCCATTTTTCAGATAAAAATGAATTCGTGCTCTTTAATTTTTCTACAATTTCCGCAAACCTCATGGCGAAGTGCTCTAGATAAAATGATCGCATTATTATTCTGATTCTGAATCTAGAAGTAATATTATTGCAATCTTTCCTGGATGGCGATCGGTGTGGTATCCTAATTCCTTTCAAAAATCCAGTTCGTCCACAGCCAAAACTTTCTGCTCTATTAGGCTTGGTCACATTTTTTCGTATCTGACAACTTCTTCATCTCTGTGAGGAACCGAGAACGATTTCGTCCAAATGATGCCTCCTCGGTCCCACTGCTCAAATAAGAATAGTCTCGCATTAAAATTGATATTCACGATGATTTCAATGTTTCTTTGGCAGAGAATGACATTGTTGTCGCCAGATTTTCTGGATTACATGCATCAAAAGTTGCACTTAATAAGCCTTTGGTTGTCATAGTTTCATTAGAAAATTCACACAGTTTAGTCAAAACATACCTTTGTTGGTCTTCAGGGGTACTTTGAAGTAATTCTATAGCGAAGAAAGAACTTATTACAAATATTTCAAAACAGGAATAACTTTCATTGAAGGTGGATGGTTTCACAGAGGAGCCTTTACTAATCACTACGAGTGCTACTTTTAAAATTTGACTGTCTTCTAATCCTCAATCTAGTAGAGTACTGGGTTGGTCAACAATGTGTCTTCAATCAAATAATAACTATTAACAACGATAAATTCATTCAATGCCGACAAAAAAATTAAGAAACCTTCTAAATTAGTCGTTCCGATAAAAACAACAGGTAAATATAAAAAGCCGACTGAAATAAAAAAGAAGAGCAATACAGCGGCTATCCCAAAAATTCAATGAATGTGTATAAAAAGTATCAACACAAGGTCGCCTCGAAATTTCGATAAGATTCCTGAAAAACACTCTGTAAAGATCATGGCATTCGAGTATTTTCGACACTGGCTATTTAAAGGACTGTTGTATAAGTTAAGTAGTTTAATTTAGTTTAAAAATTTGCATTGTTTAATTGAATCAATAGCGAAAGAAGTGAACAGCTGTAGTATCACTTATTATGTTTATAAACAGTGAATTTATTTTTGATAAAAATAAAGACGTTGAAAGTGGAAGGGAATATTTGTAAATTTTTTAAACCACAGAATCTATTGCAAAATTTACAATATAGAATACAAAATGTCACTTCAATAAACTCGAACTCTAACGTCTATTTGACAATCTGAACATATATTCTCCAAGTAATTGCGAAAAGCTTGTTGAGGAGGTCTTGAATTATTTTGCCTATTCATTGGGTTTTCTTTCCTGAAAATTTTTTCTTGCAACAAAGGCGTTTTGGAAATTGTATATGGAGAACAAAGTGTAGTAAGGCAATTTCCTAAAATTGCCCGGATTACCGGCTGTCTGTACATATATTCTTCCTCACAGTTATTCTGAGAGAAAGAGATGTCTACAAAATGATCAACCAGTATTCATGTATATAAGTAATGAATTGTATATTCTGTTATACTTATCTGTATTTGGAGACGTTTCAACTCCGACTCTAGAGTCGTTGTCAATCGCTCAGTATTTAGTTCGTGGCATTTTCTAAAAAAATTTGTGATGATATTGATTTTGTTGTTTGTCAAAAATTTGACAGTGAAAATTTTCTTTTGGCGATCACTCGTTACTGATGTTACCGTTTTTCTGTGCTGTTAAATAGATTTCTGCAGTTCATAGAATAGACCGGGATAAAACAATGATTTTGTTTAAAGAGGAAAATTAAAAAAAGAGAAAACTTAAAGAAGCCAGCTGTATGATGATAAACAACGCGGAAATCGGGGCACTTTCAATCGACCTTCATTTGGACTGGAGAAATCTATTGCTGACCGCGCAGAAAAACGGTAACCTCAGTATCAAGTGTTCGCTAAAACAAATGGTCACTGTCAAATGTTTGACAAACAACAAAATCAATATCAAAACGAAATTTTTTAGAAAAAAAAAACGAAATAAAATACTAAACAATTGACAACGACTCCAAAGTCGGAGTTGAAACGTCTCCAAATACAGCTACGTATAAAACAATATACAATACATTAATTATATACAAGAATACAGGTTGATCATTTTACGAAATTGCCTTACTACACTTTGTTCTCCATATACCATTTTTAAATACGTATCTGTTGCATGAAAAAAAATTGAGGAGAGAAAACCCAATGAATAGGCAAAATATATTCTCCAACTGAAATTTGTGTATCAACCACATATTTTACAAAGAGTTAAGCCCTTCTAGAATCTACGTCGAAAGATACAATATGTTCAGTGGAATATACTTTCTCGATAAATCTAGTTCTATCTCGAACATAAATCAGGGTTTTTTTCTAGATAGCTGTTCATTTGGGTTTTCAGTCTTCGGGAGTATTAGAACCAATTATAACATTTCTTGACAATACATAATCCAAGTGGAAAAGTATATAAATGTAATTAATCAGTTAGTAGTGAATTGTCAACCAAACCAGCGGGTGAATAGAGCATTCACGTTTTCTCAAATTAGAACCACAATAGCATTTATGCAGATTTTCTTAATACACACTGAATGTTAAATACTTCTCAATTGTGACAGTAAGGATGTGGCCAGTTGAATAATTAAATAAATACGCAGCATTGTTAAAAAAAATTTACCACATCATAAAACTTTTACTACCGGTTAAATGTAAAACAATATATAGAAAAAAATAATTGTCTACTTCCTACATATGATTGCTATGATTAGATATTTGAATCATACTTAAAAATATCAGGGCAAAGACTCTCAATTCGGGTAACGGGCTAGTGTTATCATGTGATTCCTAGGTTAGAAATCACGAGATACTAATTCTGAATTAATGATGAAAAAAATGTATAATAGTTTAAAATTTTAGTATTTAATTTTAAACAGCTAAGTTCAGAAATAAAATACGAAAGCTATTCGAACCGAGATGATGAGGGCAGATGTGTTCTTGCTGAAACGTCTTATCTTGAACTACTGGGATACATCAACATAGCTTATCAATAATAATAACTTTTAGAGAGTCAATAATCATGAGAAGAGAAACATGGCTAAAGGGCTTACATAACAAAAACCATTTTGGATTTTCACTAAACATACTTGAACGATTTGCACTTTAATTAAATTATAAATAATAATTAATTTTATTTAGTACTATAATTTATAACGTATGTTATTACTAACTGTAATATGTACATGTAGCTGTCCGGCATTTTGACAGGGAGTCCTGGTTGTAACACTCAAAATGGGTTTTTAAGCCATTTTCCTTAGTTAAACGTATTAATAATAGCAATAAATTATGTAATGTGTTGTACCGCTCACTTAAACTAATCGGAAAAAAATATAAATTATAACGATATACTAAATCGGCTATGTCAAATTAGGGATTAAATTTGACACTAATTATATTATTACTTTACGCTACCAAGTAATTATCAAGCAAGTCATTACACATTTTGAATAACCTAAGCGTCAAAAGACGCGGCCATCATTATCGTGTACTCACGAAAAAGAATACACGAAGATAATAACACTGACGTAGGGTAATAGTTAAAGGGGTTTGAAATCGTCCCTTATTTAGTAATTATATGGCAACTGGAGGTAATTTCGAAATTCATTTTCACAAACCTAAAAAATCTTTAGTTAAGATAGTCCCTGTTTATTTAGCAGGTGCACCGTTCAAATTTTTCAACACGCGAAACACTTTTTTGGTTAGAAATCATATAATCTTGATGGCAACGACTATCGTTAAATAGGTGGGCAGGGAACATATTGTTTATCTTGATAAATTGCTGAAAATAATATGCAAATTCATTAATGCTGGATCTTGCCGATTTGACGAAAATATATTGCTTTTCGGTAATGAATGGTTTCATACTATCAAAGTAGTGAAAAGTATTACCTTGCTGGGCACGAGTTAACACTTATAATACTAATGGGCGCCTTATGGTGAAAGGCATGCACCCGGTTTATACCTATTTTTTTTATTTTTTAGTGACAATTTCTTTAATGTACCCTTTTGAAATTCGTAACTAAACATACATCATACTACACGACTTGCATAAAGATGCAACAGTCTGAACATTTTTTAAAATTTATGTTTAATTAAAACAGAAATTCCTGGAAGTTTCCTTGGACTTCCATCGTCTTGAAGTGGTTGATCTCATAACATTTCAATAGCTTTGTATCTGCTATCGTCATCAAGTGAATGATAGGAAATTCAGATTATCCCTCGTATTTATACACTTAACCGGTCATGCGTCGCCGGTCATGGTCATTGGGTCTTATCTGGTCCAATCATCGTACCTGGTGGTTGGTTGCTGGTAGCGTAGCGGCCGAAGAAGAGCTCTCCAAATATTTAAATATTTTCGTTCGAGATTATATATGCTGTCTCTATGAATTTTATTGTGTACAGTGCTCTTTCTTGTGAATAACACTGGCCTGGTCCCAGTTGATATTAAGGTGTTCGGTCCATGTGTGATTAGCTAGCCCAGACTTCGTTATCTCCGCCCTTTGAGTAGCAGTGCCGTGTTCCTTCACCTTGGTATCCAGAGTTCACTTTGTCTGTCCAATGTAAAAAAGATGCCAGTACTAGATATCATCAGTTCAGTGGAGTCAGCAATAGGCAGCAAAGAGACACAGCAACTGGAGGAATTGCGAAGGAAGTCAGAACTGCAATTGTGAGAACACATGAAACAAAACATCAACGAATCCGAAAGGAGGATGATAAAATCACTTAAGGACGACAAATCTATCATCATTCTACCAGCTGACAAAGGAAATGCCACCATCCTGATGGACAGAATAGAATACAACACGAAAAAAAAAAGTACTGGCGAAGTCACTGCCTACTGATCCAACTTCCAAAATAGAACGGTAAACTGAATACATTCTACTGGAGACAAGGAGAAAATTGACGCCACATCACAGCAAACCACCACATCTTTATGGAATACCCAAGAAACACAAGGCTGGAGTACCTCTCAGACCGATTACAAGTTCACGCAACTCACCAACAGCAACACTATCGAAATACCTTCTACCAATCATCCAACCTTTGGAGGGCAAAACATCATCGCACGTCAAGGACTCAAAGAATTTTGTCGAAATCATCGGATCCATGGAACTTTGGCCAGAACATCGCTTACTAAGTTTCGACGTTGAAAACCTTTTCACGAACGTACCACTAGACGAATCTCGCAACATAGTGAGAAAGAGAGGATGGAACTGCCAATAGACTAAATCATGGACTTACTTCAATGTTGCCTCAAGAACTGCTACTTTCAGGCGAAGAATTAGTTCTTCAAAAAAAAGATGGATTGCTTATGGGTTATCACCAACCATCGCCAACATCTACAGGAAGGCTAGGCATACAGGATAATACCTTCACTACAATTCCAATCACTCATCAGCAAGAAAATTAGCATCATCAAAACACTAAATCCATAGAGCCAAAACTATCTGCAGCAGACCAGAAGCCCTCAAAGAAGTACAAGTGAAGCTTAAAAAAGACCTTTTGGCGAATGAATATCCGGAAACCATCATTACCAAGGCATTCGAAGAGCTAGGCAGGAAGAGGATACCACGGTAACAACTCTACTATTACCGTATACTAAAGGCTTGTCGGAGAAACTTAGACGAATTACACACAGCTATGGAATCAGAATGATCTTCAAAAGCAACAACACCTTGAGGAGCATGATTACAATAACGAGTCCGGACGCACCAGCAATATCAAATAACTGTATATACAGCATACCTTGTGAATGTGACAATCTTTACATTGGAGAGACAAAGCGACCGCTGGACACCAGGTTTAAGGAACACCGCATAGCTACTCAAAGGGCGGAGGTAACGAAGTCCAGGCTAGCTAATCACGCATGGACCGAACACCATAATATCAACAGGGTAATTCGCAAGGAAGAGCACTGGTACAATAGAAAATTCATAGAGACAGCATATATAATCTCTAACGAAAATATAATTAGGGAGCCCAGCGTCCAAATTAAAACCGTTTGGCCAACTCTTCTTCTGCCTTTGCCGCTACGCATCACCAACAACCAACCACCAGATACGACGACGCTAATTGGACCGGATAAGACCCAATGACCATGACCGGCGACGCATGACCGGTTAAGGATAAAAATACAAGGGACAATCTGAATTTCCTATCATTCACTTGATGACGATAGCAGATACAAAGCTATTGAAACCTTGTGAGATCAACCACTTTAAGACGATGAAATTCGAAGGAAACTTCGACTAACGAGTTACATTGTCTACCACCTTCAGACTAATTAATATAAAAATTAATTAATTAATAGAGGGAGAGCTTTGTTATTACTCATTTAACACGTGAAAAATCATGGTTTGCCACAGCAAATTGCTCTTAAATTTTATAACTTATCCAAGGTACATTTTTTGAAAAGCAACAATGGCAGTTTTTATATTTAGTATTTATAGATTAAAACAGATATTCACTTTGCTGTCAAGTTAAATCTTGTCCCAATTGTTAATAAATAATAAATAAATTGTTTATCTACCAAGTAACAGCTTCAAATTAAATTTCAATATTTTTTTATCATAAACACATTTTATAAAAAACAAAAAACTACTTAAAAAAAGTAACTTAACTAAAAAGCAAAAAAATATTTTCGGTGCCAAGTTGAAAAGCAAAGTTGCAACGTACAACTCATACAGGCACTTCCCAAATTATTTTTACTTTAACTTGGCACCCACTTCAGAAAAAGTATTTAATCGTTGCTTTTTGGTTAATTTACTTTTTGGAGTAGGTTTTTGTTTTTTGAAATTGTATGTATTTTACAATTTTTAGTGATGTAATGATAATAATTGGATGCAGTTGTCAAATCTAATCAACTTTTTCATATTGCAAAAATAAGATATTTTACTTCAAGCAACATTTATTATTTTGACTAATCTCGTTTGCTGTTGAACAGAATAGAGAAACTTGTTTTCTAAATATTTATATGTAATAAGAAAGTTTTGCATATGATTCCAATTTAGGTGGATCACTGTATAGTAAAGGATTTGAGGATCTTCAAAATTTTTAGGTCTGTTAATGATCAGACATTTTGATTTAATTCCAATTGCATTCATTTAATTGTCTGTCCTCCGCGAAATTTTATAATAAATTCAATTCTAATAATCTTTGTTTGATAACAGTTGGAGTTCTTATAACAAATAAAGGTACTTCACTTTTGAGTAAAATTGATATTTTTGTCAAACTGAGTATACACTTGACAAAGTGACTTGAATATTTATTATACAATTTATAGTGATAAGGGCGACCCTATATAGCTACTTTTTTTAACATTTTTGAACCACCTTCTATAACTATACTTCATCCTATATTGAAACCACTCTGTATATACTGCTCTTTATTGGCCCTGTATATGTAACTGCCTATGCTTATAACATTATTTAAAAAATTTTAAAGAACATTATATAACTATAACTCTACTCCAGGGCTTCTTAAACTGTGGGTCGCGACCCCCATGGGGCATATAGGCTACACTATATAACTTTTTTTCTATTTTTTTAGACCACCCTGTACAAGTATAATCCTCTCCACCCGTTATATGCTTCTGTTTCCAATATTGTGTGAATCATCCTGTGTAGCTATAGTTTTACTTCGCCCCATATTTCAACTATTCCATATATGCAACTACTTATGGCTACCCTGTATAATATTTTTTTCTAAAATTTTTTGATCCAACCTGTTCCACTAAAATTCTTCTCTATTCTATATTTCAATCACCTTGTATACGACTGCTTATGGGCCCTCAATATATTATTTTTTTAACCAGATTGTGTAACTATAATTTTACTTCAGCAATATTTGCTTTCGGACGACCGAATACTACATGACTTTTTTTTTAAGCCCACCTGTATAACTGTTATTCTACTCGACCCTATTTATGCTATGTATGCAACTCCTTATGGGATACCCCATAAAATATATTTTTAATCCGCCTGTAAATTATAATTGCACTCAACCCTATTTTCAACCACACTATATATGTTTAGAAGACAACTATATATGCAACTAGTTATAATATGCCCTTAATAATAATAGGCATAGTAATATTGACAGTTGCAAAGATATTTTTAACGGCATAAATCTGGCACAAATGTTGAACATAGTTTAGATGGTAACGTACGAGGGCTGCCTTTTATATTTCGGGATTGGACAACCCTAGTATTGCAATCTGTCAACTGACAGCTCTATCGTAAAGTTTGACATTTTTGAGGTTATACGTACTCAGAACGTTTTGACATACGAGCGCTATGTGTTGTTTACAGTAACTTAAAGGATTCATCTTGCCCAAAAAATGGAATTAAATCGTGAACATTTTCGTGCGATTATTTTTTACAACTTTCGACGTGGATTAAGTCAGCAAGAGTGCATAGATGAACTTAATTTAATTTTTGGCGATGAAACTGCATCAAGGACCACTGTTTATCGATGGTATGGTGAATTCAATCGAGGTCGTAGTTCACTCCAAGACGAATTTCGTGAAGGTCGTCCAAAAACAGTTGTTGTTCCGGAAACCATTGATGCTGTGCGCGAACTGATATTGCAAGATCGTCATGTGACCTATCGTGAGATTGAGTCAACTTTACACATTAGTGGGACCAGCATACATTCAATATTGCATAAACATTTGAATGTCAAAAAAATTTGTTCGCGTTGGATTCCACACAATTTGTCAATCGTTCAAAAAAAGGCTCGTGTCGATTGGTCGAAAGAAAAGCTAAAAAAATACGATCGCGGTGCTTCAAAAAACGTTTATGACATAGTGACAGGTGATGAATCGTGGATTTACGCGTATGAGCCCGAAAGTTAACAGCAGTCGACTGTATGGGTGTTTCAAGATGAGCCGAAGTTGTTCGCGCACGAAGCACTTCCAAGCAAATGATTGCCTGTTTTTTCGGAAAAACTGGACATGTCGCAACCATACCACTACAACAACGCAGAACAGTCAATTCTGAGTGGTACACAACCGTTTGTTTGCCAGTTGTCTAAGAAATGAGGAAAACCAATCGCCGAAGACGATCACTCTTCACCACGACAATGCGAGCTCTCACACATCGGCTCAAACAACTGCATTTTTGACCACTCAAAACATCGATTTGACGAGTCATCCGCCGTATAGTCCTGACTTGTCACCAAATGATTTCTTTTTATTCCCGTACGTAAAAAACAAGCTGAGAGGTCAACATTTTTCGACACCTGAAGAAGCGGTTGCTGCGTTCAGAATGCATGTTTTGGAGATACCTCAGAGTGGAAAAAGTGCTTCGACAATTGGTTCAAACGCATGCAAAAGTGTATAGATCTTCATGAGGAATATTTTGAAAAACAATAAAGCGATTTTCGATGATTAATATTTGTTTTTGTTCTCTAATCCCGAAATATAAAAGGCAGCCCTCGTAATAGACCACAAAAGAACTTTTTATACCAAGGCAGTACAACAAGATTTATCTTGTCAGAAACGCATAGTACTAAACGTCACATAGAGAAGATATAAAAAACGTATGAACAAGTTAGTGCTAACGTCTCAAAAATATTTCATTCTGTTACTTGGTTTGCCAGTTTTTTTTGTAGCCAGCTCTTGATCTATATGTATGTTTATATCTGTACCTGTATGTAGCAAAAATCCGGGAAAATTGTTTGGTGAGTTAGGCGAAGACAACCAATGAACAAAGAAATGCAAGAAATACACTTAATCAATCTGATCTCATCAGACTTCTTCTTCGGCCTATTTTTGGACATAAGTTGTACCTCTCAAGTCCAGATCAATCGCTAGTCTATGGCATTGGGGTAGCCCCTCCATCTATTATTAAAAGAGGCATTTGAAAATAGTGCATCCTTATTTCTTGCCAAATTACCGACGTAGTTCAGTTCTGTTACTTATTAAAGTTTTTTATACAACCAACAAAATTGATCCTCTCGCAATAGTTTAAGCGTAATTAATAATGATTACTGTTTTGTTCTATGCACCAGATTAACACACTTATGTAGGTAATTGAGAACTATTTACTCTGGAGTCGATGTCACGGATCTTTGATTATGATATTGATTACTCTAGCCTTCATCTTGAGAAGTCTAAACTTCACTTGCGTACTTGAAGGCACCTCACACTTTTGCATCGTTCCATTATGAATATCTACAGAAACTTGTATAGATGGAAGCAGTTGTAAGCCTTTTGGACTACACTAAGCATTAAAACCACTGTGGCATCATGCCCATTGCCGAGTAGCAGGGGCCCGATTCTCGAACCATTCGACTGCTCTACCACTCGACTTTCGACGTCGCATGAAAAATTGACATTAATAAAGTGTAACCCATATACTAAACATCATTTATGTCAGTTTTCATACGACATACGTTCTTCATCTAATGGTAGAGCCGTCGAATGGTTTCAAAAATCGGGGCCCAGTACAGAAAATTAAATAATATATGTAAATTACCTGAGAGGGTTATAAATACACACATTCATCTCAAGCAACAAATACACAAAACATTGTTATCTCACAAAATAAGTAATGGTGATTAATTTTAACCGAAAGTATAACCAACTGAATATTATTAACTAACTAAATTGATTGATAAATTTAAAAATACGATCTAAAATACTCGTTTAAAACTAAATTGAATAGAGAAAGTTTGGAAAATGTGAATGGGCACTTTAATATCGTTTTTTTTTTTTTTGTCGTAGTGATAAATGTTTATAGGTATAATTCAGCCCTCTAGGGTCTCCAATTGGAGAGGAGAATATTAATTAAAAATATTTTAATATTTACATACACTTATTCAAGTAGATCATAATTATTTAGCCAAATTGGTCGTTATACAAAATAGTTTTTATGGTATGTTAATCAGTGAAAATAGAGTGCAAAAAACCGCATAGGTACGTCCTATTCATTAAGTAAAAATGTTCCTGTTTATATATAAACTTTTTGAAAATGAACTGATTATGAAATTTCAAGCCTCTAATTAACATGTTCGTATAAAACAGGAACTGAAAATTGTCCAACATATTTTAATTTGTATGGAAAAATATGTATTTAGCATAATTGTTAAAATTCTATTATTTTTGTAATAAAGAAAAGTAGTGTTAGTTCTTGATTAAGGTTGTTCGTAAATCATGGGATTGTCAAAAAGTATTCAGCTAAAGATTCAGAACTAGTAAAGATTTTACAGAACTAAATATTTATAAACAACATGGTTTCTTCTATTAAGAGCCGTAAGTATTTATGTGTGTTTATTTGCAACGTTTACATATCACATATATTTTACTAACAGAAGTAGGCATTCAAATTCTTGATATTTTCATTATTTAGTAAAAAAACGTAAAATTCTAATTGTATATGATGGGGTCTTTTCATCTTAAGTTTAAAAATGAAGTAATCCTTAGTTATCGTGGCATATTAGATTATTAGAACACCTCAAGATTATTTCAAGATCAGAATGATACAAATTGTTCACAATTTTGTAGTAGATAGTTTGAGAAGTTGATCAAAAGGATGACTAATTTTTAAAATATGAATTTTGATAAAATTGACAATTTGGATTTGGATGGATTCAAAATAAACATATAAAAATGTTTTTCAATAACTTATATTTAAAAAAGAACGAACTTCAAGTAAATTCAAATGCAAACACTTTAAGCACCATATGTAATCAATAACTATTTTCTGACATATCTTCACACTTAAATTTGGAAATATGTTGATTTGATATTTACTTTGACGTTTATAGACCTTTGCCCTTTATTTTTTCGATTTGCTGAAAAATAGCATGTTTACGTTATAAAAAAATGTATAGAATCACTTCCAAATCCACCTTAATATATTAAAAGGTATAATTTATTTTTAAAAAAGAACTGGCTTCATATTTTACTCTTACGTTTATCGTTTTGTGTGTTTTGTTTTGTTTAATTAATTGGTTTTGCGATCAAGTTATTTTTTATATAAGTTATTATTGTTTCTGATATATGTAATTGCCAGTAATTTTTAAGCCAGGCGTCTTCCTAACCGGTTAGGACTTTTTGTTACTGCTTTTTGATTCATTTGGAACGTATTTTCAAAGTTTACATAAATGTGCTCATACAATTACAAACAAATAAAATAAAAATCATTAATATTAAAACTTTGTTGCAATTGTCCATAGTGTTAAAAAATATCCATTTAAAAACTGTCACATAACAAGTAGATTTATTTAGAAAAGTAATACGATACTCTGACAACCCAACGAATAGAATATGGTAATACACTTACGGTAAAAGTTTGCAAACCAGCATTTTATACCACCTGTCAAGTATGCACAAATATGTTTTATTTTTTTCATATCTTGTTTTTTTAAATATGACTGATTTTATTTATCTAGAACTAACTTTTGCTATCTTACAATTATTTCTAATATTGGTGTTTAACCGCAAAGTTTAGAATCATGTTTATAGAACCGGCATTTGGACGTAAAACAGGAATTAACTTATGCATTTAGAAATAACAAAATACAATTAACTGCTATTTTTTTCTGTTTCAAAATCTGGCATGCAGAAATTGTACTAAAACTATCAGAGCATACATTTTTGTAAACACAAACAGATTTTAAAAAGTTGTGTTATTTTATATAAATTACTTAAGCCTGTTACATAAATGCATTTTAATGCAACCACAATCTTAATATGGATGAGACTGGAATTAGAGCAGTAAAATAAGGTCTTATTTACTAAAGGCAAAAGACAAGAATCGAAATTACAATTTCCTCTAATTTATACCTACCACTAAACTATTACTTAAGTGATTAGTACAAGGGGTAAATCCTAAGTACCAGAATTCTAAATAACAGATTTCAAAAATAAAGCAGATTTTATATAATGCAAATATGTAAATTAGGATAATCCTTAATTACCTACCTACTTTTATGCTATATTAAGTAATGACATTTTTAATACTTATTTTATGGATTTTTAGAAAGTAAACTATACAATGAACTGTATGGAATAGGACCCTTATCTGAATTCATTAGTTTATTATTTTTATAAATCATAATGCTTTCCTAAGAGTCCAGTTCCCTATAATTATTTACTTGCTTAACTAATTTTAGAGAAGATAAATCTATAGAGTGGTTGTGTTCTAAAACATGATGTGCAACACTAGATTTATCCGCTCTTCCGTATTTCAAATGGGCAATATGCTCTTTAAAACGGGTACTGATAGATCTGCGTGTCTGTCCATAATACTTTAAATCACAATCATTACATTTGATTTCATAAATACCGGACTTCTCGAAATCAGCAAGTTTATCTTTAGGATTGCCCAACAATTTCTGTAGTGTTGTAGTTGTTCTATACACCACCTTCATACCAAGTTCTTTAAAAACTTTCTTAAAGCCCCTAGTATAACGACTGTACGGAACCGATACAAACTTTTGTTCTTGTGACTCATTTCGAAACGTTGACACTTCTTTCATTCGTAACCGAAGCCGTTTCTTCCTAATTAATTTATCTATAATATCTGTTGGATAACCATTACAAGACGTATTAGGTAAATATCTATATGTGCTAGTATCCTTCCTATATACATCAAACTCTAACTTATCACTATCATTTCTTAAAACTAATACATCTAAAAATGGTAGAGTACCCTTTTGTTCCTGTTCATATGAAAATTTAATAGAAGCAAACCTATTGTTAAGATACATAACAAAATCATTAACATCATTAGTATTAAATATAGCAAATATGTCATCCACGTACCGTATCCATACCCTGGGAAAATACTGGGAGTCATTTTTTGCTACAACTTCGAATCTGCCCATGAACAAGTTGGCAAGAAACGGCGACAGGGGGTTTCCCATTGCAGTTCCTTCCTTCTGCTCATAAAAGCAACCTCCAAACTGAAAACAATTTTGGCTCATACATAATTTTGTGAGGGAAATTAATTCATTAATTTCTGTCTCACAAAAAGAGTTTACACTAGTGTACCCATTCCACAAACTCTGAAGTACCTGGAGGACTTATTGCGTGAAAACTCTTTTTGTGAGACAGAAATTAATGAATTAATTTCCCTCACAAAATTATGTATGAGCCAAAATTGTTTTCAGTTTGGAGCTTGCTTTTATGAGCAGAAGGAAGGAAGTGCAATGGGAAACCCCCTGTCGCCGTTTCTTGCCAACTTGTTCATGGGCAGGTTCGAAGTTGAAGCAAAAAATGACTCCCAGTATTTTCCCAGGGTATGGATACGGTACGTGGATGACATATTTGCTATATTTAATACTAATGAGCTCAATGTTAATGATTTTGTTATGTATCTTGCTTCTATTAAATTTACATATGAACAAGAACAAAAGGGTACTCTACCATTTTTAGATGTATTAGTTTTAAGAAATGATAGTGATAAGTTAGAGTTTGATGTATATAGGAAGGATACTAGCACATATAGATAGATATTTACCTAATACGTCTTTTCACTGTCAACAACATAAAATGGCGGGGATTAATTTCCTTGTACATCGGTTGTTGACATTCCCTCTCAATAAAGAGAGGTTTGAAAATGAAAAGAAAACTATTAGGGAAATAGCTGCATGTAATGGTTATCCAACAGATATTATAGATAAATTAATTAGGAAGAAACGGCTTCGGTTACGAATGAAAGAAGTGTCATCTTTTCGAAATGAGTCACAAGAACAAAAGTTTGTATCGGTTCCGTATAGTCGTTATACTAGGGGCTTTAAGAAAGTTTTTAAAGAACTTGGTATGAAGGCGGTGTATAGTACAACTACAACACTACAGAAATTGTTGGGCAATCCTAAAGATAAACTTGCTGATTTCGAGAAGTCCGGTATTTATGAAATCAAATGTAATGATTGTGATTTAAAGTATTATGGACAGACACGCAGATCTATCAGTACCCGTTTTAAAGAGCATATTGCCCATTTGAAATACGGAAGAGCGGATAAATCTAGTGTTGCACATCATGTTTTAGAACACAACCACTCTATAGATTTATCTTCTCTAAAATTAGTTAAGCAAGTAAATAATTATAGGGAACTGGACTCTTAGGAAAGCATTATGATTTATAAAAATAATAAACTAATGAATTCAGATAAGGGTCCTATTCCATACAGTTCATTGTATAGTTTACTTTCTAAAAATCCATAAAATAAGTATTAAAAATGTCATTACTTAATATAGCATAAAAGTAGGTAGGTAATTAAGGATTATCCTAATTTACATATTTGCATTATATAAAATCTGCTTTATTTTTGAAATCTGTTATTTAGAATTCAGGTACTTAGGATTTACCCCTTGTACTAATCACTTAAGTAATAGTTTAGTGGTAGGTATAAATTAGAGGAAATTGTAATTTCGATTTAGTTTGGGTTTACTCCTTGAAGATGACAACTTGTCACTGTGTTTTTACATTTGTGACACACCACAGGTTCCACAGCTTTTCCACTACAACTAATCCCAATTAATACTTTAGAAGGAACTACCGAATATTCTGGGTATAGCTTAATAGGAATATAGTACTGGGTCCGAATGTAGCACTTCCGCAACTTAATAAACCTAAGGTTCTAACGACTTGCTAACAGTTTTTGTAATATATAGGAGGAATTAATACTTTACAAAAATAAATGTACTTTCAAGAATAACAAATGACTTGAAAGGCTACAAATCATAAATATTGAGGAATCACTTAGCAGAGATTCTACTGTGTCATAAAGATTCGCAAATGTTCCTTTACGGGCGGAGTAAGGCCTAGACAAGCTAGGCACGTGCCTAGAGCCCATAATTTTTGGGACCCGAAAATTAAGTAACCATCAAACGCAAAGTATGCGTCATGACTGAAAAATAGGTTCGAAATTGCAATGTTGCCTAGGGCCCGCTTCAGCCTTAGTCCGTCACTGTTTAGAGCATTGTATAAATCTCTATACAAGAAAACTTGTAGCTGATCTTTTGCGATTTCACAGTCCTTTGAACCCTATCGCTTCTAAGCCAGATCCATCGTCGGTTTCACTACCCCGAAATAGCGAAATTTGTGTATTTCAGCCATAATAGGAATTAGACATCGCTATTCAATTCGCGTTAAAACTAAAAAAACTAATATTGTGTTGCAGATAGTCTATGGTTGTGTTTAAGAATCATATTACTCTGAATTTCTAACCATTTCTTTTCCATCACAACTTAGCCCTCTTAATTCTACACCTCCTGACACTTATCCATTTAGCTGCCAACAAATATAACTTATAGCACATAAAACTGACAAAAATAACTTTGTCGTTTTATTTTGATAGGTCAAGCTGGAGTAAATCAACTTGGGGGTGTTTTCGTCAACGGCAGGCCTTTGCCAGACTGCGTGAGAAGAAGAATCGTTGAACTTGCTCTGTTAGGAGTTCGACCTTGTGATATTTCCAGGCAACTTCTAGTTTCACACGGGTGTGTTTCCAAAATCCTTACTAGATTTTACGAAACTGGATCTATTAGACCAGGATCAATTGGAGGCTCTAAAACCAAGGTATATGTAAAATATATTTGTATAATTACTGGCAGTTTCGCCAACATTTTATTTGTGTGGATAAACGGAATTATTTTAGAAATAATATTATATTTTGTAACTAGCTATAGTATCCCACATAGTATTAAATATTGGAACAATATCACGAGAATGTCACAAACTCGCTGTAATAATGTCAATAATATTACTGTCAGATTCTAGAAATATTAAATTCCACAAGTATTTTACCACAGTTATATTCCAGCAGTATTGCTACGATATTCCTGCGATATTAAATATTACCACAATATTGAAGAAATACTATTTTTTTATATATCACCATGTAATATTTTTCAAAATCAAGGGATATTAGTTATTTATATATCATCGGTTTACCGCCAGTATTGCAATATTGCTGCAATATATTTTGCTACGTGGGTACTTACAGGAAAAATGTATAGTAATTTTAAAAATTTATATAGAACGCAGCGCAGCAGCTAAGTAATATTTAACTACTGTCATCACTCAACTATATCATAGTGTTACGAAATTTACCCAAAGCCGACCCTGTGTCATTTCAGCACGACAACAAACGCTTCAAGATAAAAAAATACGATTCTCGAAAAGGCTCGGCAGCGGAAGGAACGATGTTGATTTCTACTGGAGAATTCTACGCTGGTGATATAAAAGAAGAACGCCACGATCGCCAGGCAGTTATACCGCGACGACTAGCTTATATGAAAATGTATTGTGAATCAGCTGTTTTAAATGTAAATAAAGTTCTAGAAAAGTGAAAGTAAATATTAGTTGTTATAATTTTTAAATTGAACCCACGAAGTACATTGCAATTTGGTGTTAGAAGTGAAGGATTAAGTGCAGTTAACATCCTAAATTGATTTATGGAAACTCGTAGTATGGAAAAGATAGACGAAAAAATTGCACAGATTCTAGAAAAACGTGACAAGAAGGAGAAACAACATCAAGAAGAAATTCAACAAAGGTTAGTGAAATCTTTTGATGATAAACTTAAAATTGAGTTAGGAAATCTTGTCACTAATATCGATGAAAAACGTAAAATAGAATTAGAAAATCTTGTTTCCACGATGAAAAGTGAACAACAAAATCTTGTTTCCACGATGGAAGAAAAACAACAAAATCTTGTTTCCACGATGGAAGAAAAACAACAAAATCTTGTTTCCACGATGGAAGAAAAACAACAAAATTTATTGAAAGGATTGTTCTCGAAATTTGAAGAAAAACGAGAAAATGATTTTAAGATATTTGAAGAGAAACAAGGCAAAACGGAAGAAAAAAGACAATTGCAATTTGAACAATTAATGCAAATAGTATCGCAAGTTAATGAAACAGTTAATGAAAGAATGCAAATAGTTGAATCAGATATAAAAGAAATAAACGACGACATAAAGATCCTAAAAAATAATGTGGAGACTCTTGAAATCAAAGTAGATGACATCGATTCCGTCCAGAACCAGGTGAAATTTGAAATAAGTGTTATCCAAAACCAGGTAAAAGCTGAAATCAGTTCAATTAAAGACGCAGTACACAGTGAAGTACAAGATAAAGTGGAAACAGCAATTAAAAAATTGCAACAAGATTTGCAGAGAGGAAAATACCAGCACACCGTGAGTACCAAAGGTTCCGTTAGCAAACCACCCACATTTGATGGCAGTTCATCTTGGCCCATGTATAAACGGCAATTTGAGGCTGTGGCTACAGCTAATGGATGGGATAATCAAGAAAAATCTACCTCTCTGGTAATTTCGTTAAGAGGTCCGGCCCTAGAACTCCTCCAAAGCATTCCAGTCGAAGAACAAGGCAATTTCGACAAGATCATCGCCATTCTGGACAAGAGATACGACAATCAATCCTTGAGCCAGGTATACCAAGTCTAACTGAGTGGAAAAACCCAAAAATCCGGTGAAAGCCTCCAAGAATTCGAAGCAGAAATTAGACGGTTAGTTCACTTGTCCTACCCAGACCTGCCAGAGGTAACGAAAGACCAGTTGGCCACACAGAGTTTCATAAACGGCATCAGAGATGTGGAAGTACAAAGAAATTTAAGACTGAGTGGCGTCAAGAAAAGTAGTGAAGCTCTACTTCGGGCTTTGGAAGTAGAGGCCGTCATGAACATGTCCAAGCCAAGGGTCCGAGCAGTTTCCTTCAACCAGGAAGAGTCAGAGTCACCATTTCAAGCGCTGCTGGCTGGCCTGAACAAAATATTAGACCGGTCACAAAGAACTGGCACCAGAGGGGCATGTTACCGCTGTGGACGGACAGGACACTTCCAACGTGACTGCCGAGTAAGGCTACCGGAACGATCACCGACCAGGGGTAACCAACAGAACAGCCACATGTCCAGGGACCGTCAGTCAGTCAGCATAGGGGGGCGAATGCTGACTGTCCCTCCACCAGCCCCCAAAACGTTATCCATCCGGGGATTTTGCCGAGATAGCGGCAGCCTAGTCATCAGAGGCACCATCAACGGGCGAGCAGTTACCATCACCATCGATACCGGCGCCGCTGTGTCCATTGCCAAGTCCAGGGTTTTGAGAGCATCAGAAATTCGGCCAGTTACCAATAACATCCAGCTCAGAACAGTCACCGGCGAGTCCATGTCAATACAGGGTGAGGCAGATGTCGTGCTACAGATAGGGGACAACATGATCCGGCATAGGGTCCTGGTAGCGAATATTGAGGACGATTTTATACTGGGAATGGACCTAATTAGCCAGCATGGATTTATGTTCGACCCGAGATATGATGTTCTTCGGTTCCTGAATGAGGAATTTGTATTGACACGGCCCGTCAACACATCAGTCACGCCCATAAAAATTGTGGCAAAGTCTTCAGCTAGAATTCCCGGTCGAACAGAACAGATTATTCATGGGCAGCTAGACAGCAATCCTGGGAGCTGCGTTGGAATGGTGGAGCCCGTACACTCAGCTCATGACTACTTAGTTGGACGGGCTATAGTTAAAACCGGACGAGATATACCAATCAGAGTCCTGAATTTGTCCAACAACGACATCAGAATCACCAATGGTCAAGAGATAGCTTGTTTCGAGCCAGTAGACACCATCATCAATTGCGAAGAACAGTACCAGACGTCGGTGAAGGAGACAGGGCCCGATAAAGAGTTCCTACAACAGTTTGCTGACAACTTGACACACTTGACACCAGAGAACCAGAAGAAAGCCAAGCAATTTATCACAAAACACTGGCAAATTTTTAACAGTAAAAATGGAACCACCGGTCGCACCAACATCATCCAGCATCGAATAGATACCGGAAAGGCTCAACCCATCAGAATACCACCTAGGCGACTACCATTGGGGCAACAACAGGCAGTCGAGGAAAACATCGAGTCCATGTTACAAAATGGAGTTATCGAGCCATCCATCAGCCCATGGTCTGCTCCCGTCGTGCTAGTTAAAAAGAAGGATGGAACCACCCGATTTTGCGTGGATTACAGAAAGCTCAATGACGTCACGAAGAAAGACAGCTATCCACTACCCCGAATCGATGACACTTTGACCACACTAGCAGGCTCCCGTTGGTTCTCCACACTAGACCTAAAAAGTGGATATTGGCAGGTTGGTCTACACGCAAACGACAGAGAAAAGACAGCGTTCTCCACCAGTAAAGGGCTGTTTCAGTTCACGGTCATGCCCTTTGGGTTATGTAATGCACCCGCTACATTTGAGAGACTAATGGAGTATGTACTGAGCGGGCTAACATGGAGGACGTGCTTAGTATACCTCGACGACATTCTAGTCATGGGAATTAATAACGCCAACCTGAGACTCAATCCGAAGAAGTGTTCCTTGTTTCAAAAAGAAGTAGAGTTTTTGGGCCACGTAGTGTCCGAGTCAGGAATCCGCACCAACGAAGACAAGATAGAAGCCATCCGTGATTGGCCAGTTCCAAGAGACAAACATGAACTCCGAAGCTTCTTGGGCCTCTGTTCATACTACCGGCGTTTTGTTGAGGGATTTGCCACCATCGCCGCCCCTCTACATCGGCAGACCACTGATAAAGAGACCTTCCATTGGAATCAGGATTGCGAAACATCATTCAGGCGACTGAAGGCAGCACTATGTTCCAGCCCAATCCTAGCCTTTCCTACACAGTCCGGCAAGTTCATCTTAGACACAGACGCCAGCAACACAGGTTTGGGGGCCGTCCTATCCCAGGTGCAAGATGGTGAAGAGAGGGTGATCGAGTACTACAGCCGTGGATTCTCGAAGCCAGAAAGAAATTATTGCGTCACCAGAAAAGAACTTCTTGCAATAATAAGGGCTGTAGACCATTTCCACAAATACCTGTATGGTCGCCATTTCTTAATCCGAACAGATCATGCCGCACTCAAATGGCTGCTGGACATGAAGACACCGGAAGGACAACTGGCCAGATGGATGGAGAAATTACAGCAATACGACTTCAAGGTGGAACACCGTGCCGGCCGGTTGCACAATAATGCCGATGCCCTATCCAGAAGACCCTGTAGAGCGGAATGCAAGCATTGTCTGAAGACGGAACAGCGAGAGGGTATCTCCATCAGGCAGATCCGAGTGCAGGCCAATGAAGACTGGACAACGGAACAGTGCATCCAGGACCAAATGGCTGATCCAGACATCGAACCAATCTTGTCACTCAAAATGAGAGGGGCACCCAGGCCACGATGGGACGAGGTAGCTAGATACTCCGGCGTGCTGAAATCGTTATGGGCTCAGTGGGACTCTCTAAGAGTAGACAATGGAATGCTCAAGCGAGTTTGGGAAAGCGCTGATGGACGAGAAACCAAGTCCCAACTGGTAGTTCCGAAGAAAAAGGTACCAGCCATCCTGACCGAAGTACATGATGGAATTACCGGAGGCCACCTGGGCATGAATAAAACCCTAGACAAAGTTCGCCAGCGGTACTACTGGGTGAATTACTTCGAAGACGTCAGAGCTTGGTGTCGCAAATGTGCCACATGTGCCGCCAGTAAGGGCCCGAAGACCCGGACCAAGGGCAGAATGCAGCAGTACAATGTGGGCGTCCCATTTGAGAGAATTGCCATCGATGTCGCCGGTCCGTTTCCCGAGTCTGAGAGGGGGAACAAATACATTCTGGTCGCAATGGATTACTTCAGCAAATGGCCTGAGGCATATGCGATACCCAACCAAGAGGCAACCACGGTAGCGACGGTGCTAGTAGAACAACTATTCAGCAGGTTTGGCGTCCCGATGGAATTACATTCAGACCAGGGGCGTAACTTCGAATCGAATGTATTCCAGAAGGTCTGCACGATGTTGGGGATCAGGAAAACGAGAACAACACCATTACACCCACAGTCAGACGGAATGGTGGAAAGATTCAACCGGACCTTGGAACAACACCTATCCAAGGTCGTCAGCAATAACCAGCGTGATTGGGATGAGCATATTCCCCTATTCCTGTTGTCATATCGCTCTGCTGTACATAATAGTACAGGCCTGTCCCCAGCCAGGGTTTTATTCGGAAAGGAGCTGCGATTACCATGCGACTTGGCATTTGGCTCCCCCGAAGAACCTCCCCAAGACATCGACGATTATGCCGACCAGCTCCGACATAACATGCTGGCAATACACGACTTAGCCCGAACGCAGATGTTGGCCACCAGTGACCGGATGAAGACGCGATACGACCTCAAGGCCAATTCAGCCGGGTTCCAGGAGAGGGACAAAGTCTGGCTGTACAACCCCCAACGGAGCAAGGGTAAATCCCCAAAGCTTACACCCGCCTGGGATGGTCCATACGAAGTGGTCAAGAGGCTGAATGATGTCGTCTACCGGATCCGTCGAAACCCCAAGGCTAAATTGAAGGTGGTTCACTTAGATCGACTCGCTCCCTACCATGGAGGGGATGTTTCTGATCGGGACGATCAGGATTAAAGGAGGGGCAGTGTTACGAAATTTACCCAAAGCCGACCCTGTGTCATTTCAGCACGACAACAAACGCTTCAAGATAAAAAAATACGATTCTCGAAAAGGCACGGCAGCGGAAGGAACGATGTTGATTTCTACTGGAGAATTCTACGCTGGTGATATAAAAGAAGAACGCCACGATCGCCAGGCAGTTATACCGCGACGACTAGCTTATATGAAAATGTATTGTGAATCAGCTGTTTTAAATGTAAATAAAGTTCTAGAAAAGTGAAAGTAAATATTAGTTGTTATAATTTTTAAATTGAACCCACGAAGTACATTGCAATATTTTATCTTCGCATATTTATTGCAAATTCCTAACAACGTGGAGGCGCTAAAGTAGAATAATCTACTACAAATGTATACGCAATACTCTGGCAACTGAGTCTGAAAACAAATTGCTCGGCACTAGTAGCATACTCAAAGTCATTAACATATATATTATATAATTTTTAGTTTAGTTCCTTATTTTAATCAATTTTAAATAGATCTCTAGAAAACAAACTTCTCCAAAGCATTTTTTAACGTAACTTAACTACTACGAGTTCGTAATTAGATAATGTTTTAAATGATTGGTGCTCAAACTACAGTAGTTAATAAATTTGAACTTTTTTCTGCATCATATTTGTAATTGGATATACTCAACATGTTGTGAAGAATGCATTTGCTGGTAAAATCAGATTTTCTCTAACGTATCAAATTCCTTACCATTATTGGATCCAAAACAGTATTGGTGAACATTTGCAAAATTGAAGCAAACCAGAAATATATATTCAAAACTAAATTTTGTCTTTACTCGTACATCCGCATGATACAAATAGAAGGTTCACAAGATATCTTCAATTTTTATCTTTGGTATTCGAAAAATGTAGCAACAATGCTCTTCTTTTATTTAACATATTATTCTACCAAACAAGACCCACCCACCAGTGGGGCCCATCACCGAAGTAACCTTAATTTAGATGTTTTGACTGTAGATTGGTTGTTATTATAACAGTTATCTAATATTTTGAACAAAAAAACAGATATATTTTGTGAAGCCACCCTATAAACAAGGTAAGCCTCTGGCTATAATGAGCCTATCTGAAACTCAAAGAAATGGGATATTAATATTAATTAGAGTGGGTGATAAAACAAGAATGCTTTCTCAAGATGCTGAATATTTAATAGCAAGTATCTAGACTGTCACCATTCCCAATTTGAAACTGTCAAAGATTTTTCGAAACCTGTGAGATCAAAATTGAATGACGAAAATAAATTGGATATTTTGTCAAATGTTGAGAAAACCCCACAACAAATTAAAAGAGAAGTAGGTGAAGGTGATAATGATAAAAGTAAAAGATCTGTATTGAAAATTTTGAAAAAAGAATAAAACCATCCATATAAAATTAAACTGGCTCAGGAACTAAATAACGATGATCCTGATCTTAATTTAGAATTTTGTGAAATGGTTTGGAATAGATGCGCCAAGATAATCCGATGTTCCCGATAATAATGTTTACCCCAACAAGTTAAATTGTCGGTTTTGGACTAGATGAGGAAAGTTAACATTCAGTAACCTATTAAAGTGAATCTTTGAGCTGGGATAATAAATAACATAATAATTGGATCATATTAACTTGAGCGAGTTAGTTGGATTTTTAACAAAATGTCTTAATACCTGATTTAAACAACTTTTTCCTGATACTGTTAACTCCTCAGACATTAATAGAAACATGCAGGTTCCACAAAAAGAAGCTACACCACATTATGCAGCAGCAGTATGAGCTTATCTCAGTCAAGTTTTTCCGCATCGATGGATCTGGATATGTAGACATGGCGGAATTGAATTTCCAACCCATTCTTGCAATTTGACTCCACAGGATTATTTTTTGTAGGGCTATTTAAAATCAAAAATCTATACGAGTAAATTAAATAATATTGATGATTTAAAACACCGAATAATGCAAAATATTATTCACATCAGCAGAGAGACAGTGGAAAACGTTGTCAATGAATTTCAATACCATGGGCATATGACTTATACTAAGACTATAATTATTTCAAATATTGTTAATTACTTCAAAGTGTATTTCTTTCTAAGGCATCGTAATTATTTTATAAATTATATATTGATTTTTCGTATTACCAACGTTCAAAAAACAAGTCCCATATGCGGAATAGAGAACTGAAAACACTTTTAAATGCGGTATCACACGCTACCTCTACTTTATGACCTCACTTTATATATATATATATATATATATATATATATATATATATATATATATATACAGTACCAATCAAAAGTCCCCTCAACTCCTAGTATGTTTTGGAATGGAGGGTGAAAATAAACCGTTGTAAACTTCTTTACTACTGATAAAATATAACATAAACGTAACAATAAAACATTTTTTAAAAATATATAACCGACTTCCAAGTATAACTAAAGTTGAAAATAATTATAACAAAATACAAACCTAGTCAATAAATAACACATTCAATGTTGTTAAGGTGCTCATTCTGTACAAATTAATTACTTACCTATCTAGTATATTTCTGAAGTCGGTGCCAAGCAAATCTGAAATCCTGCATTGCGTACTTATCTACAACTTCAAGATATTCAGTTTTATTATTGTTTAACTAGACCTTTAGAAGTATACAAAATGATATGTCGTCAACCCGACAAAGTAACAACTGTCTTAATAATTGGTTAATGTAGAAAAAATTTCCGTGACCAAATCCTGGACTTACTTGAAGGAGCTTCTTCAGAAGTTTGAAGCAACAGATAGTATTAAAGATGCCAAACGATCTGGTCGACTAACAGTTATTGTAGTAAACTCTACTTCCTTGACAGCTAAAATTGCCTCTGTGAAGCTAGTCAAAGTACAGTACATGGTGTAATGGTAATAAACAAATTTCGTCTATACAAATTCCAAATTGTGCACCAACTTTCTGTTGTCGTACCTCAACAGAAGACTGGAATTCTATGAAATTATATCAAATAAAATTAACCGAAACATTGGTTGTGGTGATGAAACTACCTTTTCCCTTAATGAAATGTGACACACAAAATGTACGGAATTGGAGTGACACAAATTCGCACATCTGTCGTGAAAAATATACTCAAATACCACATCGTTGGACCTGTTTTCCTCAACGTAAACTTAACCGGTGAAGTATTTCTGGGAATATTACCAAATACCATTGAACTGCCAAATTGTTGAAATTCTGGAAGATGAATTTGGCAATTTGGAAATAAAATTTCAACAAGATCGTGCTCCTGCGCCTTATTATGGTGCAATGAGACATTATCTGGATAAAGAGTATCGTAGCAAGACCTGGCATCATTCGATTTTTTCTGTGGGTGGAATTAAATTCGGTAGTTTTTCGTGTTAATCGTGATTCGACACTCAGCACAAAATATTTGAAGCATTAAATTTATTTCGTTAATATGCAATAACAAAATAAATCTGAGGATTTAAAAATTGATACGCCGCTGTTTCCAGAATTTTCCCAAGAATGTATCACCTATTAATCACCTACTTTATTCGGTGTCTATTTTGTCATCCAACAATTAATGAACGTTCCCTACGGAACAAAGAAGCATAAACGATCATCAAACATGTAGGAAAAACGTAACCCAAACGTAATTATTACGACAACGCGATCTAGTTAGACGTTATTGTTGGATACTAAACTCATGCAAGTTGTTACCCAATTAAGATCCTTTTTAATTGATAACATTTTTATTATAACCCGTAATTCCTTTGACACAAACTATTCAGTAAGTAACACGTAAATGGGGTGAAAATTCGGTTATATTTTTTCGTCAAGTATTTGATATTATGTACTTTGACACAATGAATAGAATTTTTTGATGTAGAGGAACACTTACAGTTCACTACTATATTTTCACTTACATTGCTTAGTAAATTGTACAAATATTATTATTTTAATCAACACTTCTAATTAAAAAAACACCAAACGTTTCCCAATATTGCATGCACACAAGCCCTTATCTAAGGTACGATATTTATATGTTTCGTAATAAAATCTCATAAATCATTTAAAAAAATATTTTTAAAAAATGTAGATTTACCGGCGCACAAACCACTATATAATAAGACGTGCAATATTTTTAAAGGAGACTTACATTTTACTAAAACGCTTGTAAAAAGTAAAACTATAAAGATAATAAGATTAAGGTATAGAAGCTAGATGAAATTTATCATTAATTTATTATTTATTAATTTTATTATTCAACTAAAATAGCTGTAGGTAATTTTCAAGCGATTACTATGCTACCTGTAAGCAAGAATGTGTTATTATTATTCTTAAAGATAAAAAATTGTGCGTTAACAAAAATCAAAGGTCAGAGGTATAATATTTAGACAATAATAGTTTTTACAAGTTATATCCAATTTGAGACAATATAAGATCAATTTCCTTTTTGCTTTTGTTTTTGCAAAAACACTCAAAAATGCCGTATTTTTACAATATTAGTTATTATTGATGAATTCCAAGAAGAACTACCTAAAGTACATCGTTAAAGACCCTTCTATTAACAACGACAGATGCAGGTACAGTTGCTAAACATCTGAATATATCCAGCATATCACAGGAGGTTGTCAAGCGTTCGCTGCAACTGAATACAAAGAACGACACGATGCTTTGGCAAAAATACTTCACCAGGAACTAGCACTGAAACTTGAATTATCACAGTCGGTAAGATTACCATACTATAAATACAAAGCAGAATCTAATAATCTAATAACAACTACAAGCTATACTGGGACTGCACGATACTGACCGATCGGACTGTTGCTCACAATAGAACAGATATAGTTTCGGTAGATAAAGTCTCTCGGCAAACAACTTTAATTGACATAGCAATTCCTAAAAACATTAATATAAATATCAAGCAGGCTGAGAAGATAACCAAATATAGAGATTTGGAATTTCAAATAAAGACTCAGTGGGACATAAACAACACACGAACTATACCAATTGTTATGTCAACGACAGGACTAGTCCCAAAACATCTATTAAAAAATTTAAAATACCTCGGTCTGGAAGAACATCTTTACAAACAAATGCAAAAAGCCGTCCTGTTAGGAACAGCCTGGACGGTCAGGAAATTCATGGGAAACTGCCGCCATGAAAACCTGGCAAGGGCTCCCACAGAGCTAAACCCTTTTGATATCTAGGATATCTGGAGTTTACTGAATTTTCCCCTAAAGGCACTCATAGCGTGCCTTAGAGGGAGTGTGATGCCATACATTGTATAGTCAAGTCGGAATTATTGATGAAATTTTTTAAATTAAAATCGAATGAGCTTTTGTAAATTTGGGTTGATTGTGTTGCTTAGATAATGCAATGCCCTGAATGTTTAGTGCTCTAACTGTTTTTATTCATGAATTCAACTTCTATAAACCCTCAGTATTTTATTTAAAATATATATTTTAGTAATTTAACTGACACCAATAAAAAGTAATTAATACTTCATTTACCACTTTAATAATTTATTTTAATATTTAATAAAGAACTGACTCCAAATAAATCAAACCCTGTGCTATCAATAAGTATTTTCTGAATTATATATTGACATTTAAATTAAAAGATTTGTGTAGAAAATGCATGAGACATTTCTTTGACGATCGCACTTATTTTTCGATTTTCTTTATAGAAAATTGTATGTATTCACATCTGAATCTACCTTAAAACGTTAGAATATAATATATTCAAATTAATTAGGCCGTTTCAAAGTATCATTCAAGATTCATCAAACTGCAATCTCTTAATAATTTTCTGGAAAACGATAAATATCAGGCTATAGAAAATTATATGGTATCCCTTCATGATATTTCCTAATACAACATCGAAATTGATTCGACCTTTTTAGAATAACCTATTAGCATACATAAATAATTTAGTCACATGTGAGTTTTAAAATTTTCTAATTTTTACTCAACTTTTTGTTACTTACGTTTTTCAGAATTGTTGGCTAAATAGTTTCGCAGATAATTAGGGAATTAGTCGATTTTCTTATATTTTCCTTAATATCTTTAAAACCAAGTGTTTTAAAACTAATAAAAAAATCAATTTTATTTAAGAGGAATTCTGTATCACCCAGTTAGTTTTTTGAACTTTACTACAAATATTTGTGCATAAAGCTCTAACATTTGGTAGAAAAAAACTAAATATAATTGGCTTCTAACACAAGTTATCTTAATAATATCTCCAACAATTACAACTTGTTTCTTAAAAGAAATTTGAGAACCAATTAAGTGTTTAAAACATGTCATTTACTACTTAACTAACGAACAATGATTGAAAACATGAGATCATTCACTTTATAATTGAATTAATAACACTTTTACTGTGTCTGATATATTTAAATATTATTTATCTACCACTCTAAATTGGCTAATCTCGTATCATGTAACAACGTTTGACGGCAATATTAAAAAGCTTAACATAGTTCAATTTTATGAGAGTGAAGTGGTTATCAAATTTATCCAACCCTTTTGTTACAGTTAAGCCCTTGAATATTGAGTAATTGTGGAATCAGCCGTTTCATTTCACATAATAATTTTCACTGTTGCTCTATTAAGAATTCACCTATATTAGTCTGTCTGGTGATAACAGGATATGATTTGTTTACTATATCACTTTGGTTCAAACAAAACAACTCTTAGATAAAGGAATTACACCAAAAACTGAAATTAAATCACAACACAACCAATTAATTAGCGTTTTCAAATTATTTAGTTGAATTAATTGTTAATTTTAAGTCGAATTTTAATAGAACTATATTTGGTTAATGTTTCCTGGGTGACCCTCTCAATAGTTGATTTACGTTATCATTAATTTGATGATGTGGCCTTTCCAGCTTTCCAAAATTCATATTACATGAGGGCCTTAGTTAGACTAGTTATGCATTGCGAATCTGTACACGAACATGTTCAGAGATATGTGCACATTGAATACTGTTAGCAATTTAACTACTTTTCTGATAAAATTTCGATTCTTCTGTAGTTTATAAAACTACAGCTTTCAATCAGCCGAATACATTATCCCTAACGTGATTCTAGAACTGCCTTTGTTCTAATGTTGGATTATATAATAGAGCAACATAGAAGCAAATCCGTATATAAATCGTACGCAACAAGAGCAGAAACTCAAGAAGCTAAGGAGATATAACTTTAGTTTGGATAGTAGCCAACGCTTCGATACTGGTCATTATTCTTGTCTCGAATACAAAAAGGCCCAAAAAACGTAATTCTCTCTGAAAAATCAAATGCATTACTTAGATGACCTTCAAATGTGTTTCCCATAATTTAACTATGTTGATAATTAGGCATGCCTTCCAGTTCAGGCTATTCAAGACATATCCCATTCCGCTGTCAATTGTGTGAGGGGTATTGCAGAACCCTAATGGCAAGGCATGGTTTAATAACTCCATTTGTATATGCTTTCTTTGTTTCTTCTACTACTTTTTGCGATGCCAATGGTAATCGTTTACGTGGTAGAAGTAGGGATTGAGTATGTCTGGTCTTTAAATTTTTTGTCGAAAAACTATTTTGGTCAAGCATATTTTCCAAAAAAATTCATCTCCAACGGTTATCGAGCAACTCCTCCGCAAGGGTACTCCACTGTCTTAAAAATTAGGTATACAAAATATCAAAAAAAAACATCGAAAAAACTAAATTGTAATAAAAAAATGAGATTTGCGAAACATTTATTTAAACGGCTATAATTTAATAACAAGTACACAGAAAAAAAGTTAAAAATTAAAAACGTATCTTGTCCATGTTTCTTATCCCAAATCACTATCGGAGCTTGTATCGCTGTCAAAACAGGATCAGGTTTATTTAAATTAATTGAGCAGATTTCCTACAGTGCATAACCAAAATTTACATGCTGTCTGGGACATAAATTTTCTTAGTCATTTTTTTAAATTTATAATCCAACACTTGAAGTTTTCTAATGCTTATTTCCTTTCAGATTTGTAATAAAACTAAACTTATTAGTAATTTTGATCAGCTAATTGGCATCAACATAACTAATATTAATAATCATTTCTTCAACTTTTTCTCTTATAAAATTGTACCTGAATGAAATGGAGCACGTTATTATAAGGACATGAGAGTGGTGTTTGCGGCCATATATTCAGACTCTTTATGCTACTGCGTGCCTGACTGAGCTTCTTTGAATAGAAATCTGAATAACCGACCAATTCACTACTCTTATCATATACAATTGACATATCTTTTGTAATTATCAAATAGCGAATAATTCGTTTTAAAGCATTCACATGATGCTGATTGTGCAATGCTATATCTATATGCCTATCAATATTTTACATAATTGTACATTTACATCTATACTTTTCTGAAAATTAAATCTATTTATTATAGATATAATCAATATTACCTTACACTTTCTGTAAGCCATATCTGACTGCTAAATTCAAAAAAATTTAATACTAAAGCCAAAGAATGTTATATCAATTTTATCATTTTAATTTTTACTTTTATTGGCAAATAATTAGTTTTCTTCCGTAACTTCATAATGAAATTTTAATAATTTATCTATCTATATCTATCTTCTATAGTCTATAGTGTTATAAAATTGTAGTTGTCTGTTTGTTTGTTCGTTTGTTTGCTTGCTTGTTCGGGAATCACGTAAGAACTACTGAACTGATTTTGCTGAATCTTTTTTTTGTAGAAAAACATCGATAGAAACGGTAGATATAGCAAAAAACTTCCACGATGTTGGGTTAGACGCATCAAATGTTAGATACTTGCATTAGCTTAGCTTTTATTCAAAATTCGGAATATATCAATGATGTTTCGACTTCAAAAAAACTCAAGTGATATATCAAGCGTAATTTTACAGGGTGTTCCATATATAGGATAGTTGAAACATAGAGTGGAGTAGAATTACATGGGTTTAAAAAATCTTTAAAAAAGTTATATTGGATGGTCCATAAGCAGCTGCATTTATACAGTGTGTTCGAAATGAGGGTGGAGTAAAATTATTTATATGGGGTGGTTCAAAAATGTTATATTGGGTGGCCATAAATAATAATATTTTAGTGGTTGAAATAAGGGTAGAACATGACCAGTTGCATATATAGATTACCTGAAATATGGAGTGACATAAAATTATAGATATACAGTGTTATTCAGACAATGTTAGAAAAAGCTACACATAAAGGGTGGTTAAAATATATAGTGGAGAGAAATTATAGTTTGCATTGGGGTTAAAAAAATGAGAAAATATGCATAAGGGGTTGCAGAGATATGGTAGTTGAAATATAGGGTAGAGCAAAGTTATAGTAAATTGTGTTTGAACATTTTGAATAAAATTCTGATATAGGGTGGCCCATAAGCTGTTGCAGTTGGGATGAATTATATTGGGGATTGGTGGATTTATAGCTACACACGATGATACAAGAAATGTTATACTGGGAGGCTCATAAGTAGCTGCATTCACAAGGTGGTTGAAATAGAGGCTGGAGTAGGCTGGAGTTGAATTATGGTTAAACAGAGTGAATTTACAAATTATATATTTTATTATATAAGATAGAACATGAGCGATTACATATATGAAATATCTGAAACATGGGGCGAAGTAAAATTATAGTTATAGACTGTTATTCAAACACTTGATGTGATATGGGATTAAGTCATTCAAAAAATGTTAGAAAACGTTGCAAATAAAGGATGGTTGAAACATAAGGTGGGGAGAAAATATACTTTCCAGGGTAGTTCAGATAATATCTGAAAAAAAAATTTAAATAGCTCAGCCCGTAAGCTGGAGCTTAAATAAGATAGTTGTATTATAGGGTGCAAGAGTTATAGTTAAGTGTTTTAAAACTGTTATATTTGGTGGCACACAAGCAGATTCCTATACAGGGTGGTGAAAATATTTTATGGAGTAAAAAAGTTATAATGGTTGACTAATTGATAGCAGTATATACAGGAAGGTTTAAATATAGATATAAGTAGAGTTATTGTTATACAAGGTGGTTCAAAAAAAAAGTTGAATAAAATTGGCATATAATGTGGCTAATAAGCACTTGCAGTTTGGAAGAAATATGTTGGGGGTTGGTGGGTTTAAAGTTATTCAAGGTGGTACAAAAATGTTATATTAGGTGGCCCATAAGTAGTTGTATATTCAACACCTTGAATATACAACTCAACCACCGTTGAGATCGAGAGCTGAGTAGAATTATAATGTTCTAGGGTGCGGCAAAAAATGTTTTAAAAAGTTATGGTATAGGGTAGACCATGAGCAGTTGAACCCTACTATATGAAATACCTGAAATACGGGACGAAGCAATATTATAGTTATACATTGTGTTTAACACAATGTTAAAAAAGTTCTATATAAAGGGTGGTTAAAATATAGGGTGGAAAGATATTATACTATACAACTAAGCTGTTGCATAGCTGAAATTTAAGATAGAGTAAAGTTATAGTTAGGTGTATGAAAAAATGTTATATTGGGTGACAAATAAATAGCAGCGTTTGCAGGATGGTTGCACTACAGGGTGAAGTATAGTTACAGTATACAAGGTGGTTAAAAAATTTTCAATAAAATTTTTATATAGAGTGGCCCATAAGCACTTGCAATTTGGGTGAAATATATTTCAACAAACAAAAAATGTTATGCGGCGTAGCACAGTTTCATAAGCTGTTTCTGGTTGCAAAGAATTGTACATTACATACGCAGGTGAAACGGCGGAGAACGGCTAGTAAAACGTACCTGTCCCATCCATAGTAAATGTTAAAAACTCAATCAACTGTGAACCGTATCAACTTAAACTTGACCAATTTGTTTAACCAAATTAAATCAAACAATAAGAATTAAATTTACTAAGGTTTGTCAAACTAACTGTCAAACTAAATAGTTCTTTTGTTTTGTAAGCTTCTTGAGCTGGTTAACCGTTATAAGGATAAAAAAACATTCATTATTGAAAACTAACTTTTTCTATATTGTGGGGATTGTGGCCCACTGTGCGATGTAAGGATGTTTGCACTCGATTACAAACATGACCTTCACGGTCATCCCAATGATCTTCGCATGTTTCACTCAAATAAACTCCAACATCGACTGCAAGGTGTGATGGAAACACATACGACCATGAATGACGATTCAGCTGTAAATTGAAATCATTCGAGTGAAGAATAATTTCTTAGTCATTTTTGAACAACTGAGCTCACTTTAAAAGTAGTTTTGCAAAGCAATATATCATAACCATCTTTAACTTAGTCCAAAGCGTACATATTTTTTCGCATAGTTTGCAAAAGTGCATAAATATGCGTTTTAACAATTTCTATGCAATACTGTTTTTGTCATTAGAAAACAGTGTTACGAAAATAATACAAGGGGCAAAATAGTTGTATTTTCAAAGGCTTAATCATAAAAGAATATAAAAATGCCAAAAGTATTTATGCCGTACATTATTGTATCAACTGTATGTTTAAAACTAAGCATGTAGGGACATTCAACACCTCAGCCAGCCAGAAGGGTGTATATAGGTTTCCCCCATACAAATGCACATCCATTCATTCCTTGATCCTCAACGAATTCAGTTTTGTTCAGGTTGAGTCTATGTTGGAAAGACTTAAAAGATTATATTCCTTTGAATTTGAATTACCATTAAATACAAAAAGCTAGAAAGTTGCACGCCTGTCTAGTGTCACTGTTTCGATTTTCTCTAACGAGCCACTAACAACTTATTCTCTGGTGTAAACGTTGGTGATCTTTGGAACTAGATAATTTTAGGTATGAAATAATAATAATGTTTAAATAGAGGGAAGCTCGTTTCTAACATGTCTGGTTAATAACTCGAATTCGTATATGTAACTGATGGGGAACGTAAACTACACGAAATGTTTACCTTCCTCCAGCGACAACAATGAAGATGTTAACGCGATAGTGCTGCTCTGTTTACATGCGTGTTCACCCTCAAATGATGATGATGATGATGATCGGCAGTCAATCATCCTTTATCTTAGGTTATTAGGTCACACCGCTACTGTGTGAAAAATTGTTTTATAATTGCTAAGGAACAGTACGTCTGCACAGTAGTCAAAAAAGTGACAAATGATCTTATAAACCTTAAAAAAAAATCGTTGAAATCAAATATAATTAATAAATAAAATAGATAGAATAGCACTCATTACAAATTGTTTTTCCCTTATTAAGACATGCCCGGAATTAACAGCCATTATTATATTTGGGAAAATTATTTGATTATTTAGAAAATCGTTGTTAAAATATGAGCACCTTATGAAAATAATGTAAATTATCATTAAAACGTTTGTTTGTATTAAAATATATATTTTATTTGTGGTTAATATCGCAAATGGAAGGCAGAACAAGTTCCACTTAAAAATTACCACGAAATAAATCAATTTGTACAAAGTGCAATCAAAGTTTATCATGCATCAACAGATGAATGTGATTACCTCAGATTAATAGGTTAGGAACATATTTCGAATTTTAATACACCTTTTATACATTAACAATATGGCCAAACAACGATGGACATATTTTCCGATATTTTTGAGTTTTTTGTTTGTTCCCTAAATGTCGATTTTACGCACGTTAAATTAATGAAACCAGCAATCTAATTTCAATTCAAAACATAGAAATGTAATAGTATAACTGTCCGACAAAATTTATATACTTAAACCTTTAGCAGTCCGACGCTCTGAAATTGTCGATAAGACCATAACAGTCTTGGTGTTTACCAGCACCGTAATTTTGTTTTTTTTTTTTCTAATACTTGAATTAAACAATACAATTATTAAGTTATTCGATATTAAATTGGTAATAATGTGGAAAAATGAAAAAAAGGTAAAATATCGTTACGATGTATGTCTTCCTATTTTATTTTGAACTTTCTTACATTTAAACATAAAACCAGCATTTCTGGTTCCTGGTCATTACCAAATATCTTATAAAATCACTTCTGATTTATCACAGTCAATTTTCTCCGAAACTACTGGGCCGCAAGGTTGAAATTTGGTATCAGAGTATAGTTTGGTGGTCCGATCAGGATTACATGTCGTACATAAAGAAATTCTGATTATAGGAGTACTTAGAGGGGACATTTTATAAAAATGGACCCTTTCTCGCCTATAAATTATAGGCCTAAATGAAAATTTAAAAAAATTTTAAGCGCTTCATGTAATTTACTCACTACTCACCGACGAAGAAATCGCAACACCGAGAAGGAGATATTTTACTTTAATATGGTTTTAGCAAAACATAAATACTATAGTAAATGATTAAAATTTGGGTAAAAAATACCAATGAGTTTAATTTTTTTTATTAAATTTGTTTATAATGGGTTTGTCCATCGCGATTACTTATACAGTCCCCAAGCTACCTGTATTTTATGTCTTAGAACCTACAAAGTCCGTGGGGGCTGGGGTAATTATCTCAGCCTTCTACCCATCATATTACAAACATGTTCTAGGACGAAAGATCTGTTAATCTGGGCGGCCATGGCAACAGATTCACATGGGTCTCTTCAAAATATTTTAAACTAACTGGAGCATTATCTTGTTGAAATATGGGATCCGTGAGCCGATTATTCAAAACATCTATATATAAATAGGCAAAGACAAAACGATTAGGTACCATTTTCTCCTCTGTCTCTCAACCGGTTTTCTTCATTTTTGTTTTGTTTAGTAGATACTGACGACCTTCAGTGCAGACTGCTAATATTAATTTATAATATTGGTTCATTCATTAAATAAAATATAATAAAAATTCATTATTTACATCCATACTGTCAACGCCAAACAACTGACAGTGCCGCCGCTGCCAGACGGTCAAAACTCAAAACATTGAGTAATTATATGTGGAGGGAGCGATCGTTAGATGCTGTTATATTCGTAGAGCATGTACTTCTGGAAGTGGCATGCAAGCGTTGTTAATGTTTAGTGGTAAAATAGTCAATGTAGGAGATCAGTATGGATTTTTCGGACGCGTTGCAGTAATTTTGATATTAAATATTCTGTTTTAATGTAAATTTAATTATTTGATTAATATATTAATTATTAGCGGACAATAGAGAATGTATTGAATATTTAAGTTCTTCTATGGTTGTTGGTCCTCTCTTTTCTTTCATTTTCCTGGACTTGATTGAAACTGCAACCTGCAACTACTTTTAGGTTGCAAAGAACAATCTTCCAATTATTATATCGACTTTGGGGGGTCTTTCATTTGTCCAAAATATTTCGAATACTGATATTTGATTACATTTTTATTTTCTTTTTATTTCAATAGATATCTCAATATGAGTGAACAATTTTGGTCATTACATCTACTTCTCCGATTTATCCACAACTCTTATAAAAATATACATTTTACAATTTCATGAAATAGGATCGAATTTCACATTCACACTTTATATTTCGCCTTTTTTCGCCCTTTCTTTTCTATTGTCTACTATACAATTAATAATCCACACTCACTCCTATTGATTGCCACTCTATTTTCAATTCCGAATTGTCATATACGTCGACCTTGAACTTTATTTGTGCCCTTCCGTCCGGAACCTACTCTTGTCCGATTTTGGGTTTTATCAAACCACGCTTTACAATATCTCATAACAGTAGTTGGATTTTTGTCCATTTCATTAGCGATATCTCGAAATAAAAATCCTGCCTCCTATAAACCAATAATTCGACCTCTTTCCTATTCATTTAGCTGGCCATACATTCGCCGTACAAGTACTCTACGAATTTCAACATTACTAAACATCGATTTTGGATCCCATCAAACTGTTTGTTTATGATAAATTTTAAAAAAGCAAAATACAACTTCAATATCAGTTTATAAAAAGAAGTTTACATGAAAAAGCATTCAACAAACTCTACACCAAATTTTAATCATTTACTCATTATTAACAGCATCTATGTTTCACCAAAACAATATTAAATATAACATCTCCTTCTGGATGTTGCAATTTCCGTGTCAGTGAGTATATATCAAATGAAAGGGCTCATTATGATGAATACAAATATTTTTTTTTCATATTTTTTAAACAATTAGTTTAAAAGATAATAACAAAAATAGACGAATATGTATTCATTCCCCCGCCTCTTTGTTTACGAAACTGTAAAACCTAGAAATTAAAAAGAAATGGAGATATAGAACCACACTTGTGCTTCACAGGAAAAATAAGGAGAAAAACCTAATATTAATTTTGGAAGGCAAATTATACAACAAAACCTACAATTAGAGATATATGGCCTCACTTGAACTTTACAGGAAACCGAACGAGAAAACACTAAAGTTATTAGCAATGCAAATATTTTGTTCATATTTTTAAAACATTTTTTTAAAGTTATTCGCCTATATCTGGGAGCTACTGAACCTAAACTTTGGAAAAAAATTTAGAATATAGGACCTCACTCAACATTTAGAAGGAAAGTAAAACATAAATTCTAACCTTAATTTATAAACTTAAATAGAAAATGAAACATTATTTTTTAGGTGCTTCCATACTGGTATCAAAAGAAAAAAAATTATCATAAAAATACAAATATATTTTTTTTTCATTTTTACGAATATACACCTTGCTGTTAATCATTTTCTTTTTATACCAGAGACCGTGGATTATTAGGTTCTACACCTTGATTTTCAATTACTTAACATATCTATAGTTTCCAGACACAACTGTGAGGAGTCAAAACCCAAATGAACAATAAAAATGCCTATTTACCTCCTTAATCATTCAGAAATTACTTAATAAATGTATCACAAAGAGAAAGCTTACACTGACGGTTTTGAGGGCACAAAAGTATCAATTTATAAGAAGAATATATATATATATATATATATATATATATATATATATATATATATTTCATGTAGTTCTTATTTTTAGAATTTGAATGACCTATTAAGGCTGGTCTAAACATTGATCATTATGTTTACTAAAATGAAAAGACACCGACTGCAGAATGCAATGACCTTCAATATAAAATATATCCTTGAAAATAAAATCAACATATCGAAAACTTTTTGCGTTACCTGCTGACATACCCCAGCTTTTATAATTTCAGTTCATTAAGAAAGCACTGGGTCAATATGCAACACTTCGATCATAATTTTCATAATTTTACCATCTATAATCGATATATTAAAAGCTATTTATAGTGAACTAATTATATCATAAGAAAAAAATTACAATCTACTACTATAATATCTGATTAAACCAATTTAATATAAATAAAGTGCAGATATAAGAAATTATTTTTATTTGATAGCTCTTATGAGGGTAATCAAATTTAGACAGCTACTGAACTCATGAAAAACTAATATTTCTTCTGGTAGTTTTTGTAGGCGACAGATGAAACAGACCCGATGTTAATTAACAACAAACACCATATGATAGTTAAATATGTCCAATAATTTTTTCTAGCAAACTATTTTAAAACGAAAACAGTCGATCAAATGCTAAATAGATGAAAAATGTCAGTTAATTTTTGAAAACGAATGAATATTTATAAATAAATACTTTATTTTATTATTATTGAATTTAGGTTAAGTTAGGTTTAAAACTGTGGCTTGAAATGTTAAAAACGATACCTCTTTAAATATATCAACAGAAAGTAGAATTTCACTATTAAAACATATACTAACAACAAATTAGCAAATAAAAGTTCGAAGATCTGGAATAGTGATTTAAAACTTGCGGAAAAATTTAGTCTATTGTAAAAACAGTTCTTTTCCGGAAAATTGGACATAAAAAGTTCGACTCATTTTATTTTTTCAACGTTTCAGAAATTTTTTTCTCAAGCGTAAGATCACTAATCTGAACTATTTCAATAGAAACAAAAAGACCGATTTATTATTTGGTACACCAAATGTATGTATGGTATCGCACAACCTAGTCCACCCATTACAATGGATAACAGGTTTGGACTCAATCTATTTAATCTTGGTGTACATTTCTTTTCTAGCTTTCAAAACAACAAGTAATCTAGAAAATTTAGCGGTTTTGACATCGGTTTGACAAAATTAGTCAATACTGGTAGAAATTACAAACGGTAAAATTTATTTATGATCAGTATAGTTTTTTATATACTTTTATAGTGGTATAATTAGGGTGCGTCACATTTTGTTAACTTATATATATATATAGTTAGGTCGTGTGTGAATAATAAGCTTATTATTTATGTCAAATGTTTTACTGATAATATCGTTTTGATCATGTCTTGCCTCAAATATTATTTATACATTTAAAATTAACATCGTGAAACCTGAAACGTTGTTAAGCACATTTAATGTAATCTATTGAACTGCTTCTAAACCTAGTGGACATAATTCTTCCTCTTCTTGCCAGGAAACCTACCACCTATCCACTTGTCAAGAAATCTATTTGATAATTGTTCTTAACCAATTTTTAAATTATGAGTTGGTCCTCTTTATTTGAAACCCAAATTTTGATTTGTGCTAGAAGCAAATTTTTCTCGAAACAATCTTCTAAATTAGGAAAAATAATGTCACAAATAAATGATTCTGGAACCATTGGTAAAAAGATTAAGTTCAGGCAGAGTAGTATCTGCTTTCTTCAGTCGGTTCAAGTAGTAGGTAAACATAAAAACACCCAAAATACAACTCCCTAGATGGATAGAAGAACTACAGCAGTATACCTTTAAGAATAGTTAAGACTCTGGTAGTCTACATAACGATGCCGGTACTATGTGCAAAAGGCCATATCGAGTAAATTGGTAAACAAGGGTGAACTACCACACAATCAGAAGGTAGGGTGTTTTTCATAGAATAGGGCCAACTCTACATAACAGCTCAGTATTGACACCATCTAAAGTATTGTTTGGAAAAGACTATAGACGACCATGAAGGTAGTAGTAAGGAAGTAAACCTTTATGACTTAAAAGCAAATTCTAGTATATTCCAAGAAAGGGGTAAGGGGAGGTGTCCCAAATTTACACCTTCTTGGGGTGATCATTAAGAGGATAACGATTCTGTGTACTGCATTCATCTAAATCAAATTGATTGTTCACCTGGTTTGACCACATCGAAGTGAAGATTTGTATAGTCGTAAATCTAATTGCGTATACATTTTGAAATAGTTGTTTTGTTGTTATTTTCTGCGGTATAAATTTTATCAACGCCTTTGTATTAACTACTTTTTATTGTATAAATACTATTACCATTCCTAAAACATTTGTGTGTATAAGTATACTTATCATAATACAAATTGTAACTACGCAATGATCCAAAAGTATCATCGAAAACCAATAATGATTTCTTTTTGTACCAGCAAGTCGCAACTCCCACAGTTGTAAAGAAAATATTGCGCTTCAAGCAGGAAAATCCAGGAATGTTTGCTTGGGAAATCCGGGAGCAACTAATATCCCAAAGAATTTGTGAACCACACAATATTCCTTCAGTCAGTTCTGTGAATAGAATTCTAAGAAATAGTGGAGCATGGCCTGATCCCCCAGATATGATACATCAGTCGAGGCAAAACCATCCTATAGGTGAGTTGATTTTTTTTTAACTCATACTGAATGGAAAACGCTGAGTCTATTTTTTTAAATTTAACTGAATGGAAATATGCTACTTTGGTTATTTCTAGACTGGGATGGTAAAAATAAAACGATTTTATTACTTAAAATTATTTTCATATTAACCTATAAATGGCTATTAAGCTATTAACTCTTCCAAAGTCGGGAATAATTGTAAAATATTGGTCAAAGAGGTGCTTGGTAAAGATTTTAACGTAATAGCATTTGTCGTTTGAGTTTATTCAGTCTGTGGTTGCACTTAACTTTTTCGATTTTCTGTAGCGGCAATGAAATCTAGTTAGTGAAACTTTTAGCATTATGATCTTATCCACGCCATAACAGACTAATCGTAAAAATTCCTTATAGTCACACATATCCCACGTGTCCATGGTGATTTTATGAGTTGTGTGAAAGACGAAGTATATTATGATCATTAAATTTCACAAGGCAGCGACAAATTTTGATCTTGGTATGAGTACTAAAGAATTTTAAGAGTTTCTAACATTCAAATCAATAACAGTTCATAAAACATCTAATCCAATTTATGCTAGATCTACCTTTT
Organism: Octodonta nipae; assembly: GCA_034190945.1. Classification (NCBI taxonomy): domain Eukaryota; kingdom Metazoa; phylum Arthropoda; class Insecta; order Coleoptera; family Chrysomelidae; genus Octodonta; species Octodonta nipae. The sequence goes on from CM067217.1 coordinate 46,264,873, forward strand.
TCACCCCCGACACAAAAAGAGGGGTGTAATAAGTTTAATATATGTATCTGGGTATCTGTGACTCTATGTAAGGCATCGTAGCTCCTAAACGAATTGACCGATTTTGATCCGGTTTTTTGTGTATAAAAGCTGACGTGATCGAGCTATAATTTATAAAGATTTATTCAGCCGTTTCTTCTAACTAAGAATTTTTTTAACTATTCCTAAACGACTGGACCAAATTTGATAAAATTCTTTGGATATTTTTGTGTAGATCCCTGGATGCTTTAGATTCACAATTCGATCAGGTAGGTGGCTTTGATATCGGTTTCTAGGGAAACTTTTTTAAACTTCTAAATGACTGAAATTTTTTCTGTGCGTTTGAGTGGGCTCGTGGTAGAAGTGCTTACTGAGTAGCTGCGGAACGTCAAAGAACTTGCAGCATATTTTATAACTGTTTGTCCTACTAACACGTCTTGACTCATCTTTCCCGATGCCTGTTCTATTCATTCGCCTCTAATTATTTGAGTTGTTAATTTCTAACTCTTTTCTGAGAGTTGATACATACTGTGGAAGACAAAACGCAAAGAAACATTTACCTATATGCTGTAAGATAGACCCTCTTATCAAAATTTTTAAGATTATATTGTTTACCGACTTATTATATTATTATGAAACTACCACAACCAAAACAACACTAGGTTTATATAACGCGAATAGAACATAATTTGCGCAAAATTTGTGTTCCATTAGTATTATATTTTACAAATAGACACGCATCGCCCATGTCTAAATAATTAAACAAATTGAAAATTAGACTATTTTTAACCAATTTCAAAAAAAGGAAATCATATATGTTCCTTTTGACATTTGTTTGTTCTTTTTTATGTGCAGACGGTGATTACTTAAAAAGAGCTTAACTGATTGGAAAAGTATAGGCTTTATTCTATAATGATGGAACCGGAAGTAGTCCCACATTTTTTTCAATAATATAAATGAAGAATTATTTTACGATAATGTTTGGCGTAGGAGCTAGTATTAAATATTATCCAAAACCTGGAGGATGAACTTAGCTGCAATAATAAGCTGGAGTAGTTAATTCGTCTGCATATTCAGTGAATCGACTTATGTTGGGAGTATGTAAAAACTTGCTTACATGTTAATATTTAGTAAAATAGTTAATCTTCATAAAAAAGGAAATTATTACATGTTATGTTTTCCAATAGTATACGAGCTTTATCAAAATTATGATTTTTACTCTGAAAAATACATTAAAAAAAAACAAAACCCAACACTGACTTCAGAAAAAATATTTAATTATTGCAGTAAAAACTTATTTCATGCGTTTTAGTTAAGTTAGTTTTTTGGAGTCGGTTTATGTTTTTTTTACTATTTGTTTGACAATTTTTAGTGATGTAATGGCTTATTTGGATGTAGTTTTCAATTCTAAGGTGGTAGACAATGTAATTGGTTCCTCGAAGTTTCCTTGGACTTCCATGATCTTTAAATCTAATTTTAACTTTTGCGATATTGCCTAAAATAAGGTATTTTACTTTTAAACAACATTTATTATGTTGACTCGTTTATGTTGAATAGAATAGAGTAACTCATTTTCTAAATATGTATATGTATTAAGAAAGTTTTGCATATGATTCCAATTTAGGTGGATCCACTATACTGTAGCACACAGGTTTCAATTCTAATAAACTTTGATAACAATTTCAGTTATTATTAAAAATAAAGGTACTTGACTTTTAAACAACATTTTTGAAGTCTGTACCAAGATAACCATAAAATAAATGTGTTTTCACTAATTAGGTAGGTATAATTTTATACGTTCGACATTTCATGAACTTCAAAATAAGTATTTAACTGTAGCAGAGATATATTATTATTCAAGTAATCGATCCTTCCCGATCATAGTAATCAGCACTATGAAAACTTATGCAAAGTCTACAAGTGGCGTTACAAGTGGAAAATCAAAATAACATCAATATCTATCTTAGTAAACTTTTCGCTAACTAATTTAATTACTCTATCGAAATATTGGTGAATAAAGATATAATCTTTAATGAACATTAATTTGCAAAATTGATTAACTTCTGTAATTATTTCTTTTAGTACACTACACCCTAAATTACATTATATGTAATTAAATAAATTCGGATCATGTAATATTTTTATTTATTCATCGCCAACTGTTAATGTTTCAATTATTAAAGTCTGTTAACTCAAAAAAAAAATTCAGCCGAGTCTGGTAACACAGTAAATAAATGTCGGCGTTAAACAGTAATTTAACTTATACGCTTGATTTTAAAAAACTCTCATCTAAAATTATAAACCAAATGAGCCATCAGTTCTAATTCCTAAAAATGAAATTATCATCCCAATAAAGTTAAGGGAAGCGTACTGCATATAGGCAACTGCAAAAAAATGTTCCTATATCTTCAATTCACTCAATTTATACCGATTATTGTTTCTATTTTTGTGTTATGATGTGAAGAAATTATTTTGAACTAAGCAATAATGAAAAACTATAATTGTTTCAGAAACTGCGATGCGTGGAGGAGATCCTTACTCAAAAACGCCATCTCCTATAAACCATTCGTTACCCTATTTTCCTACGATGTCCGAATCTTCTTATATGACCTACCCTAGATTAGCAGCTTTACAGCATCAACTTCATATTTCCACAAACAGTACCACCTCCATGGAGTTTACAAAATCCCATAGCTGGTCAAACCTAGTCATTCCGTACCACCAACACCCCAATAGCACCACACCAAGAAGTCAAACTGAAAACCTAGACCAAAGTGAAGTTCGAACAGTAACCGAAAACCATAGCAGTAGGAGTACAGAGACTAAGAAGAAAAATCCTTATTCAATCGAAGAACTATTAAAGAAACCCGATAAAAAAGTGAGATCTGTTACGTTGGAGTGTGTTGGATTCCAGCAACCCTATGGTGGACTGGTAGCCAATGAATTCGAAACTGAAGTTTCGTGTGGTAGTAGTGATAGTGACCAAGAAAAAGACATTAAAGTAGATGTAGATTAAAAAAATACATAAAAATATTGAAAGTCATTTTGTTTTTATAATATTCAAAATATTTTATTGACCTAATTTTAAAACGATATTTACTATCTTATTATAATGTTTAGCTGTCTAACGAGCATCATTTAACGCAAGTAGATGTAGTCACCGTAGGTGATTTTCCACTTCCTAAAAATGTATCTATCTTTAAAAAAATGTTTTCAAAGTAAATATCTTTTTGAATAGTGTAAATTTAATCACATTCTATATAACCTACATCGGCAAATTTAATAACAACTACAATAAAATACCATAAACTACGAAGCATGTTCTTATTCAATAAATTTTAACAAAACTTTGATAATTCGAACACAATGAAATCACACATGGAACAAGTCTTCAAATAAAGACGTTCCCACAGCATAGGATCAGTGTAGCCATTTTGTCAGTGATTGATCCATTGACACTTAGATATATAAAATATATCAAACAAGGAAAAAATGGATTTTTGAATATATACAAAAAATAATAAAATACATAAAAATGATAGAACATAATTGCATATTGCAAAAAATTACAAAATTATTGGCGGGTTTATCAAAAATTAATCGAAGGACCTTGCAAGTTATGCGAATCAATAAATTAAGTTTACAGTAATGCCGACGCGAGATAGAAATGACCAGTCATGAAATTATCGCTAACCTTTTGTAACAGCCATTAAGGAATATTGGATTTTCTTTCTTCCTATGATGCTAGCCTCGTTAGTATCTGCAGATTAATTACAGGGCTTCTTGACGCCTGATGACGACTTGGGCAAATATACACTCAAAATAACGACAGGCAGCCTTTTCTCGTTTCATATTACCAGCCGAACAAAAAACTGTTAAAGCGCTTCCGTAAACCTGGAAGAAACAAATAGTAGTATGGGCTCCCGTACCCAGGGAGATACGAAACTTTTTTAAATGTTAACCTACTTCAAAATAGAACTGAAAAGTTGAAAGGAAATTATTTTAAAAAATAAGACTTAAAAAACTAAAATTAAAAAATAAATTAAAAAAATATATATTAACTGACTGTAAAGTAGAACTAAACAGTCGAAAATAATTAGCAAAACATAACATTATACAATAAATTGCAATGTTATTAGGTACCTACACACAAAATAAAGAATGTAAAGTATAAAAGGTACTCATCCTATGCAAATTAATTACCTACCTATCTAGTATATTTTTTAAGTCTGTCCTAAGCAAACCTAGAAATCATGTACTGCTTACATATCTACTACTTCAGCAAAGCTGATTGTGCCCGCCCGGGGCACCGAAATTTGAGGACGGCCTTTTAATTGTAAAAGTTTGATTCAATTTGAGTAAACTCAAGTACCTACTTCGTGGAGGTGGAAATGGAGAAATGCACGTAAGTATTCTACCAAGTACAGGGCGGATTTGAAAATGATTATTGAGCCTACAATCACTTTTAAATAAATACTGTAATAGTATCGGATCAATTTTTCGAAATTCGATCTAAAAAAATCACTGTTTATTTCAAATAAAATTAGAAATTACACTAAATACATAAATAAATATGCTAATGTAATAAAAAATACTGCAATAATCCTATAAATCTTTAAATTCAAAGAAATCTTTCACAGAGGCTAGATGCAGATTTTGTAGTATACCATACCTGATACCAAGTGCGTTCATAGTATATTCACAGACTCACCGTAAATCAGAACAATCACTTAATAAAATAAAGAAACACAAAACTACAACAATAAGAGTCTACATTCGTTGAAATGACACTTCTCAGCTTTCAGCTTTAAACAAGAGGACGAGTTGGCGCTGCATTACAAAATATTTTGAATAAAGGTTTTAAAAATATTTCAGAATATGGATATAAAACATAGTATGAAAATATTATTCTATTATTGCAGAGGAATATTATTAAAATATATTTTTGAAATCAAACTAAAATATTTTTTGAAATGTGAAATAAATATTTCTAAATACTTCGGGGATTGATATATTGATATGTAATATTTATCAAAACAAAAGATTTTGAAAATAATTTACAATATTTTTAATTGTTTAAAAATATTTTTTTAGTGTTTCTGGAAATATTTTTACAACATTCAGAAATATTTATATACAATATTTTCAAATCTTTTTATTTAATGTATAATTATTTAAATATGGCTATAATGAATCTTTTTCAGAATATCAATAAAACTTTTTGTAACAGAAGTTTGAAATATTGTAGACTTTAAACTTTTGAAGAAAGGTTTTACAAATATTTCAAAATATTAATATAACATATAGGCTAGAAATATTTGTTGTTATTACACAGGAATATTATTAATATATTTTTTTGAAACTCAACTTAATATTTTTTTTAAATGCGGAAAAAACATTTTTATAAAATATTTAACTGACTGATTGTGAAATGTTTTAACAAAAGATTCTAAAAATATGTTGCAATATTTTATGTAATCTTTTGAAAATATATTTTTTTACATTTCTGAAAACATTTTTACAACATTGTGAAATATTTTCATGCAATAACGTAAAATCTTTTTATGAAATATATATTTTCAATTTTTCAAAAAGTTTATAAAATATTTTAATAACTAGATATGTTGCAAAATGTTCCAGAAATGTTTTGTTAATATTTGAAAAAATATATTATTAATAAAATATAAAATATTTTTAAAGAATGTGTGTAATGTTTTTTCAATATTTTCAAATATTTAAATCTTTTTAAATAATTTGTTCTGTTAGGGAACCCGAGCGTCAAAATAACACTAACAATAAAACTATTGACCTTAGAAACGTGAATCCCAATTGATTATTAAGCTTATATATTATGCCCCAGTTTGCGTTGGGGCCTGGCGGAACAAGGGAGGAGTGGCACTACGTTGATTGAATGTTCGAATCTGGAGCTCTCGCTACGTTCTATTCAGTGTAACACCCTATTTACATTTAACATATAGGTAATTATTTCGTCTGTTTATAGAGTTAATTTAGAACAGTCGGTTAAGTTAAAAGTGTAAGTCTAAATAAGACAATATTTACAGTTAAATGTAAATAAATTATATACATTAATTATGTCGGCTTCAGCGCAGCAAAGAGACACCGCAACTGGAGGAATTCCGATGGAATGTCAGAACCGCAATCGAGAAAACACAACACATCAAACAAAACATCAACGAATCCGAACGTACCAATAGACGAATCTCTCAACATAGTGAGAAAGAAACTTACTGAAGACGAAACCCTGATGGGGAGGACGGAGCTGCCAATAGACTCAATTATGGACTTGCTTGAATGTTGCCTCAAGAACTGCTACTTTCAGGAGAAGGACCGGTTCTTCATGCAAGAAGATGGATTGACTATGGGTTCCCCGTTACCACCAACCATCGCCAACATCTACATGGACTGGTTCGAAGAACATGCAGTGAGGAGTTACTAGAAGCAGCCTAAGCTATCGTTGAGGTATGTCGATGACACCTTTATTATTTGGCAACATGGAGAAGCAGAACTACAGGCATTCCTGGGGCACCTGAACCCAACCATCCATTAAATTCACCGTGGAGATGGAAGAGAGTGGGTGCCTACCATTCCTTGATGTAAAGTGTCAAAGGACTAGGACCGGAATCCAAACAATAGTCTACAGGAAGGCTACGCATACAGGATTACACCTTCACTACAATTCCAACCACTCAACAGCAACGAAAACTGGCATCATCAAAACACTAATCCATAGAGCCAAAAATATCTGCAGCACACCAGAAGCCCTCAAAGAAGAACAAGTGAAACTTAGGGAAGACCTTTTGGCGAATGGGTATCCGGAAACGATCATTTCAAAAATATAAATAACAAAACACCTTGTAATTAAATTTTAATTTAATCTAAAAAAATTTGTTTCGAAATGATTAAGTTACTTGCAACAATTAAATTTCAAGATCAATGATGATTCATGCAATGTTATTATAAATTTGTTTTAAAATATCTAATTGTTAATATAATGAAAATCAAAATAATAAATGGCTTAAAAAACTTCAAATGGAAATACCTGATTCACTTTCAAACTTTAATCAAAGTGCATTCACTTTACTCTTTCAAATTGCTTTTATTGATGACTGCTGCTCACCTTATTATCAACTGCTATGTTCCCTGATGACTTTTACTATTAGTTACTGCTAATTATTTCTGTTGCTGGTTATACTTTTACTGCCAAATTATGTTTGTTCCCAATGTAAAATTTTTATCTGCTTTCAACTTCCAAAACTGAATTATTTACTTGATGTCAATATTTGATTTATCTGCTGCTGGATTTTTAGTACATTCCCATTTACTTGTGCTGTTTTACCTTCACTATTATTATATTATTATTTTTTTCAATTTCAATCACTTTTCCATCAAACTTTTGAAATAATAACTTTTTAACTTTTTGGCAATAGCTGTCACTTTGTACTCGCTAACAATGTTTACTGTTTGTTTAGACCAATCAATAGAGCAAAAATTAACTGATAATGTGTAAAAAATACTAACAGGATACCGACTGTGCCATCACATTAACAAAGGTTCCTAGCGATATTTTGCTATGTTTTCCACTCGCAACTATGGTTTCTTACTTTGTTATAAACAATTGAAGCAAGAAAATTACGTTTTTTTCTTAGCATGTTTATGAAATCAAAACTAATAAACTAATCTCAATGGTGTAAACAGGTCAATTGTAAAGCATGAAAATACCAATGAAATGAGCCCAGGGTCGATGCGATTGGATCATTAGTAACAGGGAAAAACAAAAAATACTGGAAAATGTAGCATTTTTTAAAATAAATCGAATCTTCGTCACTTTAGAAGCTCTAGAACTGGGCTTGTAAGAACTGATAGTAATTTATATCTATTTTATGTATGCCAAAACTAGGCGCTACAGGTTTATTAGTTTTTGAACAATGGTGATATAAAGTTTTTTGTTCCCTATTTCTGCTTTTTGCCTTCATGCGTCATAGATAATCAAATTTCAATTTTGAAAAAAGTTGTTGAAAGTTGAGGTGACATTCTACAAAGCCTCTATTCTCATGTTTCACTAAATGTCTGTGAAATATCTGAAAAATATTAGCTAACATGACAAAAAATGGGCGAGCGTATGAATGTATCCAAGGAGTGGGGGAAGCACGGTTGTTGAGGGAAAGCGTTTACTAATATATAATATAGGCAAGCTGTCTGTAATTTATAAATATTTTTATTGCTTTGTGAGAAACTAATTTAGATATTTTCAAGACTTTTTTGACTTATTTAATTCAGTGTTTGTTTCACTTTAATATAAACCTATTGCTTTATTTCTGGAAATCTCTATAAAATATTATATAAATATATTAATAAAGAAACAGTTCTCATTTGATATAATAAAATCGAACAAATCGCTCTGTATATAAGCTTTTTTAGCGATTAGATTCTATTACCATCTGTCAGAGTGACAGTTACTATCGATAATAATTATTGTCAGCAGTTCTCCTCAACAACCTTGTTCCTTCTACTACGTGAACACATTCATACGCTAACCAAATTTTGGTGATGTTTGCTAAAATTTTTCGTATATTTCACAGACATTTAACGAAAAATGAAAATAGAGGCGTTGTAGAATGATACCTCTACTTCCAATATCTCTATTCTGAATTGATATTTGACGATCCATGTCGCATGGAGACCCACTGCAAGAATAGTGGACTAAAAACTTCATATCGCAATGATTCAAAAACTAATAAACCGATAGCGCCTGGTTTAGTCATGCATAAGGTAAATATCAATTACTATCAGTTCCCACAAGCCCAGTACTACAACTTCGATAGGGACGGAGTTATGATAATATAAAGAAATCCGCTAAATATTCCAGTATTTTTTGAATTTCCGTGTTACTTCGGATCGATCCTGGGCTCATTTCATTGGTATTTTCATGCTTAACAAGTCACCTGTTGGCACCATTGAGAATAGTTTATTATTTTTCATTTCAAAAACATGCAACGAAAAAAAAACACAGGCACAGGCAGTGTCCTGATTTTTTGCACGAAAAAATTTCTTATGATTGGTATAGTTACACGTGCACATTTAGACTCTTTTCTACGTGCTGTCAGTTCTTGCTTTTATAGTTTCTAATTTGACATAGAACTGCACATTTTAAACTTTTTAAATCAGCGATTTTGAAATCCCCTTTTTATATATAATACTCATTTTTTTATATTTAATTTCCTATCTAAACAGATTCCTATAATACAATTTACTTTTCTTTAAAATTGCAATTTTTACTTTGTGTTTCGTGCTCATCATTTGCGCACCAGCTATTTTGAGTTTAACATGTACTAAAATTTTAATAAAACTGTCATTGTTGGCACAAAATATATTATCACCTGATTCCCCGTTCTGTATTTGCTTTGTCCTATGAATTTCAATGTACTTCGATCAGTAGAACTGTCAGAATCTTGCTCCAAAGTTTTACCATGACATCTAATTTTGAATTGGTTATTTTGTGCTGAAATAATGCGTTTTTTAAGTTTATTTACCCCAAAAATACTTTACTAAGATCTTAAAATTTTAATTTACTATATATCTGGACGATAGCATCCTATACCTGTCAGATGAGTTGTTTACATCTCGAATTTAAAGATAAATTTTATATTTTCTTTTCCTTAGATGTTTTCATTGTAATATATCAAACCTATAAATTATTTTTATACTTTCATTTCAAATCCTAGTTGCTTTTTTAAGAAATTATGTATGTGTGTATATGTGTGTGTGTGTGTGTGCTTTCCGGGAGTTCATCCGCGTAGTTGATAACTGATCCCTGCCGGGATCGATGGTAAAATGACGACATTTCGGCAGAGTCACATCTGCCCTCTTCAGGTCGGTTCGCATAATTCTCGTAGCCTTCTGCTTTCGCTTCTAGTTACTCGAATACTCGAGTATTCGAGTAAGTAGGCTACGAGAATCATGCGAACCGACCTGAAGAGGGCAGATGTGACTTTGCCGAAACGTCGTCATTTTACCATCGATCCCGGCAGGGATCAGTTATCAACTACGCGGATGAATTCCAGGAAACCACCTAAAACATTTAGTGCCCGCGAAAACTTAAAAACAAATATATATATATATATATATATATATATATATATATATGCTACTCATAGTGGGGTACCCAATAAATCATTTCCTTTTTTAACAGTTTTAATAATTACCCTGTATAACTATAATTCCTATCACCTTATATTGCAACTATCCTTTATAGGCTGCGAAATTTATTTTTATTCAATTTTTTTAAACTACACTGTATAAATATAACTCTACTTCAGCACGTATTTCCACCACCCAGTATATGCATAATGTAATTATACTGCGCCCTATAAACTCACCCGCTAATGGTCTATCCTATGTAATTATTTTGTCTAACCACGATGTATAATTATAATTTAACTATACCCTATTTTTTAAACACTCTGTATATGCAGCTGCTTATGGGCCACCCAATAAACTTTTGGTTTCTAACATAACTGGAATCACCCTGTGTAATTATAATCTACAGCGCCCTATTTCACCGTAAATTTAAATATGCATATGTAACAACTGTGGGCTACATATAACAGTTATAAACCATCCTGTATATCCTATAACTATATCGATTGACTTTCAAGACAACTTCATTGTGTGCCTCAAATTAACATGAGAACACATAACTTTTTACCCATACAAAAATTATCTAACCAGCACTTTTTGCTTTAATTTCTTGAATGGTTCAGTTGTAAAAATGAAATACTTTTCCAAGAGCAGTTTTAATCTCAAGTAGATTACCAAATCACCCTGTATTGAAACTCTTGTAATTTCAAAACTCTGCTGTCACAATTTCGTTCTTTCTCGGTAATACGATTGTTCCCGAGCAATCGATTCCAACACGCCAAAACCCAAAAATGGTGAAATTTTGACAAAATCGTTACTACCGTTTTGGAGAACTTAATTACATATTGTTACGAGAATTCAGCCGACAGCTGGTGCAATCGGCCATCAACCAATTCGTGGAAGGGACATTATTCCGATAAATTCTGGGAACCCGAAATGTTTGTCTCTCAACAGGCGGACCGCTGCCGTTACTGGGAATTCCCTTAAAGCTTCCAGAACATGAAAGAGTTTCCCGATGGTTCGTGGACGTACCAGACAATTCCAAGATAAATATATAAATAAGAAACAGCTGGCGATAGGAGGCATTCAGTTTTCGACGGTCGTATTGAACAGTTAAGATCAAATATAAATAGTAGTTTCTGTGAATATAAATTGTGTAAAAGTAGTGGAAATAAACTAGAGTGAGTTGGACTGTGTTTTTAAATAAATCCAAGAACTGAACTGAACCCGAGTGTGAATATAAAAACATTACAGTGGTTTCAGGTGTGAAGTGTATTTGTGGAATTTTATAAGTGGAAAATAAATAAACTAACAATGTATAAAACAGTGAGTTTGGACCAATTCAAAGTGACGGACTTAAAAAAAGAACTTGAAGAAAGGGATTTAGAAATTAGCGGGAAGAAAAGTGAATTAATACAACGGCTACGAGATGCCCTAATAAATGAAGGTAACGATCCCGATACTTATTTGTTTGATGTTTCTGGCAATGGAGACATCAGTAGGTTATTAAAAAAAATGGAAGACAAATTGCTAGAAAATCCTTAGTCCTTAGAAGATAAGCTACAATTGTTACAAGAAAACTCTAAAACCATAGAAGACAAATTGCTGGTAAATTCTAAAACTTTAGAAGAGAAATTGCTAGAAAATTGTAAAACCCTAGAAGATAAATTGCTGGAAAATTCTGTAAACTTGAAAGAATCGTTAGAAGATAAATTAATGGAAAATTCTAAAACCCTAGAAGATAAATTAGGAGACAAACTACAAGAAAATTCTAAAGCCCTAGAAGACAAACTGCTAGAAAATTCTAAAACCCTAGAAGACAAATTACTAGAAAATTCGAAGTCTTTGGAAGATAAGCTACAGCCGAAAGCCGAAACAATCCAGAAGTAGTGGAGTCGAAAATTGGCCTCGAAGGAGCAAGACACAAAATGAAACCTCCACAATTTGATGGGAAATCATCCTGGACTAACTATAGGCGCCAATTCGAGGCAGCAGCAAAGTTAAACAGATGGTCGGTAGAAGAAAAGGCAATAGCACTAACTCTCGCCTTAAGAGGAGATGCTACAGATATTTTTGCAAACCTTGAATGCCTCTGAGCAAGAAGACCACGAACAACTAGTCAAACATTTAGAGTTGAGGTATGGCCAGACACATCTGGAGCACGTCTACCACTCCCAATTGGAAAATCGCCACCAGAGATCAAATGAATCCCTACAAGAGTTTGAAGCTGATATTGCCCGTCTGGTTCGCCTTGTCTATCCAGCCACACCGGAAAATGTAATAGAAAGGTTAGCAGTGCAAGCATTTTTGGATGGACTTCGGGACCACGAAGCCAGACAAGCATTGACCCTAGCTCGACCGACTCAATAAGGGGATGCACTGGCTCGAGCTCTAGAATTCGAGGCTGCGAAAAATACCTGCAGAGGTCAAGCCAGAGTCCGAATCATTGACGGAGAATCTAAAGATGGCGGAAACGATGAAGCCTCTGTAAGAAAGATAATAGAAGTCCTTACCGAAAAAAGACTAGTGAGATGTCGGAAGTGTCGTAAGGTAGGACATGTCCAGAGTCATTGCAAGGAGAGCAACGGAGCCCAGACATCCTCGCCGGGGAAACTAAAGAAGGCCTATGTAAAGGGACAATCGTCGACCTGTAGCAAACAAGTGTCAACTACCAACGCATATGTCGCTTCGCTACGCAACCACGTTAACAGTGCCTTCGTAGATGGCCTTATTAATAGGAGGCAATTTGCAATGCTGCAGGATACTGGTGCGACGAAAACAGTAATAAGGCCCAACATTGTTTTAGAGACAATGATAAAACCAACAAAATGGCAACTGCGAACAGCGACAGGAGAAGCAGCGAAACTCCATGGTGAAATAGAGGTTGAAATGACCTTGGGAAACACAACCTTCCTACATCGAGCATTAGTGGCCGACATTGAAGACGAAGTAATCATTGGAATGGATGTCATGAGCTCCAAGGGATTCCAGTTAAACTTTAAAGATGGAATTCTGCGAGTGAACGACGAAGAAGTGGTGCTTCATGGAAAGGATGACATAATGCTGCGAACCATCTTAGCAGAGGATGTCAATGTTCCGGAAAGAGCTGAAATCATTATAGAGTCTTGCTTAGATGGGAAAGCTAAAGCTGGAACAGTAATGATGTTTGAACCCGAACTTAACGACGGAAATGTAGGCAGAGGAGTCGCACTGGGGAAGACTGTTTCGTGCCAGGGAGATTTTTCCAGTAAGAGTAATGAACCTGAATCATTACTCGGTTGTGCTAAAGAAAGGAACGACTTTGGGCCATTGTTCAACAATTTCATCTGTAGTCAGAAGCACACAGCATGCAGAAATGCCATCAGATAAACTATCTAAGGAACTGGAAAGACTCATCACCGATTCATCTAAGAATTTGAAACCAAACCAGAAAGCAAAATTGAGGGACATCGTTAGAAACTACCAGGATATCTTCGATGTAGGGAATGGCAAAAGAGGACGAAGTGATCTGGTGAAACATAAAATTAATACTGGGGACGCTCAACCTATCCGACAGTCGGACGAAGACGAAGCCGACAGGATAGTCCGCGAGATGGAGGAAGAAGGTGTTATTGAACCATCCAATAGTCCTTGGGCTTCTCCAGTTGTCTTGGTTAAAAAGAAAGATTGTTCGACCCGATTTTGCGTGGACTATCTGCAATTAAACCACGCTACAAAGAAGGACAGCTATCCTCTTGCAAGAATAGATGACACCCTAGATACGTTGGCTGGATCGAAAATGTTTTCCACTCTGGATTTGAAGAGCGGTTATTGGCAGGTGGAACTTGCTAAAGAAGACCGAGAAAATACTGCTTTTACCATCGGCTCAGGACTTTATCAATTCATTCAAAAGGGCTTTCATGGAAAACGTGCCTGGTGTATATTGACGACATTATCGTGGTTGAAAGATCAATTGAAGACCACGTCAAGAACCTGGAGGAGGTGTTTCGGCGACTTCGAAGTTCCGGACTAAAGTTAAGCCCGAAGAAGTGTCAGCTATTCCAAGAAGAGGTGCAATATCTTGGACATGTAGTTTCCGCACAGGGAGTAGCTATTGACAAACAGAAAATCAAAGCTGTCCAGGAATGGCCGATACCTAAAGATATCCACCAGTGAAGAAGTTTCCTGGGGTTATGCACGTATTATCGTCGGTACGTAGCCGGATTTGCCAACATCGCCAAGCCACTTAATAGACTCACAGAGGGGTAGGTGCAGTACCAGTGGGACGAGGAATGCCAACGATCATTCGAGACACTGAAAAGAGCATTGAGGAGTGCCCTCGTCTTAAGTTATCCTTTGCCAGATGGGAACTTTATTTTGGATACCGACGCAAGCAATGTCGGACTTGGTGCGGTGCTTTCGCAGATCCAAGACGGTCAGGAGAAAGTCATCGGCTATTTCAGCAAGACCTTGAGCAAGCCTGAACGGAATTACTGCGTTACTCGCTGGGAACTCTTGGCTGTGATAAAGGGCGTAGAACATTTCTACAAGTACCTCCATGGTAAAAGATTCCTCCTGAGGACTGATCATGCAGCACTGAAGTGGCTCCTGCAGTTTAAAAACCCCGAAGGACAAGTGGTCAGGTGGATTGAGCGGTTGCAAGAATTCGACTTCTAGACTGAACATCGAGCTGAAACAAGCTGATGCTGATGCCCTATCGAGGAGACCATGCCCTGATGATTGCAAACATTGTCAGCGAGCAGAAGAAAAAGGGGCTTTTCTCTGTAGAACTACCGCCATCGATGACCATTGACAATCTGCGGAGATCCAAAAAGACCAGAAATTAGATCCAGATTTGAAAGAAGTTATCCGGTGGAAGGAAGAAGACCGCAAACCTAGGTGGCAAGAGATTTCCCGATACTCACCAACCATAAAGTCGTACTGGGCTCAGTGGAACTCTCTCATCCTGGAGAATAGACTTCTAAAGCGCGTCCTTGAAACCCCAGAGGAAGGACAGAAAGCAGATTGTAGTCCCTAAAAATAGGAGACCAGAGGTTTTGCGAGAACTACATGACGGTACAACCGAAGGACATCTGGGAGTGACCAAAACGTTGGGGAATTTGCGAGAACGCTAGTAGACGTTAAGGAAGTGGTGCTGGAAATGTACGGTTTGTGCAGCAAGTAATGGGCCTCAGAAGCTACCAAAAGCTCCCATGAAGCAATATAATGTGGGCAGTCCATTCGAAAGAGTTGCCATTGATGTTGCCGGTCCATTTCCTGAATCCGACTCTGGAAATAAATACATTGTGGTGTTGATGGACTATTTTAGTAAATAGGCCGAAGCGTATGCCTTGCCGGATCAAGAAGCCTTGACCCTTTGCTGATGTCCTTGTCAAGGAATGGATCAATCGTTTTGGTGTTCCCTTGGAGTTGAACTCAGACCAAGGTAGAAATTTCGAGTCTACTCTTTTCCAAGACGTCTGCAAGCTCTTGAAAATCAATAAAACACGGACGACAGCATTACACCCGCAATCCGATGGAATGGTAGAACGGATGAATAGAACCATTAACCGTCATTTGTCAAAGGTAGTCTCTGACCACCAAAGCGACTGGGACCAGTATGTGCACTTGTTTCTAATGGCATATCGTTTGTGTGTGCACGAGTCCACGGGTCAGACCCCGGCCAGTATTATCACGGGACGAGAATTAAGACTACCATGCGATTTGAAGTTTGGATGTCCCCCAGGAGAAGAGATCGCAGGTGAAGACTATGTCAAGATAAATATATAAATAAGAAACAGCTGGCGATAGGAGGCATTCAGTTTTCGAAATAGTAGTTTCCGTGAATATAAATTGTGTAAAAGTAGTGGAAATAAATTAGTTGAGTTGGACTGTGTTTTTAAATAAATCCAAGAACTGAACTGAACCCGAGTGTGGAAATAAAAACATTACAATATAAATAAGATGTATACAAATAAAAGATTGTCTGAATTTTACTATTAGACAAAAATATTTGCAGATCTCGTTAAAAGTACATTAAACAGTTGAATATTCCAGGAGAAGCATGGGAAGTCCTAGATGATCCTCACTGGAAAACCACTTTGATTGGCGGGATAGCCCTGGCAGCTTAGGCCAAGAAACCCGAACAGAGAGAGAGAGAGAGTGAGAAAACAAAAAAAAAGATAACTAAGTCTGACCTGTAAAATATTTTGTAAAATAATTCTTTATCATATTTACTTGATATCTTTATGTTTAATTTTAAAGAAAATGTATTTTTAGAAATGTAAGTATTGTCATCTGTAGCATTTTAACTTATTGTTATAACTTGATTTAACAAAATAAATAATGTTTTAAATTCTCTAAGTAATAACTATTGGTAATTTTCAACAAAATGCCCCTACTATATTTAGATTTTCGGTTATGAATGTTATCTGTTTAATCGTTGTGACGAAGGAGAATGCATATGAGTAATCAAAATAGATCTTGACGTTAACAATCATTCAAAAATTACGTTTGAATTATTTTTTGGTAATCCCATACAAACAGTAGGTTATCTATACATATATAAATCTCTTATCTATGATCATGAATATTGAACAGTAGTAGTTTTTGGGGCTTTTATGTATAGGCAATACATTATACTCTTTTTTTAAATCTAAAGAATTTCAAATAACCTCAAAATTAATAGATTGTCACCGTGAGTCAACGTCTCTGCTTGTTCGGTTGTTGGTGTTGACGTCTACAACTTTTTTAAAGTTTATACCATACAGGTATTTCAAATCCGGAAATTTCGGTTAATATATTAAGTTATCCTTTTCACGTGATTAACTGTCATTATTTATTTGTAGACACTGGTAAGTAGTTACACTACATTTAGGTACCTATTTTATTTGTGTCTTATAAGTCTTATGTCAACACAATATTTTTAATAAAAATCTATAATTTAGAACAGAACATGGGGTCAGATATAGACAAAAAACAGTATATTTTACCAAATGAGCAACCTATAATTTCCTTGGAAGTTCAAAAAGCATTTGATAACCTGACATTAAAAGAAAAATTGTATGCACATCATATAAGTAAAGCTTCTTGGCATGGAGGATTAATAACTTTGCTACAAACTAGCCCTGAATCTGCTCCAATATTTGTACTTTTACATAAGCTGTTTAAAGCCCAAAATCCAGAAGACTTCAAAACTACAGCTCTAAAATCAAATTTCACTGAAGATGAAGTTAAAGCTTTGTTTGTGTATACATGTGGAGTTTTGTGCAATGCAGGAAATTATAAGGTAATAATAATAATACTCTGTTAATATGTTTTATCCAATACTTTTGCTATTTAGGGTTTTGGAGATAGCAAATTTGTTCCAAATATAGAGCAAGATCGCTTAGAGGAAATGCTTAAGCTAAGTCCAATTTGGAGTGACTTACAACATCTATGGAATGAAATAAAAGAGGAAATTTACAACTTAAAACCTGGCAAAACTTGTCTTGGTTTTTATCCTGAAGGCTGTACAACATACTTGTCCAAAAACTGTAATGCACAAGATAATGATACAGTACAAACTTGGTTAAAGAGTGAAAACTTAGAATGTTACAATACAAGATTGTTCAAATCTGAACATAATTCAAAAGTAAGTAGGTCAGTTGGTTTGTCAAAATTTTTAAAGTTTTTCATGGATTTCTTTAAATTCTTATAGATTTTGGGTTTGTTAACAGATGCCCATTGCCAATATTCCTTTTTGTTTGAAAAATTATGCACTAATCAGCAAGCTTGACAGCTGACTATCTGCTGCATATTTGATTAACAGATAATCTTTCAAAACCATTGCAATAATTGGCAATGGGCATCAAGCCCGTAGCCAGCAGGGGGGGTCTGGGGGTTCACACCCCCCGAAATTTTGAAATTTTTGGTTTCGAGATTCAATTTTAACCAATTAATCATGTTTTTCATAAGAATAAATTTTATATTTATACCAATTTATATATCCTGGAAATACATGAACAAAAATATTAATTTTGCAGTCCTAATTAGCCCATCAAAAAAATTGTCCAACCCCCCCCAAAAAAAAAACCACCCTGGCTACGGCCTTGATGGGCATATACAAACAAAACTTTTATAAAACAACCCAAATTTTTATCTTTTATTTGATATTTTATAGATTTTTATATAGCAACTACCAAAGATATACACAATTTTTTTTGATTTCTGAATGATAATTGTGGCATCTCTGGTTTTTATTTTTTCTGATTTTTTTGGGAATAACACCACATAAACTTGAAAGTCTGCATATTTCAAAAATCCAAATGTTTCAAGGTCTAAATCAAACTCTGTTTTCAAAGGTATTAACTCAAAATGAACCAGAAATTAAAAAATTAAAAGGATTCACAATGACAAATATCTTAATCACAATTTGACATTATATTTGACAATAAAACTGATATAAGTAACTCAAAAAAATAAAAACAATTTTTTTTACTAAAAATTTTGTAGTTGTAGTTGTTCTTTTGCCAGTAAGCTAAACAGTGGAAGGATCCTGCCTGATCCATTTTTATACAATGAGTATCTTATTTAAATGAATTTCATTAAATTACAAACCTTATTTTATGCCACCTAATAAACAATCTAATGAAGGAAAAGTGAATACCATTGTAATTATACTGGGCCTCAATGAGGAGTCAAATAAGTAATTAATAACAGTACAGAATGAACAGTAAAATGAGACAATTAAGTTATATGATTTGAAACAATAGGCAGGAAAGCAATAATTTAATAAAATAATCCCCTGGAAACCAGTTATATCATGACAAGTTTTTGTATCCCCTCAAATCAATCCTAGATCTGCCCCTGGTTGACCTATATGTAAGATATGTAAAATTGAATATCACACTGATAGCTAAATCTGCAACCCAAAAGTATTTTAAAAATCAATAAATTTTATCAGTATAAATTGAAATGAATATAGCTAGCTATCCAGGCAAGTAGGTATACACCAGAAAGTGTGAAGAAGATTAAGGTTTACATGATACTTTTAAGGTAAATTTAGTATATGGCAAAGGCAACATAACAAACATTGGACAGACGAATATCTCAAATAAAATATAATAAAAAATAATTTCTATAAGGTATCTCAAGTTTGAATAAACCATTTGATGAAATTTAATTTTAAGAAATCTGCAGAAGTATTTGCACCAATGGTGTTTTAAATTTGTAATAAAAAATATACCAAATAAAGCTGATTAGCTTTAGAGCATAAGTAACAAATTTAAAAGTAAGGCAAAAGAGTTTTTTTACTCTTTAATAATTAAACATCAGGAACAAAATCCAATATACCTATGTATTTTTAAAAATCACAAAAACCATAAATATTACAGAAACTTTATGAAACTATGTAAACATTGGTGAAATTTCACAATATATTTAACACCTTATTTCAAAATCTCAATAAGACACATTATATAAGATCAGGATCTTATACCCGCTCCATGCATGAATTTCCAAATTAATAAAGTGGATAAAACTTCATCCTTAAGTTACATCCTGCACATTAATTTTAAAGATTTTTACACCAACTTTTTGGCCTGTCGACTTAATACTCTTTAAATATGAATTTCAAAAATTATTTTTTTATTATTCTCTATTTCCTTTTATTTCTAATCAATTTGGGTTGTAACTATTGTTGTGATATTTTTCAAGACAATCAAATGGGGGACATCCACTCAGTAGATTATTTTGCATCAATTCTTTGAAATAGGTAATAGTTAATATTATTCTGTTTATGATCTCTAATCTAGAGAGTTCTCTTGGTTTCAAAGGTAAATAATGAAGTGATTTCTTCTAATTATTTGGTTCATATTATATTCACTCAAATTATTTTTCAGATAAACTATGAAATAAGACTGGCTTCTGAAGAAACAGGTGAAATTAAAAAAGTAACCCAAGGTAATATCACCTATCAGATTACAAAAGGAGATTATTCTCCCATAATAGGAAGAGTAGCCAAAGATTTACAAACAGCTTCAGAATTTGCTGCAAATGAAACTGAACGCAATATGTTACTGTCCTATGTGTCATCTTTTAAGACTGGATCCTTAGATGACCACAAAAATGGATCTAGGTATTGGATTCAAGACAAAGGTCCTGTTATTGAAACTTATATTGGTTTTATTGAAACCTACAGGTAACATTATAATTAAGTGTTGATTTATTCTTATTACAAAAATTACATAGTGTCTGAAACACACATTCAAAAACCTGACAAACATTACAAGGACACCCTGTAATGAAAGATACCACCAGTAACAATTTTGTGTAAGTAATTATCTGAAAACATTAGTGTTAATGTTTAAGCACTTTTTGGGAAATAACACTACATTTCATGAAATTACTGTATATTTCCAAACATGTCGAGGTCTAGATGAGACCCTGTTGTCAGTGGTCTGACCTAGACCCTGAAACAACTATCCTCAGGAAACAAATAGTGATAATGCCACCACATATTTCCATTTTGGGTCTTGTCAACCTGAATTGCCCCTCTATTTTTTCTTTAACTGATTAGTATCAGTAGGATTATTTACATTCCCAGCAAGGATAAAATGAAAATGCACTTGAAATATTCAAACCCTTCCATTACCTCATGTTCAAAACCGAGATACAGATAATTGTTGGATTCACTTGTTTGATGTTTTCAGAATTATTTACACTTCGTGGGCCGATCATGTTGTTTATTTTTACTGTATATTAGCTTCAAATTTTTTGAAGGATATTCTAAAAATGTTAGAATAATGTTGCAAATATTTGTTACTGCAAAATTGACTGTCATATGGGCACTAAAATTAGTTGAACCGCTTTGCAGTCTTTCGACTCACTGTGTACACCATGTAGGAAAGAATGGAATTGCATGTTAGATGAACCAGTCTTCCCAGTGAATTACTTTTTGGGCTAATATCTGTTCTTTTTTTTTATTATGTGTAACATCTATAAGGAATTGTGTGTTATTATTGCTGTTATGTACAATACTGATTCACATAAAAATTAATCTATATAGGGTAGTAGGGTACTATTATAAAATTGTAAGTTTGTCTGTTTGTTTGTTTGTTCGGGCATCATGTAAGAACTACTGAATTGATTTTGCTGAATCTGTTTTTGTTGCAAAGCCTATATTTTGAATTAAAATCTGGTAGATATTTTATCATCCTAAATTGACAGAAACGGTAGATATAGCGAAAAGACTTCTACCATGTTAATAACACGATGACTCTATTGCTTCCACAGCAAGCACCAAATATTAGATACTTGAATCAGCTTAGCTTTTATTCAAAATTTGGAATATGCCAATGTAACACGTTTTGATTTAAAAAAATCAACTGATATAACGAGTGCAATTTTACAGGGTGTTCTTTATATAGGAAAAGACTTCTATCATGTTAATAACACAATGACTCTATTGGTTCCACAGCAAGCACCAAATATTAGATACTTGAATCAGCTTAGCTTTTATTCAAAATTTGGAATATGCCAATGTAACACGTTTTGATTTTAAAAAAATCAACTGATGTAACGAGTGCAATTTTACAGGGTGTTCTTTATATAGGAAAAGACTTCTATCATGTTAATAACACAATGACTCTATTGGTTCCACAGCAAGCACCAAATATTAGATACTTGAATCAGCTTAGCTTTTATTTAAAATTTGGAATATGCCAATGTAACATGTTTCGATTTAAAAAAAAACACTGATATAATACCATAATTCTGCAGGGTCTTCGATATATAGGAAATTTAGTGCGGAGTAGAATGATATGGTTAAAAAAAATCTAAAAAAAAGTTATATTAAGTGTACCATAAGCAGTTGCATATATACAATGTGGTTGAAATACGGGGGAGTGAAATTAGTTATACGGGGTGGTTTAAAAAAGTTATATTGAGTGGGTCATAAATAGTTGCATATAACAGTTGGTTCATAAATGGGCGGAGTAGAATTATATTTATATAGGGTGTATAACAAAATGATAAATTGTTTGGCTCATAAGTAGTTGCATATACAATATGGTTGAAATAAGGGTGGAATACTTATACAGGGTGGATAATTTTTTTAATGTGTTATGTAAGCAGTTAGGATCTTTGAATTATGTTCTTGATTATTACAATTATGAAATGGGTTGAAAAAATGTTATAAGAAGTTGTTTATACAGGGTGGTTGAAATTGAGATCTAGTGGAATTATAATTTATAGAGTGTTTAAAAAAATATTTTATATCCACAAGTAGTTGCATATATAGGATGGTTGAAATATGTAGCGGAATATAATTACAGCTATAAAGCTGGGTTTAAAATGTATTATAAAGAAATGTTATGTTCTACAAGCTGTTCCATTCACCGGATTGTTGTAATATAGGTTGGTAGATACAAGGTGGTACAAAAATCTTATATTGGGCAAATAAGTAGTTGTATATACAAGGTTGTTGTAAATTGTAGTGTGGAGTAAAATTATAATTATACAGGGTGGTTAATAAATGGTGGATAAATTTTGTTATATAGTAGTTGTATATATGGAGTCCCTGAAGTATGGGACGCGGTAAAGTTATAGTTCCACAGTGTTAGAAAAATTTGCAAATGAGGGGTGCTTTAAATGAAGTGTGGAGAGAAATTATACTTTATAATGTGGATACAAAAATATGAGGAAAAATTGTGAAAAATTGGATAATTGAAATATAGGGTGGAGAATTGTTTTAGTTAAGTATTTAAAAAATGTTATATTGGTTGACCAATAAGCAGCAGCATATACAGAGTAGTTGTAATGCATACAAGGTGATTCCATAAAATTTTGAACAAAATTGTTATATTGGGTGCCCCATAAGCAATTGCAGTTTTGGTGAAATATATTGGGCATTGATGGATTTATAGTTATACAGGGAGGTACAAAAAATGTTATATTGGGTGGCCGATAAGTAGTTGCATATACAAGGTAGTTAAAATAGAGGGTGGAGTAGAATTATACTTTAACAGGTTGGATACAAAAATTTTGTAGGATAGAACATGAGCTGTTTCATATACGCAATATCTGAAACGTGGATCGAAGTAAAATTATAGTTATATAGTGTGATTAAAACAATGTTAGAAAATGTTGAATATACGGGTGTTTGAAATATAAATTATACTTTCCAGGGTGGTTAAAAAGGGTTATATAGTAGACCATAAGCAGTTGCGTAGATAAGATAGGGAGTAGGGTAGAGTTATAGTTAAGTGTTTAAAAAGTGTTATATTTGGGGGCCTATAAGCAGATGAGCATACAGGGTGTTTGAAGTAGTTTGAGTAAAATTATAGTTAGTATGGTTCAAATATAAGTTATTATGTTTGACTGATTGGCAGTAGTATATACAGGATGTATTTAATAAGTAGAAGTTATAGTTATACAAGGCAGTTCACAAAAAAATATTAAAATTGTTAAATAGGGTGGCCAAAAAGCAATTGTAGTTTGGGTGCGTGTTTAAATAAAGGTTTGGTGTTAGGGTGCCAAACTGTGTTTTTACATTTGTGACACACCAAGGGTTCCACAAACATTTCCATTAGGGTGGATTGAAAAGTTTTAAAAAATGTTTTATAGGGCATGAACAGATGCATCCTATTATATGGAATAGGTACCTGAAACATGGATTAGAGTGTGATCAACACAATGTTAGAAAAAGTTGCATATCAAGGGAATTAATTGTACTTTACAAGGTGGCTCAAAAAATATCAGAAATAATTGTTATATAGAGTAGACCATAAGCAATTGCATAGCTGATATATAGGGTGAAGTAGAGTTATAAGCAGGCGTTAAAAAAAGTTATATTAGGTGACAAATAAACAGCAGCATATACAGAATGGTTGCACTATAGTAGGGTGATGTAGAGTTACAGTTATACATGGTGATTCAAAAAAATGTTGAATAAAATTGTCACATAAGCCCATAAGCACTTGCAGTTTGGGTGAAATATATTCTGCATTTTTGGATTTATAGTTAAATAAAACTTGGTCAAATTGTTATATAGGATAACCCATATGTTTCATAAGTTATTTCTTTTTGCAAAGACTTTTACATTCCTTACGCAGTTGAAACCGCAGTTAACTGCTAGTAATTAATAAATATAAAACAGTTATAATAGTTACAGTACTTAAACTATGAATACCTATTTTCAGAGATCCCGCTGGAGTAAGAGGAGAATTTGAAGGTTTTGTCGCTGCGGTGAATAAAGAAATGTCAGCCAAATTCACGCATTTAGTGTCAAATGCTGAACAGTTCCTAAATTTATTGCCATGGAATAAAGGATTTGAAAAGGACAGGTTCCTGAAACCAGATTTCACATCTTTGGATGTACTTACATTTGCCGGGAGTGGCATTCCCGCTGGTATTAATATTCCTAATTGTGAGTAACATTTTGTAATAATGTAGCTTGTAACTGTTAACAAATTATGTTTTAGATGATGAAATTCGTCAAAATGAGGGATTTAAAAATGTGTCGTTAGGAAATGTGATATTAGCTAGCTATCAAGTTTCAGTTACGCCATTTTTAAGCAAGGATGATGCTGCGTTATTGCAAAAATGGTGCGTGTCCGCCTTTGAACTCCAGGTTAGTTGTTTTTATTACCCTTCATATTTTTGGAAAAATTACTTGTCTTCAGCCAAATCAAAATATTTTATAAAGCACTTCAACAATATAATAAATTGCTTTTTATTTAGTTCAATATTGATTATCAGCATCTGATTCAAAAGTCAGACAATGATTACTATTTAGCTGCAATGTTTAAAAATTCAGTTTTCTGTATTATACTTTAATTTTTCAGATAAAATCTAGATGTTATAGATTTAGAAACCTGTTAACTCTTTGTTAAATGTGATGGATTAAAATCATGTTTGTCAACAACTTCAGAAAGACTACTATAAATTTTACACTTTAGAGTGTTCCTAAGAGTGTTACTAATAAATAATTTTCTTTCATTAATAACTTAATTTACATCTTCTGCACTACATTTATATCTTATGTAAATGAGTTTCCAACTACTCTTTGAATTCTTCTAGCTTACGAGTTATGCGGCTTCATCAATAATTGCTGCTAGAATTGCTTAGGTCATCCGCAAATATGAATTGTGTAGAGGTGATAGTGAGGACAACTTGGAGCGAAGTTTGTCCATGTATATCCCCTTTTTCCACATTTCTTACACAGTGGTGGACAAAGAAATATTGATGAAGCTGCAGAACTCGTAAGCTAAAAAAATTCAAAAGTGGGGTTGGAAACAAATTTACATAAGATATAAATTACTCTCGATGTTAGTGCAGAAGATGTAAATTAAGTTATTAATAAAAGAAATGTAAGAATGTTATTTATTAGCAACACTCTTAAGAACACTCTAAAGTACTTAGGTGAGTTTCTAAGTTTTGTGTTTCATTTCAGAGTTAAATTACTCATTCAACGTACATTATCTGTACTTTACCTACTGTCTACAATAATTTATTTTCTTCTATTATTTCTTTTGTTTATTCACTGACCCAATGATTTCTTATTGTTTGTTTACTTTGACTTCTCCCAAAGCTTCGTATTACCTTTGTATTACCTTCTCCTCCACTCATAATTTTTGTTAGCATATAGATCCTCATCACCTCGGGACATTGACTTTGCTCCACACTTCTCAATTTTGTCAGTTGTCACTATTTCTCCTTCATAGTAATTCAACCGCTTAAGCGATAGTGTCGCCACACGACAGTTAATATTTATATTCATAATCAAATTAATAAGTACTCATCCGGTATAAAATTGAAGTAATAACAATACTGTTATAAAATTTATTTTACGCCGCCAAACATTAGAAACCTTCTAAGTTAATCATTCTGTTAAAAAATGCGAATATGAAATAAAACCACCTGAATATAACAAAAACGTCGAAACGGTAGTCCCGAAAATTCGATTCATGTAAAAAGTTGAGGTTGACGTGATTCCAAAATCGAATACCATCTAGACTGACAGACCAGAGACGACTGGAAGAATCTTCGAACTAATGAATATTATATAAGACACGGATGCTTGTTGAGTGGCAGTTTGGGTTTGAAGCAGCATATAGCACACCAGCTGATAGCATCAGTCATTGTGTTTTGTAGATAAGTTTATTTTGATAAACATAAAGACGTTTAAAGTGAGAGGGAATATTTGTGAAATTTAGAATGTCTATATGATTAATATCTGTTTGTCAGATGGCAATGTTACAAGTCCTGATATTGAGACGTCTGATCTTAGAAATTATCATTTCCGGCATTACCGTCAAAATTATGCTCGAAAAGTTAGTTGGGAGTCTTGCAATCTCGATGTGATATATGGACTATTACTTATCTTTATTCCCTTAATAACTGGCATGAGACCTACTCCGAGGAAAAGGACAAGATGATTCTTGAAAGAAACGATGGAGTTACTCATTTACGCTGAAATCATGAATCATGCGCGGACAGATTAGAAACATCAGGCAATGAGGATTCAATCGATAGTTAGATAGTTAACTACGCCAGATTTTATAAAAAATGTATATTGTCCGGATTTTTATACAAGTAGCTAGCTACTCGGGCGTCCTAAAGTCTTGGAGTTCTAATGGGACTCCTTTATAGCTAGAAAATATTTGCGAGTTTAGGAAAGCAAGAGAAATCAAGTCCCAACTGGTAGTCCAAAAGAAAAATGTACCCTCTGTCTTGACTGAAGTACATAATGGGTTTAACTAAAGTCATGAGGGCCTCAATAAGATTGGAAAAAAAATTCCAACGATTTTACTGGGTAAATTACTTCTAGGATGTTAGAGCCTGGTGTCGGAAATATGACATCTGCGCAGTCAATAGGGTCCCTAAGACCCAAATCGAGGGCAGAATGCAGGAATAAAATGTTGGCGTCCCATTTGAAAGAATTGCAATTCATGTCGTCGGTGCATTTCCCAAGTCCGAGAGGGGTAACAAATACATTCTGGTGAAACAGCTATTCAGCAGGTTTGCTGTCCCGTTGAAGTAACATTCGGTCCAAGGGCGAAACTGAGTCCCACGTATTTCTGAAGGTTTGTGCGAAGTTGGGCATAAAGAAAACGAGAACCATCCAAGGATCGATTAGCTCTCTATCATAGAGAGGATTCCGATCGGAACGATCAGAATTAAAGTGGGGCAGTGATATAACTTTTTATTTTGCCATGCCAAAATAGGTACCCTTCTAGAAATTAATCACCCTAAATAAAAACTAATTCTGAGAATAACCAAATGGTAAAAACAAATTCTATGAACCCACAAGTAAGGATAAAAGTTCCATCCTGTTCGAGTGAAAAGAAATTATCTATATTAGCATGCCAGGGTCACTAAGTGAAAAGTCGAGAGCAACTACAAACCACTGATATGGAAGGGAGCGTTTATCGACCTTTGACATAGTAAATATTTTATGTGTTATTATTTAAATTTCGGTGTTAAAAAAAGCCAAATATTTGAGAAGTAAATTTAGTGATTTGAACTCAAAATGAAAATCTGTAATAATATACATTACAATCACATCTACTAAAATTTTATTGAATAGTATCGGATTCTGTTTACAGGTTGGTTTGCATGAGCTATTGGGGCATGGTTCTGGTAAATTACTATGTAAAAACGCAGACGGCACCTTCAATTTTCCTAAAACATTATTAAATCCACTTACTGGTAAACGACCTGATTCTTTCTACGAACCTGGCGACACCTATGACGTTAGATTCGGACCCTTAAGCTCCACATACGAAGAATGCAGAGCCGAAGCTGTTGGTTTGTATCTGAGTTTGGACTACGATGTGTTGAAAATATTTGGCCATGAGGGAGAGCAAGCTGATGATGTTATGTATGTGAACTGGTTATCTTTAGTTTGGACTGGAGCCGGACGAGGTCTTGAGTGGTGGGAACCAGGACGTGGATGGCTGCAAGCTCATGCACAGGTAAATAAACAATCTCACATAATATAATTTTGACAGTTTTATTGGCGAGCAGCAGATATATGTTGAAAGCAATTTACCATGCTTTAAGTATATCTTAAGTTACTACAATAGCAATCTTTAAAATGAAACTATTTCATCCCAAATTCTTTATTTTTTTTAGGGCTCCTAAACATGAAATCTTTTGTTATTTATACACGGGGTGACAATTTGAAAACTTACAATTGCTATATCTCAATCAAAAAAAATATCTTTGAAAAATTTCTCAAACTTCTTCCTTTATACTAAGGGATAACTAACATGCTGTATTAACTAATCCGTCCTGACTTACCCCTTCACCCTCAACCATCCCAACGTCCCCAACTCAATAATGTCAAATGACAACCCCCTACTTATGATACCGCATCTTAAGGCTGTCCAAAAATGCTTTTCAGTGATAACCTATAAAGCTATTTTACGTTCTGTAAAATTTTGTTTACTTAAAGATCAAGATCATTTGTTGTCAGGACAGTAATAGAAATGATTTTCAGCATTTGTTACATTAATAACAACTCAATTCATTGATACTGAAATAATACATTTTAATTAAAGTTTCATTGATTTACCGAAGAATACTTAATCAAAACTAGGGTTGTAGGGTATCATTTGAAATCATTTATTGACACCTTTAAGAGCTATCACAAGTAGGGGCTTGCCATTTAACATCATTGAGTTGGAGTAGTTTGGGGTTAACGGTTAAGTTAGGTCGGATTAGTTATTGTAACATTTTTTAGTTACCCCTCAATTTATAGAAAGTAGTTTGTGCCATTTTTTTGATTCTGAGATATATTAATTGTAAGTTTTCAAATTGTCACCTGTATTATAGTCCAAATCACAAACTAGAAATTACATAATTAAACTACAAGTATGCGAGCTAAAGACTAATGCGTAGGTATATAATCATCTATTGCATCTAACAAAAAAACTCTTATATCACTATGGTCTATAGGCTTTAATAACCCCGAATATCCAACATACATTTTAAATAAATTATTGTCAATGTGGCAACATTGCGTCCTGAACTCTACACAAATACCTGAAGAAATAACGTCGACTACCAAAAAATTAACCCCTATAATTTTTATTCAGTAATTGTTTTGTTGAGTATCGGATTTGTTTGGATAAACAAAACATTTGCAATATATTTCTGAAATAGATTATGTTTTAGCTATTAATTTTTAATGGAAAATTTCATAAAATTATGTCATATCATTAAATGATAAAAAGCTAATTAGATTTTATTTAGAAATAACTGGATACAATGTAATGTCTATTTCAATCGCTTAATTGTTAAGAAACACATTAGTTAACTTCAAATGTTTCTGTTAGACAAATAGAAGTACTTACTTAATGAATAAAGTTACTATTTTCAACAGAAAAACTACACAAAACTGCACGATCTTATCCATTTCTAAAAATCGTAGCATTTTTCACTATAAATACAAGTTTCACAAAAACTGCACACTTCAAAAACGACATTATATTCGTTTGAATGAACATTGAACATCTGAGTTATCGCGATGTTGCACTATATTTTCAATCAATTTGCGGTTTAATTTCCATTCATTTTTAATTATCAAAAAATAGGTTTGCCAATGTTTGATGTATTTAGTAGCTACTTTTGAATTCCAGAAGCGTTTTCAATGTAAAATTGTCTGTTTGAGACTGTCAAAATGGATGTGAAATTCGTACCATTTTTATTTTTTGATCAAACTATAGCTCGTTTTAAAAAATGTTATGAGAGTTATTGATTTATTTTCACTTGAGCTATTATTCGTCCAGACTTAATTTTATTATTGTTACCCCCTTTGTGGTTATTTAACGTTCTTCCATACAAAACATCTAATTTCCCCATTTCGTTTCCATAACTCCTATTATTTATAAAGTTCTGTGTAATTTTCCTGTTTCTGTTTCCTACATTTCGTGTACATAATTTCATGATTGCAATTTTCCTTCTTAGTTTATACTTTACCATATTTCTTTATCCCCTGTTTCTTTGACTATCAAAATTATTCCAGCACTTTCTATTCTTACCCTTAATATTTTTATACAATTATTAGTGGTAGTCTTCCATTACCTTATTAAATAGTTTTCCGACTCCCGAATCGCAACCTCTGTTAGTTCATTGCCCTCCAAGATGTCAATTTACATTTCAGTGACGCTAGACGGCTTAGGTTGATGGTAATGGGTCGTGCCCAGGAATAGTACATCGACTTTACGTTAAAAAAAGATCTGCATAAGCTTCTTTTCTTTTTCTTTTATTTTCTTTGGACTGTAGTCCTTGGGAGGTCGAGGTCTCGTACCATCTCTTTGGTGGCCGTCCTCCTGGTCTAATCCTATTTGGTTTCATGGGCCCTGCAATTCTTTCTTCCTCATAAATTTTACAACGTCCTGCACGTTACACTGTTCTTTTATGTATTTGATTTTTCACTTATCATGTAATGTGTTTCTCATAATTGCTCGCAGTGCCCTCATCTCGGTCGTTCTCAGAAGGCGTTTGATTGATGTTTCAGTCGTGTTTCACCTGCATATGTCAACTTTTGCTTTAAGCGATTGTAGTTCATCTTTCACAAACCCAGCTGAACCCATGTTTACCTGAAGTTCATACATTATTCTGTGGCTTAATTTCTTTAGCAAGTATTTCTCAGCTATCTGAGCTGTAAATGTGTGTTGTAAACATTGCATTTTTTTGTTTTAGGCTCGCTTCGTGCTAGCTCGAGTTTTGATTCAAGCTGGCGTGGCATCAGTTACACAAACCAGCGAAAATGATCTATTAGTAACCTTGGACCGATCCGCCTTAAGAGGAGCCGGCAGAGTGGCTATTGGCCATTTCTTGTTGGAACTACAAGTTTATAAAGCAACTGGTAATATTCAAAAGGCCAAAGAACTTTACAATCACTACGCTGAAGTTACCGAACCTTGGCTCAGCTGGAGACCTATAGTATTAGCCAACAAACAACCAAGAAAAATGTTTGTACAGTCCAATACGGAAATAAAAAATGAGGAAGTCAAACTTAAAACTTACGAAGCCAACGCTGAAGGTTTGATACAGTCGTGGGTGGAGAGATTTGATAATCCCCAGCCATTGTATGATGAGTTATTGCAGTTAACGAAATCAGATGCTAAGTATTTTTAATGCGTTATTGTTACTGATAAAGCTTAATTATACATGTATTTTTTAAATAAATTTTTATAATCAATAGATTTTATAACTTTTAATGTGAGTTACTTATTAACCCTTTAGTCCATTGAGTGGCAAAACGCACTGTAACTACCAGTCAGCGTTAGAATTTTACACTGAACTGCTTACAGGACGAATTAAACACCTCCGAAGCACGACCTTAAATGTTCATATGCGATTCTGTCAGTAAGTTGCTATGTAACAATGATTATGATTAGCCCAGGTGACATAATTAATAGTAGAACAAAACCAATATCAACGTGTTCTAATGATAAAGCATGACTAATTCAAATATTCATTTTAGGCAGACATATATTTCTAGCCTAAGTAATATGAATTTATCTAATAAATTTAGCAAAATGGATAACTGAAACTCCATGTAGACTCAGACAGGAATCTGAATTGAATAATATAAAAATTACACTGTTAACAGTGTAGATTAATACCAACATTTTTTCTATTGCAATTTATATCAGCGCTTCATATAATAAAATGTATATTGTAACTTAAGAATTAATTAATGACAAGCCAAAGGTCTATGTCATAATATTTTATTGAAAAACCTACCGGGGCTGAAATATCTATTTTTAGAACATAAACTGGGTATGAGAAGATCTAGACTTTCAGTAATAAGAATGTTTTAACAAACGAAAAAATCTTTTATAACAGCCTACGCCTTTTGCATATTAAAATTTATTGCTCCATCATTATCGTCTGTGTCTACGTGGAGTTTTAGTATTCTATTTTGCTAAATTTATAACATAAATTCATATGACGCTAGACATATAAAAAAATACGTGTTTGCCTAAAATTATAATTTGCTTTAATATTATTTATTAGATATAAGAATAAAGTTTCACAAGTACCACCCCTTAGCAATTTCTCAAATGAACTCTTCCAGAGGGATCAGTCCAGAATGGCAAAATATGTCCAAT
This sequence comes from Octodonta nipae, assembly GCA_034190945.1. NCBI lineage: Eukaryota > Metazoa > Arthropoda > Insecta > Coleoptera > Chrysomelidae > Octodonta > Octodonta nipae. The sequence goes on from CM067217.1 coordinate 46,297,137, forward strand.
TATTATATGTATTTATATTTTAAATTTTGGAAAACTGAGATGAGGGGTCTCTAGATCAACTCTTCGACTTTCCAATACCGGTTTATTTATAATGATAGGGTCAGCTGGTGATATGGCCCTTTAAAAAAACGTCTTCCATAGATTTGACTGAAATTTAGCAATTACTACCGGTGCTAAAATATTTATTTTTTGAGCATAAACTGGGTATGAGAAAATCTACCCTCTCAGTTAATAAAAATGTTTTAAATAAAAAATATATATAAACGATTTTTTTTTGTAATTTCGATTATCTAAGGAAACAATTATTGAAATTGAGCGTATAGTAGCTCATTTTGTAGGTTTTTCAATTCTCTACAACATTGCCCATAGTAGCATACACAGTTTGTCGGGTAGATTTTGTGTAAAAGGTAAAAAACTAAATTGTTACCGATTTCTTGAGCGTTTTTTTTTTTAAATCAAAAACACATCAATAGAAAATGTTGAATTTTATGTCAATAAGTCATATTTTATCTTTGAAACACATTTATGTTATTTTGATATTTCATTCTACTATTAATGTCGTCACCAAAAGGTCTTTTTCTCAGTAAATGACCTGAGCTAGATGGATCTGATATAAACTACGCGGATGTATACCTACATATACTTTATATTCACAATGACAATGGATTTTTACAAAATATATAACTTTATTTAAAATTCAAACATTATTTTTTACTTGAAAAATACTTTAAAACAAAATAAATGAAACAAATGATAGCTATACACTTAATGACACAGCTATCCCAAGTGCATGTCGGCAGTAGGCAATTTTGCACGTGCAATGGACATTTGATTTTTCCTGGGAATTGTCATATCGTGTACTAGGACTCTAAGAGAACAACTCATTTTACCGGTTCGTCATATGAGTGTACTAAGTATCGTTTACAACAAATATAACAACTCCCCTGACAAATGTAAATTTGCAGGTTTACAGAAAGTATTCTGAAAATAGAATTTGGAAATAGAATAAAATGTGTAAAAACGTGAAATATATATTAAATAGTGTAATATCTAAAAAAAATAATGTAACCTAAAGTAATAAAGTAAGTATAAGTAGTACAAAGTATTCTGGGATACTTAACTTGATGGCAATAGTTTTGAAATTATGGTTGTAGGTAATGAACCCTGGCTTTTATTACGTTTATCACAAAGCGCCTGGAGGACAAATTGAGCGACAATTATTAATATGGAAAAAAAATTCACATAGGTGAACCAAGAAATGTTATTTTTAATCAATTTGATTAATTGATCTATAGGTCCTTTGAATAATCGTTGGGTTTGTGGTTTCCAACATTCGAAATTTAAATCGTGGAGCTTTAAAGGTTTAAACTCGGGAACGATAATTTTTCCGCTATGGTATGGCAACAGTTAAAAGGGATAAGGACTGGCTGAGAGTTGCTTTGTGGCTCTGCTAGTATTTTGATTAACCCAATCTGCAAACCTGAAGAGTTAAGAGTTAGTTGTGAGTGTTAACAATTTTGTACTTATTTTGGTACAAGTGATGATAATACCCATAATTAACCATTCGATTTTCAACGTGGTACCCTTGAGCGGAATCATGACACAGGCGTGTCAGGTACCTTTTTAAATTTTACGCATAGACTTCGGTCTTTAGGTCTTTTATCGGAATATACTGTAAGGAATCGTCGTTTTTAACCAACTATAAAAAGGAGGAGATTCTCAATTCGGAGTACTTTATTACCTCAATATTCCAGCAACTATGAAGCGATTTCGATCACTCTTTTTTCATTATGAAACAAAGCTAATTAATGTTTAAAAAAAAAGTTGCTGATTTTTTACGAGTAGCATGTTAATTTGAGGCATTATCGTTACACAAGTTTATCATTATCAATATACAAGATGGTTCAAACATGTTATACCTATGTAGCCAATAAACAGTTTTATATGCTTATATAAATTCCTTGAAGTATAAGGCATTGTCGAATTACAATTATACAGGATAGTTAAAATAACGTTGTAAACTAAATGTTCTATTAGATGGCCCATAAGCAGTTGCATATACAGGGAGTTTAGAATATAGAGTGGAGTGGAGAGAAATTATAGTTAAACAGGGTGGTTAGAAAAAAGCTAGAAAAAAATTATATCGGGAAACCAACAACCACTTGATTAGGTACCTATGATAGTTGAAAGGTATGGTAATGGTAAAAGAGTGGTATACCTGTAATGTATACCTGTAAACCCTTAGCAGTTACAAAAACAAAATGGTTGGAGAATAGGATAAAGTGGAATTACAGTTAAACAAGGTGGTTAAAAAATGTTACATTGAGTGGCTATTGTCAAATATAGGGTGGTTGACATATATATTCTGGTGTATAATTATAGTTATGCAGCTCGATTTTAAAATGTTAGAACAAAAATGGTATATTTGTAGCCCCTTGGCAGTTGCATATATAAGGTGGGTGTAATATAGAGTAGAAGAATTGTAGTTTACAGCGTGATTAAGAAAACTTTAGAAAAAGAAATGATTTATTAGGTACCGTACAAGGTGTTGTATGTATACGATGGTTGAAATATAGGACCGAAAAGAAATAAAGTTATAGTAGGTGGTTAAAAAATATACAAACTGTTATGGAATGTCTTCGATAAACATTACATATAGAGAATAGAATAATCAAAAAGATATATGAATTAGATGTTGCGGTTTTAGTTCAATGCTGGTTCAATGCAAGTATATAATTGACGAAGGACCTTTAGCGGAACCATCAATAAACACGTAAAGTAATTCACCAAATAAAAGTTAATCACTGACCTTTTACGTCGAAGCTCTGCAAAGGGTGTTTTCTTGGTTCTTCTTTCCTCAGAGGCTAGCCCCGTGAACAGGAACAGTTTCTTAGAGCTTCATCTGGACAACACGTTACACAAAAAAATAGCGACGTAGTGTTCATTGATTGAGCATACAAAAAATGAGGGTTTAACAACAAATGATGCGCTTTTGTAAACACAAAAGAAACAAACTGAAAGCGGTTTAGCGGTCGTTACGAACGGAGCTAAAGAACTCGCGGACTCGTAACACAAACAACCAAAAGCGGCGTCTCTTCAGACGGATTCAAAGCCACCGAAAAGTTCGGAGTACAAACACGAATCCCAATACTGTCTATATTTTACACGCAAAAAACACAATTAGCATTAGCGCGACGGAATGTTTTAGAAAAGGTGCAGAAGTTTAAAAATCAATGAAGTAATTCAATCAAATTGAAAACAATACACTAAACAAATTGCGGGAACGCACCATTCCGCCAGCCTTGAATTACTTATTTCAAAACTAAGGGTCCACTGGCAGTGGACAAAGCTTTACAAGAGGTCGCTTCAAAGTACCACTTGCAGTTCTAACTGTAGCAACGCGTACAACACCATCACCTCCAGGATGTACGTCAATATTGCGCCCTAATGACCAATTCAAAGGAGGTGAAGTGTCTTGCTTCAAAATAACAAGAGTACCTGGCTTAACAACCTCCGAGGGATCAGTCCATTTACTCCGTTGATGAAGAGTATGTAAATATTCTTGCGACCAACGTTTCCAGAATGCCTGATGCAAACGACTCAGTAACTGCCATCTGTTGAGACGATTAGATGGGACAGATAAGAAATCAGATTCAGGAGGTGCTGTTAAAGGTTCCATGGTAAGAAACATTCCAGGACTCAAGGCGGTAAGATCCGATGGATCGTTGCTACAAGGGGTTATAGGTCGCGAGTTTAAAACTGCTTCGACCTGTGCAAATACAGTAGAAAGTTCTTCGTAGGTTAGGATTTGATCTCCAACGACACGTCTTAAGTGAGCTTTAACACTACGAATTACTTTCTTTGCGGATAGAATCCAAAATCGTTGCTGCAAAAGAAATTGAACGGTTTGGATTCCTGCGTGAAGATTGGTGATATGACAATCTTCGACAATTAGATTAGTCAACCGACTTTTGCTTGGTAGCAGTGCGGGAAATTTAGTATCAAACGGCAGTGGAGCATTAGCCAATCTACTACCAACTCTAAGAGTTCCCTGTTCATCAAGAAACGGCGAAAGTTTACGAAGCGATTTGGGCAAAAGTTTTCGTTCTCGAAGAAGGGAAATCTCTTTAGAAAAATATTGATCTTGAACATAGCGAACAATGCGAAGCTGAGCCTGATATAACTCAGCAGCCAAAAATGATCCAGAGCCCCTACGGTCTGGATTGCGGGCGTTATCAACAAAGCGACAAATATGAGCTATAATGCGGGTAATGCGATTAATAGAAGAATGTTCTTCTAACAAAGTATCAAATAAATTTGGTGAAGCGGTGACTTGAAGCGCCACTATACGGGCTTCAGTCATAACTAGCGGTGACATGCTTGAGTCTGAGCAAGCATGTGGCAAACAAGCGGTAATCAACAATTGTGGGCCTTTCCACCAAAGTGTATTGCCTAACAACTCTGATGGCTAAGTGCCGCGGGAACCCAAATCAGCGGGGTTATCACTAGATTGGATGTAAAACCAATGCGAAGAAGGAAATTTTTCCTGAATGTAAGCAACTCGATTACTGACAAATGTCTTCCAACGGTGCGGGGAAGAACTAAGCCATGAAAGGACTACCGTGGAATCTGACCAGCAACGAATCACCTTGAACAACAAACGACTATTGAATTGCTCATAAACATAATGAGCCAACTTAGCGGTAAGAACTGAAGCACACAGTTCCAATGTGAGAAGTGACAAAGTTTTCAAAGGGGCAACTTTCGATTTAGACAACACAAAAAAACTTTGACGAAATCCAGATGCGGTTTCGAACACAAAATAAACAACAGCATAACCTTTCTCAGAAGCATCACCAAATGTGTGAAGTTCACAACTAGAAAAGTGGTCTATAGCAAGCAGGCGAGGCAAAACTAAATTGTGCAAGGTCAACAAAATAGCGATAATGTCTTGCTGCAATTTGGGACCGATAAATAAACAATCATTCAAAGATAACCGATGAGGTATCTTAGCGGATGCATTAAACACTACACGAAGTTTGGTTGTGCTACTATCAGGTTTCAAAACACAATGATGCGGTATGTAGTAACAATCAGAAGTAGTAGATGGATCAGGAACCAACTCCATATGATCCAGCTCCAAATACTCTTTGAGAAAATCACAATATTGTTTGTAGAGATCTGGTTGCTGTAGAAAACGTCTTTCTAAAGAGTAGAAACGTTGTACGGCGAGATTATACATTCCATCAAAAGCAGGAAGTGTATTTCGAAAAGGAAGGGGCACAACGAATCTACCTGAATCCAATCTCCTGCATCCCTCGGAAAATATTTTTTCGCAGATAAGATCATCAGGGGACTGAACCAGTGCGGTAGGAACATCTTCAATTGTCCAGATCCTTTGGAGTGAATCATCTAATGATACTACAGCTTCAATTTTACAAAAAAGCGAAGTTGGGTTTATGACTGACTGAGAGTGAGAGTTAACAGAACTCGAAGACAGTCTACCCATAAGGATGTAACCAAACACAGTGTTAATAGCATCAGGAACACCTTCCTTTCCCAGAAGGCGTCCATCCAACAAAATTTGAGAGAATATATCGGCACCTAACAAAAGGTCAATAGCGCCTGGGCTATTGAAACCAGGATCAGCAAGTTTCAAATTGGTTAGATATGCCATATTAGCCATGTTAATGGGCGCAACAGGCATATCATTGCAAATGCGGGGTAAAACAATAGTATCAACAACAAAATTGCACTCACGCTTTACTATAGAGCGAAGAGAAAGGGTAAGAGAGCCCTCAGTAGAGGGACTCTGCATAGAACCTAGCCCGTTGACTTGTATCGAAGCGGGCATAGGTCGGAAGCCAAGGCGTTTCACAGCCTTGCTCGCAATGAATGATGTCATGCTACCAGAATCTAGCAGACATCGCAAAGTTTGATAAGAACCGTGCTTATCTAATACCTCAACTAAAGCGGTAGATAACAACACATTTGAATTGTATGACAAAAGTGAACTATGACAAGAAGTCTGCGGTAGAGAAGTTTCGGGATTTTCAACAGTATTAATGGTACTGGATCCACCAGATGTGGAAGCCAGGTTTGCGGGGGGAGCTTTAGATTCAGACCCAATACCTGAATCAGCACGATTTACAAAATGAAGCAATGTGTGATGGCGTTGTTTGCAGTTGCGGCAAGTGGATAAAGATTTACAGCGATTCGACTGATGAGAATCGCCTAAGCAATTAAAACAAAGTCTAAAATCTTTAACAAACTTAAACCGCGCGGATACTGATTTGTTCAAGAATTCAGAACAATTGTAAATCGCATGATCGGATTTACAAACTAAGCAATTTCTATTCTTAGTGACAAACAAAGATGTAAGTGAACCGGGAAGAATGTTACTTTGAATTCAATGGTAACTTTTTGTCAACACTTTGCTTTGCCTTGCGGGATAATTCAACATATTCAAAGGCATCACAATGCTTCGACAAAAAATCAACAACTTCCGAACGGATCGGAAAGTCATCTTGAGCGGTCACAGTACCATGGTAAAGTTCAAATTTAGCGGCTAAATTCTTTGGAACTCGTTTCAACATCATCTGAACGATACAAAAATCCCACTGATTTACTGGTAAACCCAAATTCTTCAGTGCTTCCAAATTATCACTGAAGTATCCAATAACTTCCGAACCTCTGAAGGGCTATCTGAAGTTAGTTGGGGGAATTGTTCTAAAGCTGACCAATGAGACTCCGCGATTAAACGAGTTCGCTTGAATTTTTTTAAAAGTGTTTCATAAGCACTCACGTAATTGTTTTGTGTTAGTTTAAAATTCCTAATAGCCTCAGTTCAGTTACAGGTTCATTAAGGTGTTTGTTCGTGTCATAGGAGATTATACTAATCCGATTAACCGAATTTAATGCTATGCCATTTACATTTACAAAGTATTGAAACAAGTACATCCCGATACCGGTATTTCCAGCAAGGCCATGAGTATCATGAACAGTTTCGTCAACGACATTTTCGAACGTATTGCTGCTGAAGCTTCCAGACTGGCACACTAGAATAAACGTTCCACTATTACAAGCAGGGAAATTCAAACTGCTGTTCGTCTATTGTTGCCCGGTGAACTCGCCAAGCACGCCGTCAGCGAAGGAACTAAAGCTGTTACCAAATATACCAGCTCCAAATAAATCAGACAATTTTCGCATTAATAATATACTTGATAAAATAAAATTGTTTTTAGCGTTATGGTTCTTGGTCCATTCCTTTTTTTTTGTATTATGTTCTGACAAACTTTATGTCTGTTTCTGGGAATATAAACGAAAGCATCCCATGTATATGTAAATCTAAGTTATTTGCAATACAGTATAGTTTAGTCAGAAGGTTTTTACTTTTGTAAATTCTAGCAAATAATACTTTGTTCACAGTGTCGAAGTCAACCGGTAGGGGAGTACTATCGTTTTTTCTAACGTTTTTGCCAGTTTTGAAGAATATTAAGATATTTTTGTTTTCTCCAACAAGGAGTTGACAGTTGGAGTATTAAAGGTTACTAGAGTCGATAAGTGAGATAGTTTTATATCTTTTTACGAATATCTGAAATTCTCTAAGGATTGTGTTGTCATCGTATTTGTTTCAAGTTGTTCCGTATGGCTGTCTTCGTTTTCGTTCAAGGTAGTTGTCGTGAGTTTTTTAAGTTTTTTGTTTGATGTGAAACAATGCATTCATTAAAATGGTTTATTCTAATGCGTGAAAGGATGCCTGCGTTCTTGTTTATTTTTCCCGGTTTGTTTATACTTTTGAAATCGTACTACAGCCTCATGGATAGTAAATTTAATAATAAAATGGGGTAATGGGGTAACTCCAACAGCCTAGAAGAAGGTAACTTCTATGATTTTAAACCTCAGGACGACTATTTTTAATGTAATAGCCCAAGAAATCTAGGTTTAAAATTCTATTTAGGTTAATTCAGTACAGGATCGTTCCCCTGAAGTATGAAATCCCCCCCTTGAAACACGCACATGTCTCAAACCGCCCCTGAATCGACCTCCTCTGAATACAAGAGATATATACCTCCTTATAGGGTATTTGATACATATATCAGGTTCGGTACTACCAGAACCCAAGAGTCGTCAAGAATGCTAGGCCATCTTAAGAAAAAGATATTTGTGCCGATGTATTGGAAAATGGAAGTACACAAAAAAATAAAGTTACTCAAATGTCCATGAGGAGATGAATGTTTGGAATAACAGAGTGGATTAATAATAAGGCAATGTAATAAATAGATGTCATCCACAGACTAAGGACAATCAGTGGACAACCAAAATGGCTCAGTGGTATTCCAGACGCCAGATAGGGCTACGACATCAGGAAAATAGAAGGCCGAAAACGCTAAGAATTGAAGGGCATATATGGGCTACATCACGAAATAGAATTACAATATAGCTGAATAGAGATATAATAATAGAGATATAAAGTCATATTGTAATATGATTCTTATTACTTATTTTATCACTTTCAACATTCCATTTCGCATTTTAATCGTTCATATTATATTACATTTATATCGAATAGACAAAAACAGTAAACCTTGTAGTTTTAAGTTAATTAAAATTCTTTTGTTCATATCGTACAATTTTCTGAGGACTACAAACTATATGCAAAATAAACGCTTCCAATCATCATATTTTTGGGGTTCCGTACATTGAACGGATATTATATCCGTCTGTCAAATCCTATATTCTCCCAAACTGCTACCATCCCCTGCTTACCTCAGAAAACAAATGTTTATTTGGGAAGCAAGGTGCATCATTTAATATACCAAATGAAATGGCTCGTTATGAGGAAATTTGTTTAGAAGATATTAACGAAAATACACAACTCAATTCATTTCTCCCTTTATCTCCAAAACTACTGACTTTAATATTTTGAAAAATATTGGACCTCAGTCAAAGTTTACAAGACAAATTAAACAAAAAATTACTTTTTTTTTCAAACACATCATATATACCTAATATACTAAATGAAAGGGTTCATCCTGAGATTTACATCTATATATTTTTGTTTATTAAATGATTTGTTTGAAAGATATTAAGAAAAATATACAAAAATCGACCAATCTCCCCATTTTTCACTTAAAGTTTACAGGACACATTGTTTCCATATAGTTGATAACTGATCCCTCCTGAAATCGTAATTTCTGGGTTTCATCGTGTGTGTTTAGACAGTATAGCTTTTAGCGATCTTATTACCTTTCATACCAGGCTCGATTATGGGTGTTATATATTCGTCATTACTTTCATATTGTCTGAATTGAATCCTCCTGTTGGTTTGACCCACATAAGTCTTGTGGTAGCCTGCTTATGGAATTTTATATTACTTGATGCTCTAAAGGACTCGTCTTCTTAAGATTTCTCAATACCTTGCTGATTAGTGTCAATATTGTATCTACGTAGAGTAGTATGGTTAATAAGCCTAGCTTATTGGTGTTCCTTATCCTCATCCCGTAATCTCTACACTGTCCCTTTTCTGTTTGATGTATGTTAACCTTGTGAATTAGTCAGTGTGATGTTTTTAGGTTCGTTCCTTCAACCGATTGTCGACCAATCAGCAATTTGTTAATGCATCGGTACATGAACCGTTTATTGCGCAACTCGATGCATGTACCAGTCGGTGGCTGCACCACCGGTTTTACCCTGAAGCCGATGATCGAAATTATCGTACATTAACTGGTTGCGAATCATTCACTAAACGGTTAATGTTTTGAAGGAACGCTATTTTTCTTGTGCGCAGGTACGCGACCGTTGTGTATCGGTTATCTAGGCTGAAGGAACGACCCTGTTGAATACGGCTTGTCGTTAGAATCGGCTGAAGTGAGCTGCTTTTCTGTATACTGTAAGGTTCCATTTTCTTAAAACCTCAGCATTTATGTAGAACTATTGCTTGGTCAGGTATATAAAAACAGAAATACTTGAATAATATAGAAAAATAAGTTGAGTCTTAAGGACATTGACAAATGGTGGTCTACCTGGTGCTTTTAAAAAAACATTATTTGTTAATTTTCTTCGCCGTTATTTTTAACCGACTTCAAAAAGAAGGAGGTTCTCAATTCGTCTGTACCTATGTTTTTTTATGTTTGTTCAGCGATTACTCGCTAAGGGTTCAAGGAATTTCCTGTTTCGCGGAATCGCGAAGTGGTCCCATATTTTTAGGGTTCCGTATATACAGTATACGGATACCCTTATAATATCACTCCGGATTTCTGCCTCTGTCAAATCACAGCCATTTTCTCCTAAACTACTGGACGGAAGAGGTTGATATTTGATATCAATGTATAGTTTGGTGACCTGATCAGGAGCACATATCGCAAAAGAAGAAATTTTGATTTTAGGGGTACTTCTGGAGGGAAAAACTAAAAAATCGACCGTTCCCCCCCTGATCTCCGAAACTACAGAACCTAAAATTTTGAAAAAAATAGAAAATATAGAACGTTGCCCGAACTTTACAGGAAAAATAAGAAGAAACCATTAATATTAATTTTGGGGGGCAAATTATAGAATTAAATAAAAATTTAAAATTAAAAAAAACTCAAACTCATCATGTAATATATCAAATGAAAGGTCTCATTCTGAGGAACACAAATATATTTTTTTCATATTTAAAAAAAATAATTAAAAAGATATTAAAGAGAATATACCAAAATTTACCCATTCCCCCCCTCCTTATCTCCGAAACTATAAAACGTAAAGTTTTGAAAAAAATAGTTTTATAGGTTTTTTTTTTACTTTTCATTTTGGGGGGCAAATTACAGAATTAAATGGAAAATATAAAATTAAAATTGTTTCTAACCCATCATGTTATATATCAGATGATAGGGCTCATTACGACGAAAACAAACATATTTTTTTCATATTTTTAAAATAAATAAATTAAAAGATATTGTTACGAAATTTACCCAAAGCCGACCCTGTGTCATTTCAGCACGACAACAAAGGCTTTAAGATAAAAAAATACGATTCTCGAAAAGACTCGACAGCGGAAGGAGCGATGATGATTTCTACTGGAGAATTCTACGCTGGTGATATAAAAGAAGAACGCCACGATCGCCAGGCAGTGATACCGCGACGACTAGCTTATATGGGATTGTTATTGTATTTTTGAATCAGCTGTTTGAATGTAAATAAAGTTCTAGAAAAGTGACAGTGAATATTAGTTTTATAATTTTTAAATTGAACCCACGGACTATATTACATTTGGTGTCAGAAGTGGGATTAGTGCAGTTAAAATATTAATTGGATTTATGGAAACCCGTAGTATGGACGAAACTACCAAAAAAATAGTCAAGCAGGTTACAGAGGGACTGGACGAAAAAATTGCACAGATTCTAGAAAAACGTGACAAGAAGTAAAAAACAACATCAAGAAGAAATTCAACAAAGGTTAGTAAAATCTTTTGATGAAAAACGTAAAATAGAATTAGAAAATCTTGTCACTACGATGAAAAGCGAACAACAAAATCTAGCCTCCACGATGAAAAGTGAACAACATAATTTAATTGAAGGATTATTATCGAAATTTGTAGAAAAACAAGATCAACTTGAGTAAAAACGACAAAATGAATTTAAATTATTAGAAGAAAAACGACAAAATGATTTTAAAGTATTTGAAGAGAAACAAGAACAAGTTGAATATAAGCGACAAAATGAATTTAAAATATCTGAAGAAACAAGACAAATGCAGTTTGAATAATTAATGCAAATAGTATCGCAAGTTAATGAAACAGTTAATGAAAGAATGCAAATAGTTGAATCAGACATAAAAGAAATAAACGACGACATAAAGATCCTAAAAAGTAATGTGGAGACTCTTGAAATCAAAGTAGATGACATCGATTCCATCCAGAGCCAGGTGAAATTTGAAATCAGTTCCATTAAAAACACGGTACAAAGTGAAGTAAGTGAAGTACAAGATAAAATCAGTGCCATCCAAAACAAGATAGAAACAGAAATCAAAAAAATGCAACAGGACTTACAGCGAGGAAAATACCAGCACACCGTGAGTACCAAAGGTTCCTTTAGTAAACCACCCACATTCGACGGCAGTTCATCTTGGCCCATGTATAAACGACAATTTGAGGCCGTGGCTACAGCTAATGGATGGGATAATCAAGAAAAGTCTACTTCTCTGGTAATTTCGCTAAGAGGTCCGGCCCTAGAACTCCTCCAAAGCATTCCAGTCGATGAACAAGGCAATTTCGACAAGATCATCGCCATCCTAGACAAACGCTACGACAATCAATCCTTGAGCCAGGTATACCAAGTCCAACTCAGTGGAAAAACGCAAAAATCCGGTGAAAGCCTTCAAGAATTCGAAGCAGAGATTAGACGGTTAGTACACTTGTCCTACCCAGACCTGCCAGAGGAAACGAAAGATCAGTTGGCCACACAGAGTTTCATAAACGGCATCAGAGATGTGGAAGTTCAAAGAAATTTAAGACTGAGTGGCGTCAAGAAGAGTAATGAAGCTCTACTTCGGGCTTTGGAAGTAGAGGCCGTCATGAACATGTCCAAGCCGAGGTTCCGAGCAGTTTCATTCAACCAGGAAGAGTCAGAGTCACCATTTCAAGCGCTGCTGGCTGGTCTGAACAAAATATTAGAACGGCCACAAAGAACTGGCACCAGAGGGGCATGTTACCGCTGCGGACGGACAGGGCACTTCCAACGTAATTGTCGAGTGAGGCCACCTGAACGATCACCGACCAGGGGTAACCAACAGAACAGCCACATGTGCAGGGACCGTCAGTCAGTCAGCATAGGGGGGCGAATGCTGACTGTCCCTCCACCAGCCCCCAAAACGTTATCCATCCGGGGATTTTGCCGAGATAGCGGCAGCCTAGTCATCAGAGGCACCATCAATGGCCGAGCAGTCACCATCACCATCGATACCGGCGCCGCTGTGTCCATTGCCAAGTCCAGGGTTTTGAGAGCATCCGAAATTCGGCCAGTTACCAATCTAAGCAAATCCAGCTCAGAACAGTCACCGGCGAGTCCATGTCAATACAGGGTGAGGCAGATGTCGTGCTACAGATAGGGGACAACATGATCCGACATAGGGTCCTGGTAGCGAATATTGAGGACGATTTTATACTGGGAATGGACCTAATTAGCCAGCATGGATTTATGTTCGACCCGAGATATGATGTTCTTCGGTTCCTAAATGAGGAATTTGTATTGACACGGCCCGTCAACACATCAGTCACCCCCATAAAAAGTGTGGCAAAGTCTTCAGCTAGAATTCCCGGTCGAACGGAATTCATGGGCAGCTAGACAGCAATCCTGGGAGCTGCGTTGGAATGGTGGAGCCCGTATACTCAGCTCATGAGTACCTAGTTGGACGGGCTATAGTTAAAACCGAACGAGATATACCAATCAGAGTCCTGAATTTGTCCAACAACGACATCAGAATTGCCAATGGTCAAGAGATAGCTTGTTTCGAGCCAGTAGAGACCATCATCAATTGCGAAGAAGAGTACCAGACGTCGGTGAAGGAGACAGGGCCCAGTAAAGAGTTCCTACAACAGTTTGCTGACCATTTGATACACCTGACACCAGAGAACCAGAAGAAAGCCAAGCAATTTATCACAAAGCACTGGCAAGTTTTTAACAGTCAAGATGGAACCACCGGTCGCACCAACATCATCCAGCATCGAATAGATACCGGAAAGGCTCAATCCATCAGAATACCACCTAGACGACTACCATTGGGCCAACAACAGGCAGTCGAGGAAAACATAGAGTCCATGTTACAAAATGGAGTCATTGAGCCATCCATCAGCCCATGGTCTGCTCCCGTCGTGCTAGTCAAACAGAAGGATGGAACCACCCGATTTTGCGTGGATTACAGAAAGCTGAATGACGTGACCAAGAAAGACAGCTATCCACTACCACGAATTGATGACACTCTGACCACCCTAGCAGGCTCCCGTTGGTTCTCCACACTAGACCTAAAAAGTGGATATTGGCAGGTTGGTCTACACGCAAACGACAGAGAGAAGACAGCGTTCTCCACCAGTAAAGGGCTGTTTCAGTTCACGGTCATCCCTTTGGGTTATGTAATGCACCCGCTACATTTGAGAGGCTAATGGAGTATGTACTGAGCGGGTTAACATGGAGGACGTGCTTAGTATACCTCGACGACATTCTAGTCATGGGTCAGACATTCGACGACCATCTGAAGAACCTGGACGAAGTATTCTCCAGAATTAATAATGCCAACCTGAGACTCAATCCGAAGAAGTGTTCCTTGTTCCAAAAAGAAGTAGAATTTTTGGGTCACGTAGTGTCCGAGTCAGGCATCCGCACCAACGAAGACAAGATAGAAGCCATCCGTGATTGGCCAGTTCCAAGAGACAAACATGAACTCCGAAGTTTCTTGGGCCACTGTTCATACTACCGGCGTTTTGTTGAGGGATTTGCCACCATCGCCGCCCCTCTACATCGGCAGACCACTGAGAAAGAGACCTTCCATTGGAATCAGGAGTGCGAAACATCTTTCAGACGACTGAAGGCAGCACTATGTTCCAGCCCAATCCTAGCCTTTCCTTCACAGTCCGGCAAGTTCATCTTAGACACCGACGCCAGCAACACCGGTTTGGGGGCCGTCCTATCACAGGTACAAGATGGTGAAGAGAGGGTGATCGAGTACTACAGCCGTGGATTCTCGAAACCAGAGAGAAATTATTGCGTCACCAGAAAAGAACTTCTTGCAATAATAAGGGCTGTAGACCATTTCCACAAATACCTCTATGGTCGCCATTTCCTAATCCGAACAGATCATGCCGCACTCAAATGGCTGCTAGACATGAAGACACCGGAAGGACAACTGGCCAGATGGATGGAAAAATTACAGCAATACGACTTCAAGGTGGAACACCGTGCCGGCCGGTTGCACAATAATGCCGATGCCCTATCCAGAAGACCCTGTAGAGCAGAATGCAAGCATTGTCTGAAAACGGAACAGCGAGAGGGTATCTCCATCAGGCAGATCCGAGTGCAGGCCAATGAAGACTGGACAACAGAACAGTGCATCCAGGACCAAATGGCTGATCCAGACATCGAACCAATCTTGTCACTCAAAAGGAGAGGGGCACCCAGGCCACGATGGGACGAGGTAGCGAGATACTCCGGCGTGCTGAAATCGTTATGGGCTCAATGGGACTCTCTAAGAGTAGACCATGGAATGCTCAAGCGAGTTTGGGAAAGCGCTGATGGACGAGAAACCAAGTCCCAACTGGTAATTCCGAAGAAAAAGGTACCAGCCATCCTGACCGAAGTACATGATGGAATTACTGGAGGCCACCTGGGCATGAATAAAACCCTAGACAAAGTTCGCCAGCGGTACTACTGGGTGAATTACTTCGAAGACGTCAGAGCTTGGTGCCGCAAATGTGCCACATGTGCCGCCAGTAAGGGCCCGAAGACCCGAACCAAGGGTAGAATGCAGCAGTACAATGTGGGCGTCCCATTTGAGAGAATTGCCATCGATGTCGCCGGTCCGTTTCCCGAGTCTGAGAGGGGGAACAAATACATTCTGGTCGCAATGGATTACTTCAGCAAATGGCCTGAGGCATATGCGATACCCAACCAGGAGGCAACCACGATAGCGACGGTGCTAGTAGAACAACTATTCAGCAGGTTTGGCATCCCGATGGAATTACATTCAGACCAGGGGCGTAACTTCGAATCGAATGTATTCCAGAAGGTCTGCACGATGTTGGGGATCAGGAAAACGAGAACAACACCATTACACCCACAGCCAGACGGAATGGTGGAAAGATTCAACAGGACCTTGGAAAAACACCTATCCAAGGTCGTCAGCAATAACCAGCGTGATTGGGATGAGCATATTCCCCTATTCCTGTTGGCATATCGCTCAGCCGTACATAACAGTACAGGCCTGACTCCAGCCAGGGTCCTACTCGGAAAAGAGCTGCGATTACCCTGTGATTTGGCATTTGGCTCCCCCGAAGAACCGTCTCAAGACATAGACGATTATGCTGACCAGCTCCGACATAACATGCTGGCAATACACGAATTAGCCCGAACGCAGATGTTGACCACCAGTGACCGGATGAAGGCGCGATACGACCTCTAGGCCAAATCAGTCGGGTTCCAGGAGAGGGACAAAGTCTGGTTGTACAACCCCCAACGGAGCAAGTGTAAATCCCCAAAGCTTACACCCACCTGGGATGGTCCATACGAGGTGGTCAAGAGGCTTAATGACGTCGTCTACCGAATCCGTCGAAACCCCAAGGCTAAATTGAAGGTGGTTAACTTAGATCGACTCGCTCCCTACCATGGAGGGGATGTTTCTGATCGGGACGATCAGAATTAAAGGGGAGGCAGTGTTACGAAATTTACCCAAAGCCGACCCTGTGTCATTTCAGCACGACAACAAACGCTTTAAGATAAAAAAAATACGATTCTCGAAAAGACTCGACAGCGGAAGGAGCGATGATGATTTCTACTGGAGAATTCTACGCTGGTGATATAAAAGAAGAACGCCACGATCGCCAGGCAGTGATACCGCGACGACTAGCTTATATGGGATTGTTATTGTATTTTTGAATCAGCTGTTTGAATTTAAATAAAGTTTTAGAAAAGTGACAGTGAATATTAGTTTTATAATTTTTAAATTGAACTCACGGACTATATTACAATATTAACAAAAATATAAAAAAATTCCCATTTTAGAAACTATACTATTTAAATGTTCTAAAATATATTTTATTTGTATTTTTAAACCCGTAGAATAACAGATTTAACTAATTTATAATTTAAAACTTGACCTATTTTGCCCTTTATCTTCCAAGCTATAGAGCCTCAAAATTCAGACAATAAATTATAAAAGGCGTGAAAGTTTATTAGTAAAATAAGAACTCTAATGTTAATTTTTGGGGGCCAAATTAGAAAACTAAATACAGCGAATCTTGAAGGTGGTACGGAACCCTTACAATGCGAGTCCAACTCGCACTTGACCAAATTATTTTCATTAACATAGCTTGTACCGTATCTTAGAAAACGGGGAAAAACTTTTTTACCGATTTTCTTATACACTCTGCTTTAGTGGAGTCACCGGTATTAAAAATGTGAACATTTTCTATTCGGATCATGGGATAAATTGAAAAGAAATTGGATTATCCCAAAGTGGTCCCATATATTTTTCAGTAACATAGCTTGTACCGTTTTTTAGAAAAAAAAAATGAAATAATCAAAATAAATGATAGTTGATATGTATATACAATGTGTATTCGTAAATCACACGACTTCTTTTTATTGGTAATTTTAGGAGAAAAAGTTATTCTTCATAAACAGATTTGCATGGTCTGTAGACAGGGTTTTCATCAAATAGAAATTTTGATTACGAATTAAAGTATCTTTATTTTTGTTAATATCTAAAATTGTTATCAAATAGAAGTAAATAGAAGTAAAAACTGCCATTGCACTAAAAATTGTATAATAAGTATTTATACAACTTTTCCAACTATATACTAGGTTTCAAAAAATATAGCAATTTCGTTTGCAGTTTGTTAGAATTGAAAATTGCATCCAATTGTGCTGTATTGTTAAAAATTGTAATAAATTGAAGGTTGATTGGAAGTAAATCGAAATAAATGTCAGTTAATCAACTTCAAAGTGGAGGTTCTCAGTTGGTGTCTATATACAGTGTGTCTTCATAAGTTGAATTCAAACGGAAAACGTTCTTATGAATATTATTTAGAAAAAAAGTTATTCTTCATACAAATATTTGAGTGGTAGGAAACGTATACTGTAATCATTACATCACTTTTTAAACTGTATACGAGATTTGTCAGAAAATATAAATTTTGCAACATCACTAAATATTGTATAATAGATCTTCATATTCTTCATGTCACTTTTCCAATTTGTGTACTAGGTTTGATAAAGAATATAGTTTTTGTTTAAGTTAGATACCTTTAATTTAATAATAACTCAAATTGTTATCAGACAAAGTTAATTAGAATTGAAAATTACGTCTTCTTATGCTATAGCAATTAAAACGATTTATTATAAAATTCCGTGGAGAGGAGACTTAAATGAATGCCAGTATAATTAACAGATCTAAAGAATGATGATCGTCTACAATATAGTGGATCCACCTAAGTTAGAATCATATACAAAATTTTCTTAATAAATATGCATATCTTGAAAACAATTATTTTATTCGACATTAAACGAGGTCCGGACAAGCTAGAACTCCTCCAAATGATGCTTCCAAAAGTCGATGAAATACCTTATTTTAGGCAATTTCGAAAAAGTTATCGCCATCCTAGGAATGAAAACTGCATCGACAATAATGCCATTGAGCAGGTCACTACCAAAATTGTCCAATATAAATACATTGGAAAAACAAAAACCGACTTAAAAAAATTAACTAAAAAGCATGAAATATTTTTTGCTAAAACAATTAAATACTTTTTCTGAAGTCGGTGCCAATTTGAACAGCAAAGTTCCAAAGTACTACTTATAAATATACTTCCCAAAATAGTTTCACTTTAGTTTGGCACCGACTTCATTAAAAGTATTTAATTGTTGTAGCAAAAAATTATTTGTTGCTTTTTAGTTTTTTTTTAAGTCGGTTTTTGTTTTTTTTTAATATATTTATTTTCTGTAGAGTTATGACTATGCGACATTTTGAATTTTGCATTTTGAGTCCCCAGATAAGATTGGTTCTTGGAAAATAAAATAAGTACCTAGAGCTGACCAATACTAAGATGACAACCTTCAATCCATAATATACCACCTTTGCCTTAGAATTGTAACCTGAATCCCAGCAAGTTTCATACACTGTATGGTGTTTTCAAAAATAAATTTCGGGGGGCAGTTACATATTATATAATATGTCATGTTACAATAAAAAACAAATGATTTTTTGTTTTTTTATAAAAATGTATGTTGCTTGTAAACTTTCTCAATTACATTGTTCTCACAAACATCTTCGTAATGGTTGCCAAATTTATTTAAGTTCCGAAAACTCTACTATATAAGGTATATATAATTTTGTTAACTTTTTAAATCATAATGCAATACTATCACATATGAAAATGTATTTACTGCATTATCTTACAGCCTGTATATGAAAACGAGTCGTATACTGAACAATAAGTTTAAAAAAAGATAATGGTTAATTTAAGTTTAATTAAAAAATAAAACATTTTTAAAAAAAATATAACCGACTTCTACCTATAACTAAAAAGCTAAAAATAATTATAACAAAATACAACTCTAGCAAATAAATAACACATTCAATACCGTTGTAAGGTATTGCCAAGTACCCAGGAAGTAAAAAATGTAAACATTAAAAGGTGCTCATTCTGTACAAATTAATTACGGCTACCAATCTAGTATATTTTTGAAGTCGGTGACAAGCAAATCTAAGATCCTTCATTGCGTACTTATCCACTAATTCATCAAAATTGATTGCTTGTTGCTTGGCACCGACTTCAAAAACATACTACATTGGTAGGTAATTAATTTGTACAGAATGAGCACCTTTTAATGTTTACATTTTTTACTTCCTGGCTAAGTACCTTACAACAGTGAATGTGTTATTTATTTGCTAGAGTTGTATTTTATTATAATTATTTTTAGCTTTTTAGTTATAGGTAGAAGTCGGTTATATATTTTTTAAATGTTTTATTTTCAACTTTTCAGTTTTTTTTTTTTGAACTCAGGTAGTTTTCATTCTATATTTTTTATTTTGTATGTATAACCTTAATAGACAGAACCAGGTAACATCGAAAGCCTCAACATTACATAATGATACTTTATCATTTAAATTGACAGGTAAATCTTTACGAACAAAATGTACTAGTACGCGTTGACTTAATAAGCCTAAAATATATTTATGCCTTATGGACTACGCCATGTAACCTTTTTTGAACTTTTTTTGACAAACCTGTATAACTAGATAATTCTACTCCAACCTATGTACCAACCAGCCTGTACATACGACTGCCCATGGACAAGCATAAATTTGTTAGCTGCCTTCTGTAAACTATAGGACGGAGTAGAATCCATCCTATATTTACGGAGTCAAATCCGTCCTATATTTCAACCATAGTATATAACTCCTTGTGGGCTACCCCATAAATTATTTCCTTTTTTACATTTTACGTTATCGCCCTGTGTAACATTAATTCCTCTCCACACTTTATGCAACTTTTTATGGGCTATAAAAGAAATAATTTTTTAATTACACTGTATAAATATAATTCAACTCCAGCATATATTTCAACTATCCTGTATATAATTTGCTTATGTCCACATCATATAACAGTTTTTTAATCACCCTATATAATTTTAATTTCACATTTTTTTCAACATTTTTATACCACCAAACGTCCGGTCCACCCTATATTCCAACTATCCTGTATATACGGCTGCCTACGGACCACTATCATTCTAGTCCGTCCTATATTTCAATCTTCATATAAATGCAACTCCTTCTACCACTTTACTTTGTGATTTTGTTTGCTATAACTAAACAGCCTGTCTATAAGCCACCAAGTACCAGTTTAAAGTTTGACATGTGTTGTCACTGAATTTTCTATTAGGCCGGGAGAATGTGACAACCAAAAGTACAGTCTTCGCAAAATGGAAAAATTTGCATTTAAATAGGTATTTGCCTGGTATACAAACAAAACGAGCTTGGTACTCATTGATTTAAGGAGCCGAAAATACTATGCTTTACTACCTATATGGTTGAAATGTACATAGAAAATTTTCAAATTCGCAATTAAAACTTCCAGTGCCTAAAATTACCGCACTATTACGTTGGAATTAAAATATTTATTAGGAAATGTCCGTTATGTCATTTCGATGAAATTTTTGATAAGAATTTTGGAATTTTCGGCGATTTTCTGCAAAACTGCAAGTTGCACGTCGCAGAAATATATATGAGATCACCTAAGAATCTTCCTTAATAGAATAAACGTTAAAAAACTATACATATCCATAAGGAGTTATCGAAAAATCGACTAAAATATTAGGGATATTGGTCGATTTCCATGCACGCATGTGTTCATTCACAAATTTTATCACTTTATCAATAGAATTCTTTTCCAAAATTTGAAGTTTCACCAATCCGGATATATACTCTATTAGACAAGACCATATTCGTTCAAAACGGTGCACCACAGGAGAAGAAATCAGGTAACATACATACAAAAAAATAGCGAAAAAATACGCGACGAATTGATAACCTCCTCCTTTTTGGAAGTCGGTTAAAAATAGGAACCAGAGGAACAAAATGTCTCCTACCAGATCATAATGGGTCCGTTAAACTCTTAAATAAATAAACCTCGATTTACCTTAAACTTTACCAAAAAATACTGATGAACAAACCAAGAATAAGAGGAAATACGGATCACTATTTTCTTTATTGGCAATTATATCGTCTAAATTTGAGTTAAATTAACCGATACATGGTACATTCACTTAAATTAAATAGGCTCCCAAAATGTTCAATCAATTAACATCAATAGAGTGTTAATTTATGAATCTTGATTATCGGAATTTAAAAACTTTTTTTTGACCGATGAAATGATTAGGATAGTATATAAGAAATGTATACAATAAAATTGAATCTTCAATCCCAAATTTCGTGGGGTTTGAACTCCCCCCGCTCGCCTAGGTTTTTTCTCCTCGCAACAATTTCTGAATAACATATAAAGTTATTAATTAAAAATCAAGTTAAGTAGAGGCAATTTGTGGAAATTTCTCGAAACACTCTTGCCTTCTTACCAAAAAACCCTTTCACAGGATTAACGATTAGCTGAGGGAAATCAGTTATTTCTACTTACACTATCAAATATTGTTGACAAAGATGTTTTATAAATATTTGACAATGAAATAACGGCCCATGAATCTTTAAACTAGTTTTCTGTGTAAAGGCCGGTTTACATCATAACCATCGAATTGTTGCGAATTATTATTCCGTGTAAACAGGTCATTGAAGTGATTCATTGGAAATATGGATTGGATGGTCCAGCCATCATAGTTGATGCCAACGACATGTTGGAACATGTAGACAAGTAACAGCAATTTATGACTTCGATTTGACTCAGTTTCCATTTGCTTTCCAGAATTATTTGGTGAGAGCTGATTTAGAAATGTCAGTTAAATATAATTAAATCCCTCAAAATTCTTCCGGTGGCAAGGAATTGTAAGGTAGGAGAGAGTCTTTCGTGGGAAGATCTTGCTCTTTGCATAACAATATCAGCTTTTGCAATAAACAGTTGGTCAATTGACTGGTCAAATGGCCGACTTTCCCCAACTCTAGCTATTATCCCTATCGAAAAACATCTCACGCATTCGAATAAAAAGAAATTTATGAGACCCTAATGTGTTTTTGTCGCTGTCAATCCACATAAGTACATATTGTACACATCCATACAAGTCTCCAAGCGAAAAATTAATTTCAAAATTTTTAAAATAGCTGCTACAAATAAAAAACCTAATTAAACATACTGATTATGGAAAACCATTAGAAACATTTTTTAGTCTGTAGTAGAATGCATACAAATATTTGTTTCTGTAGATATGTATAGAACCTATTGGGTATTTTCAACAGGGATAGTACGTGTGTAAAACAGAAGCAAATTTCTCGGTATTTGTAAAATATGGAAGTACAACTCTACTAGAGAATATCGTAATTGTCTCTTAGAAATGTAGTATTCAGCATTCAGCCCTGCCTTTACTGGCCAGGTAGCATCCTTGCATTTAATTGCCATGAAAAACCCTTGCCTTCATTGCCATTGGTCATGCAACAACCTTTCCCTAATTAGCCGTCCGAAAGTTGATGGTCTTGCCTTCACTAGTTAGGTATCATCCTTGCATTTAAAATAAATTGAGGTTTACTTATTTGTCTTTCTCTACCAATGGTTCATTTTATTTGGATGCAAGGAATAGACAAATCTTGGTGGTAATAATTCTATGCAGTATTACTTCAACAATAACATACTAAATTTTTAGTCAAATCGATGGAATCCAAAAATCATATTTAATGTAATGTTTAAAATTTATGTATAAAAAATAATAATAGTCCATCGACGCAGTTGCATATAGTCCACTTCACGGTTGTAATTCAAATTGATTTGAGTAATTTTCACTGAAATATGCTTCATCATTGTCGAATAATATAATAAATAACATTAAGGTGTTCAGTTACGGAAATTGAATAAATAACTTCCATAAAATTAATTGATTGTAAACTGCTGAGTCAACACTACTAAATGGGTTGTTTTCTGAAGGTTATTTGTGGCATCTTCTAGTTTATTTTTGTTTTTTAGGGAAAGAACACCACACATTGAACAAAAAGTTGTATATTTAAAAAATCCAAACGTTTCAAGGTTCCAGTCTAACCTCGTTGTCAATGGTTTTATAAACTGAATTAATAAAATATAAATTTGAAATTGAAAATATATTGATTTCAGATATACAAGGTACAAAAAAATACAAAGATCATATAATAATAGTTAAGCTGCTCTCAAGTGGGAAGAACTTGAAAGACTAACTTTTCAAAAGGAATTGAAAGACGTGGAAATGGGAGTCAAAGTTAATGGAGTGTGTATTAAGAATACCCGCTATGCTGATATACAGTCTTAATCACTGATATTAAACACGATTTAAGGTACACTTTGAGCTACGCGACCGAGACAAACGACGGCGACAAGAGACAGTAGGTTGCGACACGCGACACGTCTGTTTCTATGTAATTATATGAGGCACATTTGAAGCGCGAGACAGAGACGCGCGACCGCGACAGGAGACAAGAGACAACTTTGGTGCGACTGCTTCCGAAGCAGTAGTGTCGCTTGTCTCGTGTGGTTTGGAGGTTAAAATGAAGGATTTAAATTTCTCTTTTGATGAAGACAATCTTATTAATTCAATAGAAGAAAATAAATCATTAAATGATCCTCAGAGTGCAACATATAAAGATGTAAGCGTTCGGGATAATATCTGGAGGGAGATTGCAATGAATATAAAAAAAACAGTATGTCGTTTATATTTCATTTTTTGTATGAATGAAATTAATGTCACATAATTTTGTTTATCTGTTTATGTCTTAATTGTTTATTTGTTATAACACAAACTTTTTGGGGAGTGCGATTTATTATTCTTATATGATGTTCTCCGAAGAATCTAATATATAATATTTTTAATTAAAACTGTAACAAATAAATACATACCCTAATGTAATTGAGAATGTTTCTCGAGGTGTTATACCTCCACCTCTGTTTTGAATATCTTCTTCAATTAAACTTAATACATAAATAAATTGACTTTGATTTAATCTGAAATATTGTAAAAAAATTTCTACTTTGAGTGATAAGTGATTATTAATTAATAGACAATAAAAGACCTCTGTGTTTCTACTCTGGTACAATGGATTCATTTCACATCGTCTTTTTCTGCATAAATAATACAATAACAAATCATCATCTCCTTCAAGAAGTATTTGGAGTTGTTTTGATGTCATTTTTAATTCACGTGTTTCCCAAATAAATACGAGCGACGTTGTCGCTTGTCTCGGTCGCGTAGTTCAAAGAGGTAAAGCGACAAGCGACGTTGTCGCGGTCTCGTGTCTCCTGTCTCTTGTCGCTTGTCTCGGTCGCGTAGCTCAAAGTGTACCTTTACAATAACTAGTCAATAAGGTAAAACAATGGGTTTAAACACTACAAAAAACGAAATATTTATGTTAGAAAACTCTACCGTAACCTTTAACGCAATATACATAGAACACTAAAACAAGACAAATTAGAAGTGGGTACGACAGGGATATATGTACTGCCTCTATTCTTATTCATCTTGTATTCGGAAGCAGTTTTCCAAAAGGTATTGGAAGAACTAGAAATGGAAGTCAAAGTTAATGGGGTGTGAATTAAGAATATTCCCTATGTTGATATCGTTGATATTAAACACGATCTATAACAACTGATTAATAAGGTAGATAAATCAACATCCTAAATATGTTAGAAAACCTAAAAAACATTTAACGCTATGTCCATAGAAAGAATTACTTGTGCACCTAGCTTTTCGAAGATTGAACATTGGGTAAGGAAATAAAACGTTGCATTGAACAAGCCCAACAGTCCTTCTTGAAGTTCCCAAGAATGGTCAGCTGACCTTAATCTAAGAGACTAAGATAAATAAATCGCAACAGCCAGAAGGAGATAATTAAATTTAATATTGTTTTGGTAAAACATACACGCTATAGTAAGGAGTAAATGATCAAAATGTGAATGAAAAATTCTAAATAGTTTAATTTTTGTATCAAGTTTCTTAATAATATGTTTGTGCAGCGCGGTTATCTATACCTATATAATTTAAACAAAAGGTTCACAGATATCAATAAGTTTGAATAAAGAAACGTTAAATGTTTAATTTTATTAACAAAATGTTTAATAATTATGTTAAATGTGAAATGTTAAAGAATCTGTTGAATGTTTGTTTTTTTTTCTTTATAAGAAGAGTAATAACTGTGTTTTTTATAAATTAATTAAGCAATGTTCAACTCTCCCCAGACCCCTGTCCAAGTGTCCCTAAGGGTGGGGAGAGTTGACTCATATCCCATTTTTCATTCAAATATACATAACATATTTCAGTACTATAATACCGAAATGATAATTATGCATAAGTAAACCTAAATAAGTAAGCTACTGTTTATTATTATAATTGAATCACTAAGCCTCATTTATAAGAAAATACGATACTTTAAACAAAAATCGGTTCAACTCTCCCGGACTTCCCCAACACTCCCCAACACATCTTGGCATTGAGTCCATAAGGTGGTATATTTCTTCTTGAGGAATACTCCCCCAAAAGCTACCGGTATTTCATGTCTTAGAACCTCCAAAGTCCGTGGGGTAAATGTCCGGGCCTTCTACCTTTGATATCTCAAACATGTTCTATGGGCGAAAGATTGGGGCATCTGGGCGGCCATGGCAACAGATTTACATCTCCTCAAAAAAGTTTAAGCTAACTTAGAGTAACATGAGGCAGAGCACTATCTTGTTGAAATATGGGATCCATGTTGATCGCCCAATTGTTTTGTATATTATGTTTTTTAAACTGATATTTCTGTCATTTTAATTTATATGTTTACTGTTACAATTTACAATTTGACATAATTTTAGATAGATTATTTTTTTAATATTATAATTATACTGATTAGGGTTATAGGATTCTCATGTTTGTTTAGATAGGTTTTGACACTTAGGTTAACGACACATAAGAACAGCTTAGCTGTTCATAAAATTGTAAACCCTACAGCCGGGTAACAGGATGGCTGAAATGTCTTTTATATATCTCTGTAAAATGTATACATTTTATTGAATAAAGAATTTTGTATGGGAGTACATACGGCTCCACTACTTCCTGAAGATAACGTTGCGCTGTCATATTGACTCGAACAAAGGCTAAAATTAACCTACTTCCATGTGCAATGACACCCCATACCATAACGCTTACTGTTCAATGTACATGTCGCTTAACATCAAATTGAGGTTGACGTCTTTCTCCTCGACATCGTCTAACCCTTCTTTGGCCATCATGTTCACCCAAGCAGAATAGCATTTCATCAGAGAAAAAGTTCAAAAGTCCTTAAACGACGGTAAACCGTTAGAATCTTGTTTTTCTAACCACTCATCAGCCAAATTTTGAGTTGTCGAAAATCGGTCACAAAAGGTCATAAGTCCTAGAGCTCGATCTTGAACTTCATTTGTGCTCTTCAACGTTTGGTATCTACTCTTCTCTGAGTTTGGTTATTATCAAACCACGCTTGACAAGATCTCATAACAGTAGTTGGATTTCTGTTCCTGTGTTAGGGATTTTTCGAAATAAAAAACCTGCCTCCCGTAAACCAATATTCGACCTGTTTCAAATTCACTTAGCTAAAAACATTCAACATACTTCCTCTAGGTATTTTAACATTACAAAAGCTTGGTGAAAGTCATCGTTTAATTGAAAGTATATTGTTTTTGTACATGATTTTACTACTTCCGTTATTGTTTCAATTAATAAAATTGAGTACGTTGATATAGAGTCCTGTTGTTGCATTGTTACATGAAGTGTTTTGGAGAGAAGAACATTATTGTAAAGGTTTACTTTGTCAAACTTTTTATGTTATATGAGAGCCAATTTTGTAAAACAATCTGCAATTTTTTTAGATGGGAAATATAATTTCCTGAAAAAGAAGAAGTAATTTTTAAATGAAATTTTAAAAGTTCACTACATGGCGAGCTTATAGAATTTACAATTGGCTTAGGAGAATTGGGTTTTTGAATTTTTGGTAAACCGTAAGCCATAGAAACGTGGTGATTTCAGGTCTGCAGTTCTACAGTAAATGGTATTATATTGTTTTTAACTCAATTTGTGGTAATTTTGGTAGTGTATTGTCTTGATTTACTACATTTTGTTATTTTTTGAATTTTTAATTGGATATAATTCATTCTTAAAAATGTTATTTTTAATATTAATAGTATTTTAATATTTAAATTTTTGTTATTTTTCTATATTCTTGAAATTAAATTAAATCTGCGGTTTGCTCTATACCAGTAATATCAAGTTAAGTCCCTTTTGGAACACTAAAGTTTCAGTAGCGTTTAATTGTTTATGTGAAAGATTAAGAGAGTTTTTATTTCAATAATTTTTTTGTCATTTGTGTAATTTGTTTCTTTTCAAAGGAAGTTGGTTAAATGTACGTAACTGTTTGTTTTTATGTGAATTCTTCATTGAAAGTATTAAAGAGTTCTGTTTTTAATTGTATTAACTAGTTTTCTACTAATCGATAAGAAAGAGCATATCATACCATTGACAACGAGCTCAGTCAGAGTGGAACCTTGAAACGTTTGGATTTTTTAAATATACTGCTTTTTGTTCTAAATGTGCTGTTATTTCATAACATAAAAAGAACCTACACAATAAGTTTAATAATCAATTCCCAGTAATATATAATTTTCCATAAACCTTATGTAAATGTACTTGAATGAAAATTCGATTTAATAAATCAAATTTTCATTTTGCAATCTACATCAATAAATATAAAGCGATTGACAACGAAGTCAGAATAGACTTTGAAACGTTTGGTATTCCTGCAATATACGTTGTTTTATTTCTATTGTGGTGTTATTGCCCAAAAAAACATAAAAGTAATCAAGAATATGCCACAAACAACGTTTAGAAGACAATTACTTTTGTGAAGTCGATTAAAAATAAATAAACAAAGTTATGATACTATTCTGTTTACTAAAACCTTCCCATAAATATATAGTTTCGTAAAAAATTGTAAAAATCGGTCTTTAAAAAAAACCGTTCACAAACATAGAGAAGAATCTTCCTTTTTTGAAGTCGGCTGATAAGATTTTTAATGTAAGTACTACAACGATTTATTATTAGTAGTTGGAAAAGTCAAATTCTTAAAAAATAACTGAATGCAATAACGTAGGAAGTAATTTCAATATTTTAAGGATAATTCTAACAAGCTTTGAGATTAAAATTGACCATCATAATGATGGCATCATTAATAAATAAATGATTCAAATGTATTTCTGAAGAATTCAGGTGTTCGGGAGAGATTGCAAAAAATAAAATACTATTTTTCATAAATAAGTAGATTTCTAGGGTAAATTTTATGTGATTACCTATGTATTTACTTAACTTTTTTTTTAATTAATCACTGTGTACGTCTCCTTTTATATTCTTAATTATTGCTAGTTTAGATACTGTTATAAAGTACCATATATCTGAAATTTATATAGGTAGGTATTTGTTAATGTTATTAATAGTTTATTAAAACCTAGACCTTTTTAATTATAATAATTATAATAATAGTTTTACGTTTTTTACGGAATAAAGTAACAACAAGAATATGTTTCTTACGATTTTCTGAACAATGTTTTCTTTTAAATTATTGAAAAACATATGGAACCATCTCCGTATTTGTCTTGATAGGATATAGTTTAACCTACCCAAACCGATGTATTTGCCGATAAATCATTAAAAAAAACAAATATACACTACGAATACAGAACCTTTTATTAAAATCCGTTAAAAATACCATATTATCATGTCCCTAGGTGTTCTAGTGCCACGACTGTTACAATCAGAAACATGGTTACATTTTCGAGTCCAA
Source organism: Octodonta nipae (assembly GCA_034190945.1). Lineage (NCBI taxonomy): Eukaryota > Metazoa > Arthropoda > Insecta > Coleoptera > Chrysomelidae > Octodonta > Octodonta nipae. Next base: position 46,326,348 of record CM067217.1, read on the forward strand.
ATTTTTGTTTGTAGTGTTATACTTCTGCGACATACTCTTTATTATTTGGGTTATGTGTACTATCTTAAATAAATATTGATATAAAGTAGCATGATGTCTAGCAATGCTACATCTTAAATAAAGATAAAGATATGGATCATTGTTTAATTCTAAATGTTACCCAACACAATTAACTGGAGAACTTCGATTTCCAAATATGTGGTGTATATTCATGAAGATCTTAAATTATTTGAAGTTTGTGTTTACAGTTTCATATAAAAAATTATTCATAACAACCACTCCATTTAAAAAAATTCAATTTAAAAAAAAACGTCTAGATTGTAGATCATCCTTATATACGGCTTCTTCAATTCCAACAAAAAATCAGTTGTAACATGAAACGTTTTTAGCCGACTTCAAAAAGAAGGAGTTTGTCAATTCGTCTGTATCTGTTTTTTAATGTGTGTTCAGTGATTACTCGAAACCGACTGAAGGAATTTGGATCGTCTAATCTGGATTCTGTTAAGGGGATCCCGAAATGGTCCCATATTTTTTTCAAGGACATAGCTTATAGGTTATACCGTTTTTTTAGAAAATAAAGAAAAACATTTTAACAGACTTTCTTATAATATACTTTTGTGTAGGCGTCAGTATTAAAAAGAATCAATGTTCGAAACCTGGGGTGAAATAAAGTGAAAATATATTGTAATTAAAGCAAAATAAATGTCGGTTAATCGGGTTCCAGATGGACGTTCTCAGATGGTCTCTATATAGGTAAAGTGTGTCTTAAAAAATAGATTCAAAGGAAAAACTTTCTTATGAATAATAAGTATGAAGAAAAAAACTTATTATTCATAAAAAGATTTGGATAGTCAAAAACTGTAATCATTACATCTCACTGTTTCAGCAAATATGAATTTTGCTTCAAAGTGAAGTACCTTTATTTTTGTTAATACCTAAACTTATTATCGAATAGAAGTAATTAGAATTGAAAACTGCATCTGAATATGGCATTGCACTAATGTATAATAATGACATGTAACTTTTCCAAACACATATAACTTTTCCAACTATATGCTAGGTTTCACAAAAAATATCAATTTTGCTTAAAAGTAAGGTACTGTAATATTTTTATTTTCACATTTGAGTTCTGTTCAGTTCTTGGATTTATTTAAAAACACTCCAACTCACTATAATTTATATCCACTACTTTAATTTATATTAACAGAACTATTTACAATTTATTTTTACTATACGGCTGGATGCGCCAGACAAACAACATTTCGGATTCCCCGAAATATGGGATAAATCCCGATTCCACGAATTATCCGATGAATTCCCGTCACAGTTTATTTTTTATAACATCTCAGATTGTTATCAATTATGTTGTATCACTAAAAAAATTTATAAAGAATAATTTTATGAAGGGAAGGACAGTCTATTGAGTGAATGTAATTGGAATTGAATTCAAATGGCAGGTAACTGACAGAAATAAAAATTTGAAGATTCTCAAATCGTCTAGAATACCAAGTTGGAATCGTATTAAAAACTTTCTTAATACTGTAATGTTTTTATTTTCACACTCGGGTTCAGGTCAGTTCTTGGATTTATTTAAAACCACAGTCCAACTAACTCACTCTAATTTTGCACTACTTTAACACAATTTATATTCACAGAACTATATACAATTTATCTTAACTTAACAATACGACCGTCGAATACCGAATGAATCCCATAGCCAGCTGTCCGTATTTATATATTTCTCCCCGAATTGTCTGGTAAATCAACGAACCATCGGGAAACTTCTTTCATGTGTTCTGGAAGCTTCAAGGGAATTCGACGAATTCCTATTAACAGCAGCCGCCAGCCTCGGGTTGAGAGACAAAACATTTCGGATTACCAGAAACATCAGAAGAATGTCGCTTCCACGAATTGGTTGATGGCACAATGCACCAGCTATCGGATGAATCCTCGTAACAATACATATAAAGAATTAGAAAACACGCTGCTCTATTCTATTTAACAGGAAAAGAGATTGGTGAAAACAATGAAGTAATACCTCATTTTTTGGCAATATCGACAAAGTTAATTAGATTTAAAAACTACATCACTAAAAATTGTAAAATAAATAAATTAAAAAAACAAAAACCGACTTCAAAAAAGGAACTTAACTACAGGAATTCATCCGATATTTCCTGGAGTCGCGTTTTCTTCATTCATCTAGAAAGTACCTATTTGCATGTTGTAGTCTCGTAAACGAAAACATAGATCAGCGAAAGTATTTTCTGTCAAGAATTCCGACGAAGACAGGTTTCATTTAAATAACTAAAAGTAAAATTGTGCTCCGTATTGCTTAGTTCCGTTGCCGCTTGGGCCGGTGAAGTACTCACGAACCTTTAAAAAGCATTAAATCAAAACTGTGATCCAAATGAATTAGCTTAAAAGCTATATTACTTCACAACGGTAATATAAAACAATCATTACCTAATGGCCATGCTGTAAGAAGAAGCGAATTTTCTCAAACATTCCCTTCATGGTGTGGGGTTTCTTGCGGTACAGCTTTTCAACAATTATACCCTGACCCAGCTTGACAGAGACAAAATTAAAGAATAAAGAAAAGCGAACAGCGGCCAGAAGCATAGAAGTCACCAGACATGGGCAGAGGAGAGGTTGTTGTCCCCCTGGACCTCTCTTACCGATCAATGACGCCTCACCTCCTAGACATTTATTGCCTAGTATTGGCGCTTCATTATATATGAAATTAAACCCCTAATTATTTATTTTAGTTAGTACCTACCTAATGTATTAAACGCACGTCTATCTATGTTAAGAGAAAATTTCTGATTTGCCCCATCTAGACCAAAAATTTGCCGACCTGCCCCTCCCCCTGAACGACCAAATTTGCCTCTTTGCCTCCCTTTCAATAGAAAGCTGGTGAGGCCACTGGCCAGAAGGCTACAAAACCAGAGTTAATATACAGATTAAGATATATTAGATGAGATTTTTATAAAATTTACCATTATTACTGTTATAAAAGTGAGATAAAAATTCGAAAATACTTTCCAAAATAAATCAGAAAGATGGAGGTGTTATTAGAATACATAAATATTTAAATAATGTTTTAAACTTTCCATATTGAATAATATTCGAGAGACACATTAATTATTCCGTATAAATATAATATTATTTACATATTATATGATTCATAGTTGCGTTATGCTTACATGTATAGTTTTATTAAATATATAGGTGATTATTTGTTGTCTACCTGTCTAGACAAAACATTGTGTCGTTTTACTTACATTTATCGAGCAAATATACGAACCGCATATATTTTAATAGTATAAATAATAGCTACTGACCTACTGAATAATCAAAATTTTTAATAGTTGTTTATTTCTAAAAGAAATATTTTAGAAGTTGTCTATATTGCACTTTGCAAAATCATGTTAACTGAAATATGAGCTGACCCAGAAATTTGTTACGTATTTTGGAAACACCATGTAATCAGTATAATCCTCCAAAATTTATGGTAGTTTTTTTGTGCAATATTTATGTCAAATAATGTATAAATCACGTATTCTGCAGTAAACGGAAATATAACATCTATTATGAGAAATCTGATAAGAAAAAGGAGATATTTCCGATGTTTAACAGCCTATATCTCGAAAAGTACTCATATAATTTTAATAACATTCTGCTCAGTTAAATACAGAACATTTGTTAACGTAAAATTGTAATATGTAACATACAAAGTTGACGGAGAAAATTTAGATCTATAAAGGTGTATAAAAACCAACTTTTTTGAATATGTACAGTTTTTGTAATCTGTGTCATGTTGAGTCTAAAGAGACGGATTGTATATTTGTTTCATGTAATATTAAAATTGCAGGACGAATGGTGTTTACAGGGTGATTCATTAATAGTACGAGCGGTATTTATGGCTAACCCTGTATATCATATGAACCACATGTTTTCAACGTTTTAATAAAAAAATTATTTGTCAAAAAAAACATGAAATGTATTTCGTCAAATATTGTACAAATCCGGTTTTCTACAAAAATAGAAATAGAACAGGTCTATCATGAAAAATTTTAGATGTTTTCTGACTGAAAATTGTGGCATCTCTGGTTTTTATTTTTTCTTGAGTTCTTTGGGAATAACTACCACATAAACTTGAAAGTCTGTATATTTCTAAAAAATTAATGTCAAATTGTAATTTCGATATTTGTCATTGCCAATCTTCTTAATTTTTTATTTTTTTGTTCAATTTGTATTCATACGTTTGGACTTTTAAAATATACATACTTTCAAGTTTATGTGATAGTTATTCCCAAAGAACTCCGAAAAAATTAAAATTTTAGATGTTTAACACTCTGTATCTCGAAAACTAATTATAGAATCTGTTTCAGCCCATGTACTCTTTTGTCAGAGCATCAACTCCTAAAATATAACAACATCTTAAAAAATTTCACGGAAGTCAATTTGTATTTCAAAATGACCGTACAAATGTTCACGATGAACAGTGGGGTGGCATGCACTGGCGGATCCAGGGGGGCTATATGACTGAAGCCACCCAAAATCATCTGAGTGGTATGCTTTTTTAGTGTTTATTGTGCTAAAACCAACCTTCAGTGAGGTCAAGCCCACCCCCCTAATAACAATCCTGGATCCGCCACTGGTGGCATGCCCAGTATTCGGACCTAGACATCATTGATCAAGTGGACTGAAAACATTGAAGTGTTCGGCCATTGACGATCAGAGATCTAGCTTATAAATAATTCCCACTCGTTGCTTGAACCTCAGATTGTCACTGAACAGTTTGAATAGGTGGGTTCAAAAATTGCTCACTGATTAGCACAAAAATCAAAGAATGCATTGTGCACCACCGATTTTGGAGTACGTTTTAGTACGTTCTCGAATTGAAAAAAAAGCTTTTGGGTTGATGAGGGCGTCATTTTAATTCACCTAATGAACAGTGGTCAATAATTACAGCTGAGGTATACTGTGAAATAGTCACCAAACTGAAAAGTGTAATCCAAAATTAACGCCACCGGAAACTGAGGTGTGGCATACTCTTTTACAACAACGAACCTCTTCGTACCGCTGCGAAAACCAAGGAGAAGATTCAAGATTTTCGTTGGCAACTCTAAGATCACCCTCCGTACAGTTCCGACCTTGCACCAAGCGATTATTTCCTCTTCTTACATTTGAAAAAGTGACTGAGTGGACAACGATCTCAAAAAGACGATGAACTCAAGATGTGGTAAAATATCAATGTCAACATGAACCGTAATTCAAGACCTTATTTATGGGATACACCTCGTAAATATTGTGCCTTCTTAATTGCATTCAAAGTATTGCAAAGTATGAAAAGGCACAGTCAGAACATATATTATAATAAGAAAGGTATTCACTGGCCATATCTTCAGCAGTTTTATTGGGGGGCAAGAAAATAGAATACTGCGTAGGCACTCGCCTTTTTACTCTGTCATTGTCATGGGCACACCGAAGGGAGGCAAAAGGGGTAACTGCCCCCCCCCAGCAATAACCTACCATGATCCTTAAAACCTGCACATAAATTGCTGACTTCCCCCCAGGCCAAAAAAAGTGCTAATTAGCACCTTTCTCTAGGTCATTTTTTTGAGATTTGTCCCTCTCTGGGATATTCTTCTTCCTAATTTGCGGCTCCCTAAACCAAAAGCTAAATATGTACTCTATCCTTTATTTCCAAATACATTTTGGGGTTGCCCCCTTGACCCTGTAATTACGCCTATGAGTATCCACGTAACATATTTTTCAAGCTCAAAAACATCGATTTTGTAAAAAATAGGTATAGTTCATTTTAAATCTCCCGGTATTTTGGGTACACTAAATCAATAAACCTAGCCACTAGAGTATATACTACTATATAAGTATTTAAATTATAACGGGAACATCGCAATAAATTTGAATAATTGTATTTTCAACTTATCTGAGAATATTGTAGATGATGTCAGTTAATGAGAGTATTTATATCAACACCTTGAAAATACATAAATACCATGTAGTAAAATATTGCTAATTCTGTAGAAGTATTGATTTCAATCAAAAGTGTACTTTTCGACAGCTTGTCTATTTTTCCATGTACATGTGTACAACATAGGTTCGACAGTAATCCTACTTTCCAAAAACAGGCAAAACAAACAGCTGATCGGTAGACAGCTCGTGGATCGACCCCGGAATTTTCTACGAACCTCACCTCAAAAATGGCACGTTCCAACAATCTCAAACAAAAACAAACTCCGATTGAGGCGTGGCTAGGTTAAAATAGAAGGCTGGTGGGGTAAGGAGATGTATTCAAGTTCGCATTCTTCAAACGTCACGTCAGCTGTTTAGATTTGTTCCATTTCGTATACAAACGTTTCTAAAGTACGTCTCAGCTGTTTTGCTAAATATTAATCATAAAAATAATGTCTGAATTAGAACCGACAACGTCGAGTAGTGAGATAACATCACAGAATATTGAAGAAAATGAAAAATTGGATGATTTCGCTGAACCGGAGATTAAAAAACGTAAAATTTCATCAAACAAAACGGAGGAAAAAATATGTAATTTGGTAGAGAGGCTGGGAGGAATATTATGCTGCGCAGTTTGCCTAGATCTCCCACGAACTGCTATTTATCAGGTAAGAATATTTTCATTGCATTATTCGGTTTCTTTATATTTTTAATGAGATAAATTTGCTAAATGTTATGTAACAATACGGGTCATGTCTTTTGCGTCTTGACGTTGTCAACACTCCGCAGGCGACTATTGATTAAATTGCTCGCCTGCAGCAATGTACAGAGTGTGTACACAGAGCAGGGTTCTTTGTATCCGAATGGGAATACAAAAGTTCTTTGTTCTGTAATTTTTTCTGCCACCTTTTTTGTTTAAACTATTTACTTTTAAATATTTAATGCATAGACTATTGAAAAATGTATCACAAAAAATGTTGATCAATTTATGATTATTAATTTATCTTCATATAATTATATTATTTGTGATTTGTGGAGTGATACATGTTGAAATTGTTGATTTTTTTAAGTATTACTACTAGTTATATTTTAAAGTCAATGTTTTGTTAATACAATTTATTTACCTATTTTTGTGATATGTTTATGTGATATAAAATATAAGAGTAGATATATATTTTTTACCGTTTTGTTGGTTTCAATTAAACTTCAATAAAATAATTAAATTTAAGATGCGGGTGTCATTAATTATTTCATCTAGCTGTAGTAATTTCCCTATTTTCCCATCCTTATATTTATGTATCATAAAATGCTGAAAGGTAGGTGTAAGAAAAGGAAAAACTAAAACATATGTTTGAATAAACACTGAGATACCAAAACAAGAAATTCATAAAATGACTACATTAACATCTCTGAATGATACCATATAAAAAAATAGTGTGGTAGGTATATTATGATAGATGAATACTATGAACAAAAAAAAACAATTTAGTTTCCTTATCAAGTTTTTTTTAATAGTTAACTTTTCATATAACTAATTTTTCCATTTCTCAAAAGTTAATTGCTGTAACAAAAAAGATTTTTATTTTGTTTTAAATAGAATAATGATCATTTTTGTGTTACTTCCAGGGTATGAAGAGGAATGGTAAGTTTTTTCTGTAAATTCTTTTATCAAAATCAGGTCGTTTCAACTCATGATGGTACATAATTGCAAAAATGTTTCACACCAACATTTTTAATTCATCTGTGAAAGCCTTTCAGGTTTTAACAAATAAGTCAAATTATGTAGGTATAGATTGAGCATACATTTAGAACTTGGTTTTGACATTTTTTATTCAAAAATTAAAGAAAATTACAGATTGAATAACTGATCAGACAATTGCCAAATCTTGGTGTGAAATTTGCAACCATACAATTGGTTGAAGAAGAGAACTGCTACAAGTACTGTTTACATTAAGGCAATGCATGATTTTATATAACTTAACTGCATGAACAGTATTAAAAGTTATATAATATTTTGCATTATAACATTCTTTTCAGAAGGAACATCTGCAGACAACTCAATAGTACCTGTTTCTGTAAATCTTGTTATTCTCAAAAATTTTCCAGGTTTATTTTCTAATTGATGTGGTATCACATATCATCAAAGTAATCTCCATCAAGTAATATTTTTTTGTGCGTAATTCCAGTGCAGCAATGGCCATCTTATGTGTACAGGATGCTTCTCACACATATTGGCTGACGCAAGATTGCGTGATGAAACTGCAACCTGCCCTAGTTGTAGGGTAGAAATCAGCAAAACATCTGCCACCCGAAACCTTGCAGTCGAAAATGCAGTCTCAGAATTGCCTTCTGAATGTCAATTCTGCAACAAGCAGTTCCCAAGAAATTCTTTGGAGAGGCATGAGGAACATGAGTGTGAAGAAAGGTTAGTATTTCTACTATGTACTGGAAGTAATTCATGAAATTTGTCATAACTTTTAAAGTAAACATTAAGTTGTATCAATTAAAAATCCTCAATGAGGTAATTCATAGTGTGGGACAAGTGTCTGTAATTATTGGTTATTATTTTTAAATCCCCAGAATAATAAAGAATCCAGAAAAATATAAAGTTCTTAAAGAAAAAGTTACACTTTTTTTGATTTCACTAGATGTAATATTGTGGAAAATTCAAAAGTTCCTAGATGCTTACTGTAAGAACCTTTTAGAAACTGTGTTATCAGTAACTATTTTCTGACATATGTTTTTTATCTGATTTACAGTACAAATCTATTGATTATTTTCACATATTCTTACCTCTCCCTCTAACTCTAATTTGTATTTTTTTTCATTTTATCCACATATTTTTTTAACTTTATTTGTTTGGCTAATTCACCCTATATTGCAACCACCCTGTATATGTTTCTGTGTACTGGTACACCCAATATAAATTATTTGTCTATATTGTTCTGAATCACCCTCAACAACTATGATTCAACTCTACATGATGTTGCAACCGCCCTGTATAAGTATTAATCCTCTCCAACCTATTGACGGTTTCTATTTTTCCATTATTTAAATCACCCTGCATACCTATAATTTTACTTCGCCCAATATGCCAAGTATAAGCAACTACTTATGTTCCACACTATATTACATTTTTTAACCACCTTGTATAACTATAATTCCTCTTCACCTTAAATTTCAATCATCTTATATGCAACTGCTTCTAACATTTTTTGAACCCTCTGCCCTATAACTCGAATATGCTTACTGCATATGCTTAATTAACCATTTTTATAAGTTTTTTTTATCCACTCTGTATAACTATAGTTATACTTCACTCTTATTTCAACCACCTTGTATACGCAACTACTTATGTGCCACCCAATACAACCTTTTTTGAACCACCCTGTATAACTTTAATTCTATTTCACCTTATATTTCAACCATGCTATATATGGAACTGCTTATGTAGGTACCACCCAATATCACATTTATTTGAAAGATTTTTTTGAACCCACCTAACTGTAATTTTACTCAGCCCAATATTTCAACTGCGCACATTGCTTGCTGCTTGAATTTCGATGCACGCACACACCTACCACATAGAAAACATCACTCACCTAAAAAAATTTCTTTTCGATACACTAATAGAATATTTTGTGCCATTTCACTCGACTGCAATGAAAACCCCTTACAAACACTGTGAACGATATACTTTCATGGCATATCTTGACATTTAAGTTAGATATGTATGACGAAAATTTGACATTTACATTTATGTTTACCGTATTTTTGCAAATATTTTTACGATTTTCGGAAAAACGGTATGTTTTACGTTATAAATAATTATACGGAAACAAACTGGAACATCTCTGTGTAGAATACAATTTAAAATATTCAAATTGATTGACCCGTTTTAGAGAAAACTGTTGGTTTATTGAAATTCACTGAAATGTAGTCCCTTAATTACTGTTTTTTCTGATTTTATGGAAAACCGTAAATCTCACGTTATTGAAAATTATATGGTACCTTTATGTAACATTCCTTAATGCAATGCCGTTTAAATCATCAAAATTGCCCAAGCCGTTTTTGAATAATCACTGAGCATATATAAAAAAAGGGACCGACGAATTGATACCTCCTCCTTTTTGGAAGTCTGTTAATAATTAAAATCAAACGAGAGGAGAGACCTGCAACGACAAATAATATATTTTAAAATTTAAAAAAATTATACATTTTAATCTCTTTTTAACTGAAATGAATTCAGTTATGGTACAAAATATGGTTCTTCCTAAGCGTAAATGAAAATTTATTCTAACAGATGTAAAACATTTCATTGCATTTATTTTCTTAAAACATGGAGACAAAAAATGCACAGACAGACAAAAATGCACAGAGCACCTGACAGCTGAACTTATAATTTTTTTTACATTGTTTGTTATACATATATACTAAAGCAAATAAATAGACAAATTCACCTGAGTTTATAATTTAATATCTCCGTTACCGAAACATCCCTTGTTATGTTGATTGGATATCCAACTTGAGATAGAACAACAATTTTATGATTCAAAATCGCGCGTTGTAAGTCGTGCAGTAAAATCTTTTATACCTGAATTAATGCTGTAATTAGTTATGTTGTGTAATTTGTATTTTTTCATGCAGTTACATAAATAGAGTACAAAGTAACAAAATATTCTCTTCAGAGTATCTATGATCAAATTGCAAACAATGAAGAATATATACTGGGATTCAGCCACGTAATCTCTATCTAGCCTGTAACTTTTTGCTATTAATAATGTTTATAGGTTAATGATTTTCAAGGTTTCTTGTTTCTTTGATCCCCTTCTCGTGTAATAATATCATATTTTGATTATTCTAGGTCTTTGGGATTACTGATGATATGCATTCAGTAGCCTAAATTAATGTAAATATGATATTACAGAACAAGAGGGATCAAACACAGCATGAAAAGATCGGGTCAATAAGCGTTCTATCCCAACTGTATAAAACATTCACAAAAGTAATCTTTCGATCATTCGATCCCATGTTTCAAAACTTCTTGTCAATTCTTTATCATCTATATCGGTATTCCGCCATTTCATGGTGTTCTACCAACTTAATTCTTTATTTCTGGTATAACTTCTGAAACTAGTCAGTTATTTTACTTTTTTAAATGAAGGTCAAATTTTTATGGCGTGGCTTTTATAGATTTTTTTTCTTGAAATCTCCTTTCTATTATTAACTAAAATTTTTAAATTAAATGCATTGATAAATATTGACACTTCTTAAAAATCTACTACCTGCCAACTTTTTTAGAATATCTTTGTGCAAGTATAACCGCATTGGATGCCCTTGGAGAGGACCAATTCATGAAAAAGATGCCCATGAAGGAGATTGTACCCATTCACAGCGTAGTGGAGCAGAAATTATGGAAACTCTTAAACTGCTGGATCAGAAAACGGTTGATGAGAGGAAATTGTATGATAATATATTTGATTTACTGGGATATGAAAAGATAGCCTTCAATGGTAAGAATCCATTTATAAAAATTCACATATAATAACCAATATTTATTTAGTTTAACATTCTCAAGTAACAAACTGTAAGAAGTCATGTTGTTCATACATGATATTCAAACTTAAAACAGTGTTTAGTTTACTTACCTGAATAACAACAAAATTGTGTTGTCACTGTACAATAAATGTTGTTTAATACGGATTTTTTTTCATTTCATTTATAATTAGGCTACAGTTAGGTAAAACATCTCATTTACATCTGAGACATTAGTTTAGAATATAAATTATAAATTTAATTACTTTTCAGAATTTTATCAATTCCGGAATAGAATATGGACACTTTATTATCACTTGGAATTTAGGGTCCCTGATTTCATAATTGTCATTAATTATCTACATTCAATTAAATAAAACGTTACTTAATTTAAATGACATTACAGTAGTAAAATCTTTTTGACACCGTATATAGATTTTTTTCAGAAAACTGTTTTTTTGTACCTTACTATAGGAGTTACGTCTCCTAACGGTAGAGTGGGAAAATATTTCCAGCAACATTTTATCTTTTAAAGTAAAAGATATACGTTTTTGTGGAGAACTATTTCTCTGGGTATCCATGATGGGCAATAATTTAAAAAACGCTTACTGATAGGTAATTCACAAAACCGTAAACCCACTAGATATTAAAGACAGCATGAACAAGTATCCGGGAATTCCTCTTAATTTCTGGCAACAATACTTCGTTCTATCTTTCTCCATGCCCGAATGATCTTTGTAACCGAATGCGATATAAACAGTAAATTATAAATTTTGTTTATGAAAGAATTTTAGTACACCGAAATGTAGAACGTCCTAACCGAGAGTTCGTCATTCCATTGTATTTGTTTTAGCGCACTAGACAATTTGAACACTAGAAATTCCAGATCTTAGTAAGCCTTAACTCCATATTTATTTTTTAAATGTAAAAACTAATTATTTTTATAAATAATATGACATGGTTTGGTTTATTGTTTAATACAAATACCAGATTAGGTACTGAATAGACAGTATCATGGAAAATGTCACTCTTTTCACTCACCTTTTATCAAATACATCAAAATTGAACAAAAATCAACCAACTATATATAGTGCAAGGACGTCACCAGGCATGGACAAGCCCCCCCCCTCACTTTGCTTACCATCTTTGGCGCTTCGTTATATATATATATATATATATATATATATATATATGAAATAAAACTATAATTATTTATTTTCATTAGTACCTAGTGAATTAAACCACATTTTTATCTATATTAACAGAATATTTCTGATTTGCCCCCGTCGAGATCAAAAACTTGCCGACCTGTCACACCCCCTAAAAGCCAAAACCTAGTTGGCGTCGCTATTGATATAGCGTATGAAATTTTCTTCCAAAATCTAATAAATCTATTAATTTTGATGACCTCTCGTAACTAGTTGCGTTGATTTAGTTGTTATAAGTAGAAGGAATCTACAGTTTAACGCCAACTTGAAGAGTACCAGAGAGCTTTAGCTAGGTTCATACTTTCGGCGATATGTCCATAACCTTTTAAGAAGGAAGTAATGAAGAATAATTATTATCCTGTAGTTGATCAAATTATCAGGTTAAATGTGTTTGAAAAGATGACTACTATATCCAATAGATACTAAGAAAGTTTCCAGACAAGCAAAAATTATTGCTTTAAATACTTTTTCAAAATTGAATAGCAATAAATTGTGGTTCTGTGAAAATGCCTAGTACATGTAATAAGTACTATAAATAAATATGCCTATAGTCTAAGATATTACTACGTCCATCAGAATACAAGTATATTTAATTAAATTATTTTAAGTAATTTTTTTTACAGTTTCGATAATAAAGTTTTTAATAATTTAATCTTTTATTAAATTAAAGGCATTGATTCTCTATATGCTACCTATTAGCCTGTTTAACCATGTTTAAAAGTACAGCAAATTGGTTGTCGCATTATCAGAATGTGCCAACTTTCTCTCCCTGTTACATTGATAGAAAAAATTGCTTTAATTTAATAAACGATCCCTTAAAATACCTAATGAACAATAAAATAAAAACAATTAAAACATACAATATTTTTATACTCAACATGAATGCATTTCAAAATTATGCGTCCAGGGCAAATATAATTGTAATTGTAAAAAAATCCAAACCGACAAATAAAATCTCGTACTTGTTTAAAAAACATTTTAATATTTATTCTATTAACTGTATTCAATAAACTCATATTATGTGTTTAGAGTGCTTCAAATTTCTGAAACCATAACCTTATATCAGGTTATTTTTTCAAGATGCTGTAGATTTTTGGAGAAATTTAATGAAATAATTAAAGGTGAGAGTGTCAGCAATCAACCTATCTGTTAAAATTGCATTTCATTTGAACAACACTATGACGTAGTTATCTCGCGATGGGATCTTTGACTATTAGGCTATTGTGTCCAACGTATAGCGATATGCGCAATGCGGACAGTGTGATGCGCCAGTGACAGCCGCAAACTGAAACTATTTGTGAAAACAAACGAACTGCGCCATGAGACAACACTAGATTGCTATAATCGCTAGTAAAAATGCTTTTGTGTTTGGTAGTTTGCAGCTGTCACATTGACGTACCGCGCCGCCCATACGTATCCTTACGTAACCTTAGGTAATGACGGTCACTGACATATTTGGTATAATTCTGTATTATTATTATTAGATCGTAATCAACAAATACTTGAATTTTAAGACCCATACATGATATTTTAGATATTCAATTGAAGCCATACCGCACAGAAGAAATTGTTCATCGTTTGTTTTACGAATCGGCTAGATTTTCAGCCTTCAATAATCAGTGGGTTGTAAAGGCTAAAATAAGTCAGAGGGATCCAACACAGAGCTCTGACAGAGATATGATTTATCAGGTAATGTAAATTGGAATTGTTTGTGATTCAATCGCTTTACTTATTTATGAAATATTTTCAAAGATTTTTTGTCGCGAAAATACTAAGATTTCTGAATTATTATAATAATACATCAAAACATACATGAAATATTATAAAAAATATTTCATTTAAAATATATATTATTGTGACAAAAGATCTGAAATATAATGTGACGGGAATTCATCCGATAATTCGTGGAATCGGCATTCATCCGATATTTCGGAGAATCCGAAATGTTCGTTTGACGCATCGAGGTCGGCAGCTGGCTTTGATAAAGTTCTCCAAGAATCTAGAGTCCGTTAAGGAAACCTCTTGGCGGCTCTTTGACCTTCTGGCAAATTCTGAGAAGAAATATATACAGAGAGTTGACGGAAGGATTCATTCAGTATTCAGCTGCAGTTTAGTAAACACAGGTGTTCAAGACAAATTCTAAATAGTTCTGTGAATATAAATTAAAGTAGTGGACTGATTACGCAGCACTGAATTGGCTCTTGCAGTTTAAAACCCCGAACAACCACTATAACGTTATTTACTCTTCGGGTTCAGTTCAGTTCTTGGATTTATTTAAAAACAGTACAACTCACTATAACTTATTTTCACAACTTCTTCGAGAAAACTTGATCAAAGCCAGCCGCCGACTTCGATGCGCCAGACGAACAAGATTTCGGATCTCCCGCAATATCGGATGAATGCCGATTCCACAAATTATTGGATGAATTTCCGTCACAATATCCTGAAATATAGAAATATTTTATAAAATATTACAGAATTATTCTATAAAATATTTGAAATATTTTGTCGTTGACATAGCAGTATTTCAGAAATATTTTGAAAAATTTCAACTTAAACAAGAAGAAATATTGCAAAAATATTTTAGAAATATTTCATGCTGTGTGGTTTTTATTTAATAGATATTAAAAATATCATTTTTATTATAATCTTAATAAATATAACGGGCATAGGGAAAAAATAGAAACGCCAATGTCACAGATTTATAAATACAAAGTTTTGTACGCTAACATTAAACCTTTATTATGCACAGTCGACGTCGCGTCGTTTCAATAGTAAAGCTGTTTCTTCATCCTCAAAACCTATACTAGCTATATAGTGTAAAAAATATATACATAAGTCCAAGAGAAAGTTCAACAGTAGTAGGCCACTGCAAGCGGGAGACGTATTGTGTGATTCGATTAATCACATAGTTCTGATAATGATTCTGATATTTATAGTTATCACTGTGACAACTGTGATAGACGGCCGCGTCAACTTTCTCTTGCACATACGTTCCTTTTGTCAACGAAAACCCTATTTGCTAGATGGCTACTTGTAAAAAAAATAGAAAAACCACTACTTTTAATTTGATAAACGATTCATTAAAATCAATTATTACAGAATTTGTTGTTCTAAAAACACCCACACCCGGCAGACACATGTTACTCTATTAATATAGGCTGTTAAACTGTATTTCAATTCCGAAACAAATGGACGTAGTAATTATAAATGTTATTAATTATTTTACATCATCTTATACTTTTTAAATTTTAACATCGTACGCTATTATTCAGAAGATGATTAAGGTTCCAGTTTTTTAATTAATTTTTGGTAAAACCCCACGTTTTAACGGTTTTCCTCCATGAAAAATTCTCCAATCAGTGCTTATAAAAGCTCATTTTAAAGATTTTCTGATTCTGTACAGCTTTCTATTTCCAACATGACAATCGAGTCATCACTTTTCATAATAAAGGCTAAAAAACCCAAAAAACGTATTTCTGAGGAAATTATTGTTGTAAATAGTTTACTTGTGTGAATTTGCTCTTAAATTTTGTCAAAAATGCCTTAAATTTTGCTCTATTGACTAATGTATACAACTAACATTCTAAGTCATATCAATTTCAACAATTTAATGTACACACTACTAGCTATTAAAACACATTAAGTATCCAAATGCGATTATAGTTCGAATTCTATATTTATCTGTTTAGAACTTAATCATTTCTTATTCTCAATATTATAAAGTCGTCAACAATTAATGAACACTACTCACATAGCAAAATATATTGCAACAATAGGTTTGTTCCTACCTGCAGTATCCGTACCGCCATGAAACTCACGAAATCTCCTGCATCGAATTTGTGCGCTACTGCGAGTTTAGCACCGCTCAACGTACTACCATTGTATAGTCACAAAAAATATTAGTTTGTACGGTTTTCTGACAAGTTTGTGGTCTGAAGGTTGTGACCTGCATTCCATAACCTTAATTCATTGATAGTTTCTACTGCGCATGATTGTTAAGAATCACCAAACGATTCTTGCTCTTCACCAAGGATTGAAATGACGATTCAAGAAACGGTACATCATTTGGTTGGAACACCGTGATGCATCGTTTACTGAACCGTCATAACTTGATTTAAACAGGTTTTCTTGAATGCGCATGACGGTGATCGTCACATATACTGTTTCGCATCGGGTAGGAACAAACCTAATATCAAGAGAATGTCACAAACTCGTAATATTGTCAGATTCCTGCGATATTGTGGCAGAATTTCATCCGATGTTTTATTTAATCGGCATATATCTGATATTTCGTGGAAATCGAAATGTTGGTCTGGCGACCCGAGGTCGGTGGCTGGCGCTGTGGAAATTCAAAGAATCTCATGGAATGAAATTTATAAGAGAGCTGGCGGAAGGGTTCATTCAGTGTTTGGGCGCAGTTTAGTAAACAAACAACTGGCGTTCAACATAAATTGCAAATAGTTGTGTGAATATAAATTAAAGTAGTGGAAATAAACTAGAGTAAGTTCGACTGTGTTTTTAAATAAATCCAAGAACCTGAAGAGTAAATAAAAGAATTATTACTGGTTTCAATTTTCCTCTATGAAATATGAAGCAATAACTGGATCAAAAAGACTACAAACACTTGTAGATAATTAGGATTGTCGAAGGCCTAATGACGGCAATTTTGGGAAATTACGTGCCCAACTCTGCAAAATGTTGATTCACCTATCCATAAACAAGTGTATGCTGCAGCTTTGACTTGAAAGGTTTAATTTTGTTTCCCTTAAAAATTATATGCAGTTAAATTTTGCTTAAATCTGATATTTGTACACGTTTCTCTAAAGATAATTTCGGGTTATCTAAAAGTAACCCTGTTGCTAATAATGTAACTGTGTCATTTTCGTCGAATGTTTTGTTAAGACTTCCTTCGACACAAGTGATGAGGAAATATTTCATGGAGAGAATTATAGTGTATTGATATGACACATTTCCAATACTATAACACTGTATTAAATAAAAAGGGTTTTCTCTAATTAAAATTTTTAATTTTTTTTCGAAATCCGAATTCTTGCATAATATGATGTTTATTTGATATGTATGGATGAGGTGATAACTATCTGACCGGGTAAATTATTAGGTGGAAAAGTGTGTGTTCTATGTAGAATTATTTTAAATAACTATACGAATTTTCATTTCAAAATTTGTATTTAAAATTTGTTAGTTTATAAAGAGATTTGTTTTATAACTTTTTTAATGAAAGTAATAACTAATAGTACTTCTCTCTTGAGTCATTTTCTATTTCTCCTAATTTATTAACATCATGTACATCTGGTAGATAATTTTTATACTGTATATTGATTTTCTTGACAAAACCGAACTTTTCATAGAGAGTAATTTTTTGTTGTAAAATGAATAATAAAGATTTTTTTCCGCTTATGCACTCCATCGGTACACCATATAAAAAATTAGCCATTCCCTTTATTTCCCAAACTAAAGGACCCAAAATTTGGGAAAAAGGGTATAGGGCGTCACCTGAACAAGAAAAAATAAGGAGAAACTCTTAACACTAATTTTGGGGGGCAAATTATTAAATTAAACGGAAAATATAAAATTAAAACTGTTTCAAACGAGTCATGTAATATATCAAATCAAAGGGCTTTTTATGAGGAATACAAGTGTATTTTTTATATTTTCAACAAAAAGAGCTAAAACCTTGAAACATAGAGCCTCACTTAAATTTTACAGGAAAAATAAGGAAAAAACACTAATATCAATTTTGGGGAGAAAATTATAGAATTAAACGGAAAATAAAAATTAAACTTTTTTCATAAGCACCATGTAATATACAATACAAACCAAACTGGTTTACTCCTTGATGATGACAACTTAGAGTTGTTGAAACGACGTTTGAGTGTTTAAAATAAAGGTTTGGTATTAATTTATAATGAAGTAATGTGCAAGAACATTTTTATAAATTATTTACCAACTTGTGAAGTTAATTACTATTACACTATTGAGTATACTAAATATATACATTACAGAAATTTCATGCATATATATTTAAAATTAGAATGTGATTGATATAATAGCCATTCAAAACAAGAATCTGCAATTATACATTTTGGAGATAACATTTTTCCAGTAAAAATATTATTTATAGCCTTATTGATTGAAAATAAATAGTGATTTTTATAAATATCATTTGTTGCAGTTAATTTTAAAGTCCAGAACGCAAACCCCCATCAACTTAAGTTACATAGCAGTACGTGGTCCCGTCGGTGATGTCAAAGTTAAACCGAGGATTTACGAATTCGAATTCACGGATGATGAAAATGAAAGCCCATATGTAACTTTTCCTTTACCAGACACTGCAGAATGCAACCGTCTACTCGCAGCTAAAACGATAAATTTTAGGTAAGTATAAAAAATGTTTTTTAGAAGAATGCTGGATTTCGTAAATTTTAATTTATCCATTGTATTGCTTGTTATTTCTTCAATGGTGTATTCACTATTTTCATAAACTTTGTACATTTTTAATTAATCGGACGAGCGTTTCAAGGGAAACATGTAAGGTGATGAGCAAGTTCAATCAACTACATGTTTTACAATTTGACATGTCATTAGGTTTGTGCAAATATAATATATATTTTCTATGTAATTTGAAAGATAAAATACAAATAAAATTATTTTATTATACTCTGGCATTGAAACCCTACGAAGCATATAATAAATAGACTAACAGCAGAGCTCATCTGGAAGCAGTTATTTATTAATTTTTAAAGTTAAAATTAATTAAGCTTGACATTTTTGGTATTTGAATTATACAAACTTCCTGTTTAACTGGTTGCTATTCCTAAAAAAAATAACTAGAAACTTTAGTTCAGTATTTTTTATAATAAATGGTTAGGATTGGAATGTGTGGTATTGTAAACAAATTATGCAAGTTTTGAGTCAATAAGGAAATAGTTAATAAAACTCCACAATTTACGCTCAAGCTTTAACCGTTAAACAATTAATTAATCAGTTAAGGAAAGTGTAATTATCCATAACATGAAATGCAGTTGTTGCAGGATGGAGTTTTAATGCCATCGTACTGTCGAAATCACGAACAAGTATCGCAAGAAAAGTATCGATACAAATAATACCGGGTATCGAGAATAAAGTATCGATACTGGTATATCAGTATTATCGCAACATCCCTATCTATCAGTTGGTTTCTGTAATTATTAGTTTCACTATTATACATAAAACAGTCATTTCATGCTGAGCTTCGTTAAACGTCTCATCATGAAATAGCAGGTAATAGCCAGATGAATATTCTCTTTACTTCTCAATAACAGACATCTGATTAAGACTTAATTATTTGTCACTTGTTTCAACATAGTCTTTATGTTATAATACATAAACATGTATAATAATAGTGTTAACTTTGAATTTCTATAATGGTCCTAGTTTACTCTCTTTGAAAGAAACGTATTCAGTGATCTTATGGTTAGAAAGGAACAACTAAACTCATATTCTAATACCAGATTTTGCAAAAGCATATGACCAGAACTGATTTCATCTTCAATTATTGGTAACCAAGAGAATTCTACTAATCTATAAGAGAAACAAACTATTACATTTAATGATAACATGAAAGGCTGTTTTTTTTTGCTGTTAGCAACCTGGGAAGTAATGGGAATAATATTTGTGTCATTTTTATATTTATGGACTTGAGAATAATCACACCACAGATACGAGCACATACTCACAAATCTGTATCTTTCAAAGATTCCAAACCTTTCAGAGTTTAGGTCAAACCCCGTTCTTAATATCTAGACCATGAAAAAATGTGGTGCGAAATGTCCCAAGAAATTTATATATATATATCACTTATAATTATTCATCACTTATTATTTTCAATTTTCTTGATAGTTTTGTGTTATTACTATTTCCTTCCGCGATGACTCAATGTTTAATGTAAAATTATAACCAAAAAATATCAATAGTAATTTATTTCTAATGTATCTTAAATATGCATTCTAGTCATTGCTGCATACATATCCTTTCTTTATTATTCAGTAAATCATATTGCATAATGAAAAATTTAACACAGAACAAGACATTTGCTTAAATCCGAAAGAAACAGTTTCATAAGCAATGCGTTGATATAAATTGTATACACATAGAGGTTTATTAAAAATCAATATATATGAAAGCACATATTATTTTTGCACCAACCTAATAAAAAACAATTATTTTGAGCTGATTATTTTAAGAATCTGTTCCAGAGCTAACTCTAGTAGAATATGGGCGTGAGTTTTCCTTAGATTATATTTTTCAGTCACCCACTAGCCTTTAGATTGTAATTTGAATCTAATTAAAGTATTTTTTATTTTCCAGGTTAATAATGTTTGTCAAGTAGGATCTAAAATTTAATCATATAACCCAAATTGGTATTAATTAATAAATTTATTGTGCTATAGAGTTTTTTTATGATATTTTTATCATTTGATTGGATCTCCATAGCTTTAAGAATATTAGATTTAAATGTATAGCCATGACTTTTCACTTTACATTTTATTTAAAAACATAATTATTTATTAGATTATTCATATCATTGTTACCTTTTTGCTTTTTAGATACTAGATTATATTTTGAGAGTTTTATTTTTAGTTTTAAGGTTCCTTAAAACACAATTATGGATTATAATTTTAAATATTGATTTATAGGGGTAGGGAAAAACCTTACAAATAAATATATAGTTATATTAAATGTTAAAAAATTTATTAAATTTTATTTTTCACCCTCCACACATTAACAAGTCCTTTTTCTCCACCAGTTATTACAATGTTGGTCTGAAAAAGATGAATTAATAATAAATTCAATAAAAATAAGTGAGTGTACTTACATTCTCCGAATACCAGCTACATCTAACTCTCTGACTGTTCTCTTTAAAACCAAATGCAGCTTGAAGTTGTCCTTTATTAATTTGTAAACCACGAATGCATTCTCCATCTTCATAATTCGACCCTACTAAGATTAGTAATGAAGGTCTTGCTTGATGACTGGCAATGTAAGTATAACCCTCATTTTTCCTCTAAAAATGAAGCCATTTTGCATAAAAAAATATACAGAAAATTATGAGAAAATGCATTCTTGTATGTGAAAAATGTACCTATGTACAAAATACCGACATTTCGTAACAACAACGAAAACAAAGATTTATTTGGACACTGAATATGCTGTAAACATTTGGTATCCAATAGTTAAATGAATCAATATACTAAATATCATAGAAATCAGAATACTCCACAGACCTAGGAATTAATAGACCCAATTGTTTACATTTTTATGCGCTCCAACATTAAAACTATCTCTTTTTATTCTCGGCACACTGTAGCCAGATTTGACAAAATCATTATAAGCTAACAGGACAGGAATATAGAAACTAAAATTGTTTACTGATTTACACACAACATATAACATGCAACAGAAAATATAAACCATAGTTTACTTAAGTATATAAGACACTTAGTGTGGGACTAAAATATTTACTACAGAAATATTGAAAATTATTCTCATATTATAGTGTAACACATAAAATAAGTGCTATTGGCAACCCTGTCAGAACTTTTACTACGTCCGTAATGACCAGTAACGATTTATGAATGAGGTTTAGCTTTACACTGATGCCGGCTAGAAACTTGTCAATATTAGGCATTTGTTATGGAGTTATTGAATTTTTGGTGATATTTTGAAGATTTTTGTAAAAAAAGTTATTTACTGACAAACTATGTTGTGAGCTTCTACAATTTGTGGAAAAGTAGATCACCTGTTCCGGGATCTTTTGATCTGTAAGAGGTTATGTTTAATTCATGACTCAGGAGCGTACATATAAATCTATATTTCACAAGTATATTTATTATAAATTAATAGTCCAAGTCTTTTCAAATGGAAAATTTTTAATATTCACTGCCACTGAAATACAGCCACTTTTCATGTCCATTTTAATTTCATATGATCATTGTAATGCCTTTGTAGTGAAGAATAAGTTAATATTATGTTACCCATTTGCCCAATTGTTTCACTAACAATACTAAATAAATTATTATTATTAATTAATATTCTAACTAATATTGCTAATTTCTTAACTAAATTTAACACAAATCGGTACGTATAAGGTACCAGTAGTTGAGTGTTTTTTAAAAAAATAGTTTATGCTTTTATTGTTGTGTGAAATGAAAAAACTAAACATTTCATTAATTATTTGCAGCAATGTAGACTAACCAGTGTATGATGAGAAATCTTCTCTCATATTTCGCTAAATATATGTTGATAAATCCTGAAAATTCCCCAACCGTAATGCGTTTATCAAGTAATTAATTGGCCTAGAAATTGTGCCAAATTTTTCGTTTTACGCATACCAAATTTTCCATATAGTCTTTGGTGTTAAATGTAGTCTGACCAACTGCTTCATTTTGTAATTGACAAAATTGCATTTCATTCATTTCATTTTTTTTTAATTAATAGAAAAATATAAACAACATGACCAGTAACTAGTTTTACTTATTTTTTAGATAACAAATTCAAATCAAATAAAAGGTTATAAACACAGACATGTTGGTCCGAATGAAAAATACAAAGTCACTAAAAATTCCCTAGAACATCCACATAAAATAGAACTTCTAAATCCACAAATTTATTGGACACCTACAAATAAGGTATGAGATTGGCTAGTAAATTAGCGAGTGTAAAACATCTATTAAAGTGGAGTCTTTAGATAAGTATAACTCCATTTCTATTTTCATTTAGGATTTTAGTAATCTATGAGCTACTCTTTAACTTATTCTGCAGATAGTTTGCTCTTAAAGTTAAGGCCTTCAATATGTAAGTTGCAAATTGTGAAAAATAAATAAATAAAATTATAAATGCTTCAATTGAGAACTGTAAAGTACCTATGTAAAACGTCAGTAATAGTGCTTGTGCAGAAAGTAATCAATACAAAAATGAAAAGAACTTCCTCCCATAAATACATTATCATTGCTTGAAATTGTTGAAGTATTCATTAACAAACAGATTTTGAATCATTTAATATATTAATAGATAATCAATCGGGTTTTCGTGATAAACTCTCGTGTGGAAGTTTCATTATAACATGTATTAAAATGCAAGGAAATCAAAGATCAGAATATAGTAGTAATAGTGGTCTTTATAGGCTCTAACATGTATATAAATCAATTATAGTTCTAGATTTTGAGTATGTACTCTATTTTATTTTATTGGGGAGAGATATACAAACGCGTTACAAAAAACAGCAAAGTAGAGCTATGTGCATTATATTGGAAGTTGACAAATGTACCAGAATTAAGGATGTGCTCATTTGCCCTACACTTATTAGTATAAACCAACGACAAATTTACAACAAGATGCTTTTCATTTATAATATGTTGCCGCAGTATATGTCTAAAAGAATAACACTGGTACGTAAAATTCGTTAGTACAACAACAGTACTTTATCGAGAAAGGAAATCTGGTACCAAGGACCTGGTAATATAAGACAAGCTTTGTTTTTATACAAGATATAGAAATAGTCTTTATATGTTTAAGTAAAATGTGGCATGTGTAAAAACTACTTAATTATATTTAAATAAGAGATTTAATTGTAATAGTTTAAGTACGAAATAATGTTAATTAGTTATATGTCTTTATGTAGCAGAATATTTGCTAATAAATACTACTACTACTACTACATATTAGATTTCTCATTTTGAATTTCGAAAATCTGTCTTCATACCCACAATCTTGGATATCAAAAACCCCCATTTACAATTTTTACGCAGATTCATTTGGTTTGACTTATACGCCATATTGGATTTTTCATTTTGAATTTCGAAATTCGTCTCTCAAATCTATAATCAGCAATACCGAAAATACCTCTGTACAAGTTTTAAGATTTGATCAAATGTCTTTATAACCATTATCCAAATACATTAAACAAATTATATTTATTTTATCACCATAATTGTGGTATTACATTAAAATTTTTAAAAATGATTTTGTAATTATTGAATTTAAAATATCTAATAGATGCTGGATTACATTTAAAACTGTTTAATATCTCTACGTTACGCTACTGGATATTATACGAAACAGGTCTCAAGCTGTACATTGTTGCCAACTAGCAACTCATGATGCTCTATCTTTCTCTCACTCATCATTTGTTTACATTTAATGTTGGATCGGTTTTGTATCTGATTTATGAATGAAGCTTTCGGTCCTTGAATTTATAGGTCTGTGGAATACTCAGTAATGATTAGTTCAATACAATAAATTTTAAATACATGTGTATTGTATATTTCAAAGTAAGTAAAGGATCAAACACAATTTGTACAAGTGTTTGAACCATGCCTTGGATGTAGCTTAGTCATATTCCTTCTGAAGAAGACTAACTGTGATCTACTGCCACAAGCATTAGCTACTAAAACCATAACTGCCTTTTTACAGAAGAAAAATTATGATTATGCCTTTCACCTGCTTGACACATATAGCTCGGGGCATTTATAGAAAAAAAGACGTTTTGGTAACAAAGCAAAACCAAAATCAATGTGTTCTAAGGATACTGGTGACTAATTATATAATTCAACATTTTTTATCGATGCGGTTTTGTTTTTTTGACAAAATAACCCGAAAAACACGTTAATTATTTATTGTTTTGCCTTCTATGTGAAACTGTGTTTGCTACTATGAGCTATGTTGAAATGAAAAGCCTACAAAATGATTTACTATACGCTCAACTTCGTTAATTTATTCCTTGGATAATCTAACCTAAACTCGAAATTAAAAAAAATATGTTTGCTCATTACCAAGGCCTATAGAGGACGAGTCCATTCGAAAAATTGCGAATTTCAGGTTTGTGCAGACACTAGACTTCTAGCATAATAATCGACATGGGCGATCGCCCCACCCAGGAGCAAGTTAGTAAATTTAATATTAAAACAAGGTAACTCCAAAAGGGTAGAAGAAAGTAACTTCTATATGTTTAAACCTCAGAACAACTATTTTTAATGCACTAGCTCAAGACATCTGGGTTTAAAATTATATTTAGGTAAATTTAGTACAAGATCGCCCCCCTGAAGAATGAAATCGCTGATAATGGATTTAGCAAATTTTGTTTTTTTATTTTATTTAAAATATTGTTTACTTGATTTAATAGAATGTTCGCATTCCATTTCCCTAAAGTCATTAAATTACAAAACAAATCTATTATATGTATAAATAGGCAAAGACAAAACGGTTTGGTACCATTTTCTCCTCTGTCTGTCAACCGATTTTCTTTATTTTTGTTTTGTTTTGTAGCAATTGCCGACCTTCAGAACGCTAAAATATATTTATAATATTGGTTCATTCTTTAAATAAAATGTAATAAAAAAAACATTATTTACGTCCATACTGTCAGTGCCAAACAGATAACAGTAACAGTGTCGCCAGATTGCTTGGGGAGAAAATCGTATGATGGATTGATTCGAATGTGAAACACGAATTAAATTAAACTAAAAAGTAACAAATTTTGACCCGTTCCTAAAGTTATTCTACATAGTCATGCGACTGAAATAGAACCCAGGAGAATTTATATTAAATTATAATGGCCATTCAATGGGCTCTCGCAAGCTTGCAACAAAGCAATGAACTTTGTAAATATGGTTTGTCAACTAAAATAAGAACTATGTTGCAATTGATGAATTTATTTCTAACTAACCGTTACCCGCGGTTTCACCCGCGTATGGAATGTTCAAAGAAATAAAAAAAGATTATCCTAAATAAAAATTTTTCTAACTTGTTTAAACCACCCTACTTAACTATAAATCCACCAATCCCGAATATATTTCACCCAATCTGCAAGTACTTATGGGCGACCCTATATTACAATTTTATTCGACATTTTTTAATCACCTTGAATAACTGTAACCCTACTTCACCTTATATTGCAATCATCTTGTATATGCTACTGTTTGTTTGTCACCCAATATAACTTTTTGCACACCTGACTATAACTCTTCTGTTCCCTATATTTCAGCTATGCAACTGCTTATGGTCTACGCTATATAACAATTATTTCTGATATTTTGTGAACCACATTTTAAAGTACAATTTCTCTTTACCCTATATTTTAATCACCCTTTATATGCAGCTTTTCCTAACATTGTGTTAAACACATTCTAATACTATAATCTTGCTTCCCCCATATTTCAGATATTCCATATAGTAGAATACAATTGTTCATGGTCTACCCTATATAACAATAATTTTTTAACTTTCTTAGATCCACCCTGATGGAAATACCGGTGAAACCCTTGGTGTGTCACAAATTTAAAAACACAGTTTTGCACCCTAACACCAAACTTTTATTTAAACACTCACCCAAACTGCAACTGCTTATTGGCTACCCTATATAACAATTTTATTCAACATTTTTTAAACCCGTTTTGTATAACTAAGTCTACTTCCATCTACATTAAAATCATCGTTTATACACTGCTGCCAATTTGTCAAACATTAAAACTTATTTTTGAACCACCCTGTATAACAATAATTTTACTCTACAAACTATTTCAACCACCCTGTATGTGCATTTGCCACCAAATATAAAAATTTTAAATACTTAACTATATATGCCACTACTTATGAACTACAATATATAACTAATCTGCCAATTTGTCAAACATTACAACTTATTTTTGAACCACCCTGTATAACCATAAATTTACTCAAAATACAAAATATTTCAACCACCCTGTTGTGCGGTTTTTAAGATTTTTTAAGTCAAACTATAAGCTTCGCAACAAAAAAAGATTCAGCAAAATCAGTTACGTAGTTCTTAGGTGATGCCCGAACAAACAAACAAACAGACAAACTTACAATTTTATAATAGTATAGATAATATTTTATTAATGTTAATTTTATACTTTCAATTTAATCAATTTGAATATGATGACAAAAAATGTGATATAATGCACTGATTGTAATATTCAAGACAAACAGTTAAATCTGGCAGCCCTGAACTCATGACTATCTTCGATGTGGCGCATTGATTTGAATTTTGACATTTCAGAAAATTGTTTGCTGTAAGATTATTACAGCACGATGGTAAAGATAAATTGTAAATGTGTAAACGTCAAGATTTCAGCTTCATTTACTGCGAAAAGTTTTTAACAAATGTGAGTATTACTTACTTATCATTAATTAACAGGCGGTGCTTAGATTTCTTTATATTTTCTATACAAAACATAAATAGTCATTGCTTACTATGTGTTTCATTTAAGTTAATGAAATTGTATTGAATTTTGGTTGAAGGTTTATTAATATGTACTTAGGTATTAACTAATGTTTTAAATATTACATTTAATATTACTTTATTATTTAATATAATGTTAATCTTTTTAAAGGGATTTATTTTTTATTAAAAATTATAACTACAACTTTCAATATATTTAAAGGCCGAATCCTTCAATTATTTTGAGGTAGGGAATCAGTTAGTTACTGTTTTGTGTTCATGCATTTTATCTATAAACAGTTAATTTTATATTACACGGTTTCATTCCTGCAAAATCCTGGTTTTATTACAAAATAACTGACTTTTACTTAAAATTAACATGTCATTGACATTTTAATTATGTGTATTTAAAATATAAAGGAATTCAATTCATTTACTGATTTGTTATGGTATGTTAGATACATTCGTCTATTCCACAAAGAAATATATTTTTATTGAACATATTTTTTCTTCAAAAACAGTCGAACTATTGAGTAATTGTATATGGAAGAAGCGTTACCTGCTGTTAAATCGTGTGAAGACCATCTTTGATAGTTCAGCATCAAGTGTTGTTTATTCTTCAGTAGTAAAATAGTCAATGTAGTAGAACAGTAGATTTTTCGGACAAGTAGCAGTAAAACTTTCGTTTTAATCCTTCTGTAAGTTTTTGTTGTGAATTTAATTATTTTATTACTTCATTATTTTCACAATCTTCCGAAGGTGTGGTGTAGCAAATTGAGAATCGGTGTACAACAGAAAATACATTAAAGATTGTAGTTTTTATAAGGTTGTTGGACATATATATTTTTTATTTTATAAACTCGATTGAAACTGCAAATGACGAAAACTTTTAGGTTACAAAGTGAAATCCCAGCAAAAACTGGGGGGTCACGCGTTTTTCAAAATAATTTGGAATACTTATATTTGATTAAATTCTAATATATATTTTTTATTTCAATAGATTTGTCAATATGACATGAACGATTTGGGGGGGGGTCATGGCGCCTTCTTCTCTGATTTCTCCTCCACTTTAATTCGGATGGAGATATACTATTGACAAACGAATCTCAATAACTCAATAACTTTCACAATGTGATGAAATAGGGTCGAACTAATATTATAAACAGGTCGATTATTTTCACCCGTACCAACTCTCAGTAATTTCGCGA
Source organism: Octodonta nipae (assembly GCA_034190945.1). Classification (NCBI taxonomy): domain Eukaryota; kingdom Metazoa; phylum Arthropoda; class Insecta; order Coleoptera; family Chrysomelidae; genus Octodonta; species Octodonta nipae. Next base: position 46,355,519 of record CM067217.1, read on the forward strand.
ATAAACTACTCAACTTGAACTACGTTACTTTTTAATTAAAAATATTTGAGACCACCGTTTGATAGGCAATCCCGCAAAAATTATCTATCAATTAACCGTGTATTAAAATACTATTTTACTTAAAAAATAGATGTTGTAATCAATTGCAGAAAAAAGTGTTGAAATCTCAAATCATATGCTTGACTCAAGAAATTATTGCATTCGAAGTTGTAGACGCGTAATGTAAACCGTATTTTGATCACAAACGTATTCGACTTTTTAAATATTATAGGAGATATATAGATAGATAGATATCTTTATTTACTCTGATTTTTGTATAATATACAAAAAAAAACCCTCGCAGGGTGTAGAACATGTCAAAAAAAGAAAAGAAAAAGAAAAAAAGAATACAATCTAAACTAAGACAACCATCAAGATTATTTTATACAATACATATACTCAATTCTATTTTACATTAGACAATAGGTATTTAATCAAGTCAAAGAAGAAGCAAAAAACAATTTACCTATTTACTTACTTATTTCAGTGTGAAGTAGGTGGTAAATATATCGCTCTTTTTTTTGTCTTCATAATATTCACGCAGAGAATAGTATGGTCTTTTCAAGAGATATTCTTTCAATAATAGTTTTAATTTTTTCATTGGCTGTTCTCTAATGATTTTTGGAATTTCGTTATATATACTAATGATACTAAATTTAACATATATATGTATATTTACATGTCTCTGTTGTTAACTTAAATTTATTTCTGGTTTCATGTTCATGCATTTGTTCACAATCTTTAAATAATTCTCTATGTTGGGTAACAATAATTATTGCTTCATAAATGTACAGATTAATCAATGTCAATATTTTTTTATCAATAAAAACATCTCTACAGCTATCTGTTCTTTTCATGTTATAGATATTTCGAATACATCTCTTTTGTAGCCTCAGCACTCTTGGAATATCAACTGAATTTCCCCAGAATATTATCCCATAGCGAATTCTTGATTGTATATACGCACTATATGAAACTAATGCTGCCGCACTTGATACATTTTGTGCAATCACTTTTAACCCATAACTATACTTTGCAATATTTTTACATAAATTTTCTACATGAAATTTCCAATTTAACTTATTGTCTATATTCAGACCCAAAAACTTTACATGCTGACAATTTTGGACAGCTTTGTCCTCAAACCTAACTTCCGAAATATAATTATCTGTTTTCCTTCCAAAACATATCATTTTGGTTTTTTCAATATTTATAAGCAGTCGGTTAATTGTAAACCAGTCCGACAATTTGACCAGGTTACTTGTTATCTTTGCCAGAAGCTGTTCATGATTTTGTTCCTCATAAATAATAGTTGTGTCTTCAGCATACATGATTACTAGATCATTAATTAAATTTGGAATTTCATTTGTATAAACCATATACAACAAAGGACCTAATATTGATCCTTGTGGTACCCCTTTCTTTATATAAAGCAATTTCGATTGTAGTAAATTTCCTTCATTATCATTTTCGACAACAATTTGTTTCCTGTTAGACAAATATGATGTTAACAGCTCCTTTGCTACACCCCTGATTCCATACATTTCCAATTTTTGAACCAGAATCCAATGATTAACTGTGTCAAATGCTTTTGACAAGTCCATACAAAAGCCAACAGTGTATTTATCATGATTTAAGGAGTTCAATACATGTTCTAATGCCTGATAAATTGCTCTAATTGTAGACTTACCCTTTCTAAAACCATTTTGCATAGGAGAAAGAACAGCATTCTTTTCTAAAAAAATTATTAACCTGCTGTAGATTATTTTTTCAAAGATTTTACTAATGTTAGATAACAAGGAAATTGGCCTATAATTTTCCACATTATCTTTATGACCTTTCTTATAAATTGCTTTAACGTGTGCAATTTTTAATCTACTCGTAAATACACCAGTACTAAGTACTACATTGATTACATGTGCGAGAGGATATGCTATTATATCAACAACTTCTTTTAACAAGATTATAGGAACCTGATCTTCTCCGACTGATTTTTTATTTTTCAGACTTTTTATAATTTGTTTAACTTCTAATACACTAACTGGTTCGAAAAATATGGATTTGTCACAAGGAGTAATATAACTACAATCAAAATCATTATTTCCTAGTGTATCTGCGCAAATATTTATAAAAAAATACTTCAAATTGTTTAGAATTTCTGCAGAATCCTCATATTTATTTTTAAAATTATCCAAAATTGAATTGGTTCTTTGTTCCGGCTTTGTAATTTGTTTAACAAGAGTCCAGGTTGCTTTAGTTTTGTTTTCTGATTTTTTAATAAACTCAAGGCTTGACATCCTGTTAGCAGCTTTTATTACCCTTTCTAGGATATGGCATATATTCTAAATTTGTAATTTGTTTTTTTTATTTTTTTTTTTTTTGTATAAAGTTCTTTTATTTTTACATGATATTTTTTGCCTTTAGTAATCCAAGGAGAAGATGTGTTTTTTAAATTTATTTTTTTTGTAACAAAAACAGAGTCCATAATAGTAATTAATTCCATAATAAAATTGTTGTACGCAATATTTACATCACCTGAATTTATAACCCCATCCCAAGTTGAATTGTTTAATTCGTTTTTGAAATATTGAAGCTTAGACTTTGAAAATATCCTTTCTTTAATCCATTTTGTTTCGTTGTCATCCCTAACCTCTAGGTTTAAAATTATTTTCTGACCCTTATGATCCGAGAGTGCGGAGTCTACAATCGAGCTATTAAAACAATTTTCAGAATTTACAAAAATATTATCAATTACACTCTCTAATCTAGTAGGCTCAAATATAGTCTGAGATAAATTGTAAGCATTCATTATATCGATAAAGGTATTTGTAGCAATATCATTTTTTAGTAAATTTATGTTAAAATCTCCACATATAAGTTTTATGTGAAATAAATTTACCTTGAATATGAGTCAGAATTTCTTCCAATTTCTCACAGAAAATATCAAAAGAACCAATTCCACGACGATAGATGCACACCACCACGATTTTTTTGCTTTTGTGTATAACCCCTGCACATTCGAAGTGACCTTCTACACTAATATTGTTAATATCACTTAATGCTTTATATCCATCACCGCACTTTTCATATATACAGGCTCCTCAATGCTTAATATGTGATCTTGCATAAGCTGATACCATTTGATATCCAGAAATTTTTGTATAATCAAATTCTGGTTCTTCTAACCAGTGTTCAGTAAAACACATAAGATGGGGTGTTGCACTAAGTTCGTCTAGGTAGACTTCCACATTTAATGTTTTATTTCTCAGACATTGTATATTTTGATGGAAAATTTCGTGTTGATTTAATTGCTACACATCATATTGTATCCTCTCTCGTAAATTTTTTATTTGCCTCTTATAGCTGGGACATGACTTATCGAAGACGCTATGGTTAAATTGTATTCCCTCAATTTTTAGTACTTCATGGGCATATTTACAGTTTGTGCACTGAAGGTGTTCACTTTGACAGTCTGTTTGTTTGTGATTTCCACAACAGAGGGGACACAGTTCTGCACCTTTACATTTATCTGCTCGATGTCCATAGCGCCAACATCGAAAACATCGCAACACACTGATAAATTCAAAAAATCGGTAAGAGTTCCATCCTATGTAGATTTTTTCTCTATTTTTAATAAGGTAACTGAATGTATCTTTTGGAACTTCCACTATTATATTGAACAATTTTTGGTTTCTTCTCGTACTTGATCTTTTAATTATATTTTTTTCTCCATTTAAACACTCTGGGATATTCTGTTTATTTAAATTCCTTAGAAAATAATTTTTATCAGCCAAGTCATCCTCCTTAACATTTATGATATTAATTTTTGGTTTAGAGAATTTACCTACTGTGATTTCATATTCTTCACCCATTTCATGTACCGCTTGTGTTTTCAAAGTTTCTACATCGTTTTTGTCTTGACAGTGAATCACGACACCGCCTCGAGCAGCCGGTTGAATTTTGTTTATCAACACTGTTGGTATCACTTTTTGCTGTAAAACAGTTTTTGTTGTCTGACTGCTTTGGTTTAAAATTTTCGGTTTAATTATTAGTGGTTCCGTTTTACATTCTTTTTTCAGAACTCTAGGAAATAATGGTTTTTCATTTTCACCATTTGCCTCTTCTAATAATTCAATCAGTTTTTCAGCTCGTTCAATAACTTTTTGGGCTTTGTTTTCTTCGACATTTACTCCACTTTCAACTTCAGTTTTACGTTTGTTTCACAACTATTACAGAACCAATACTCATTTTTACATTCCTGTTTAATTTTGTACAAAGAGTCTTTAACTTTTACACAATGTAAATGATAGTATTGTTCACAATCATTACACTCGATATATTTAGTGCTGACTATAAAGTTATCTGTGCATTGCGCACACACACGTGCACTCGACACCATCGCTGTTATAGCTCGAAAAATTGTTTTTTTTTAAATAAGGCATTCCAGTTTTTGTGATTGTTTAGCATTCAACAAAGTATTGTAGTTTGTAACAGAGTATTTCGTATTGAAATAAAAATGTCATAATTGTCTTAAACATTTTGTATAGGCAGTAATATGCCATATTCATATTTTCCATACCGCTTCGCAATAAGTTGATTCTTTTGTTGAGAATATATCATAATAGAAATATTATAAATTTATGTCGTATCCAAATTTTCAGATGTTTCAATTGCATATGTATTTTCAGAGTCGAAAAGTTGAACTAGCGTTATTTCAGATCTGAATTACAAAAATATATAGTGAATTGGTACCTCACTTTCCAGATTTTACAATCCATTGAACTCAAGACAATATATGGTTTCTATTCAAGAATCTTTATCAATTGTGCTTCCCTGAACTTAATTATCTATATGTATTTAGTTCATACAATAAATTTAATACTTTATCGCGAATAATTTCATAATTGCTTTAATAGGTTTTAATTAACATACTAATTCTTTCTATCCTAGAAATCACAGAAAAGGGCGTTACACACAGGACGACTGTCTCTGTGGGCTAGTTTTCTCTCAAACTCCTAGATATCGATATTTTAAACTTTAAAATATTGCGAAAATAAATGACCAGTAATAAATTACCAGGCAAATATTGGAAATAAAACGGAATGATGTTCGGTTGGAGAACCATTTCTCATATTTGTAATTTCTTAAGGTATTACTAAAAAACAGTTTAAAAAAACCTTTAATTATTTTATGGGCGTACCGAGGGGAGGCAGCTACCCCCCTGGACCTGAAAAACCTGTCGTGTGCCATTAAACCTTCCCATAAATTTGCTGACTTGCTCCCCCCCTGGACTAAAAAATTTTTCTGAATTGTCCCTCTCTCTAGAACCATTTTTCCCTATTTGTCTCTCTTTAGAATAATTTAAATTTCCCCTTCCCTAAACCAAAAGCTGGGTGCGCCCCTCGTCATTTCTATTAGAATTGATAAAGTTCTAAATCATATTAAAATTCAGTAGGTATATCAATTGTTTAATACATCAGAATTCTCATTTCTTCATATACTCAGAATACTCACAATTTGTATTATTTGTGGTTTATCATTGCTTTCCCGTAATGGTGTAACAATACCTCTAAATTCAAAAAAAAAATCTACATGACAGGAAACAGTATGTATAAGAACTTATTATCTACATTAACTGATTATATTCATTCTATTACATCATCAAACAACTGAAATATAAACATGTAATAAGAAGAGTCAAATTAACATTGGCTACCTTTATTGATTTGGCTAGTTCTGCTCTTTGAAAGTGCTTATAAGGCCTGACATCATCCAACCGCCATAATTGCAAATCTGCAACATGTGTTATACAACTAATACAATTATTTCCATTTTCCAGAAACCACATAAGTTGTTCAACAGATGATTCTGTATTTAACGAATCTATCAGAGCATCCTCTTCACATGTTTGTGATAAATCATACACATTTATTAAACTATCTGTAGACCCTGATATCAAAGTGTTCATATTGTCAGGGTGAAATTTTACCTAAAACAAATAAAAAGAGTAAAATAATAATATATAATTTTTATAACAGTTAATTATTATGATTTACTATGACCATACTTGACAGACTCTTTCGCCATGTCTTTTTTTTTTCAAATACAAACCTAATCCATCTGGAGCCTTCTGAGAAGAAGAAATAAATTGTATATAGTTGTGTGAATAAAAAGTTAGTGGAAATTATAGTAACTTCGATTGTGTTTTTAAATAAATCCAAGAACCAAGAATTTGACAAATTGTGATTACAATATATGTCATTGCGAATCCTCTTAATTTTTTTATTTTTTCTTTAATTTGTGTTAATACCATTGAAAACGAGGTCTGATTTAGACCTTGAAACGTTTGGACTTTTGAAATATACAGACTTTCAAGTTTATGTGGTGTTATTCCCAAAGAACTCAGAAAAAATAAAAACACAATTATTATCATTCAGAAAACAATTAGATCCGGAGTTAAAAGAGCTTCTCCGCTGGAAAGAGGAGGACCGCGAACTTCACCCACCATAATGTCACACTGGGGTCAGTGGAACTCCCTCATCATGGAGAACGGACTTCTGAAACGTGTGCTATAAGCTCCAGAGGAAAGCAAGGACAGAAAACAAATTTTAATCCCCAGAAATAGGACACCGGAGGTTTTGCACGAACTACATCATCTGGGAGTGACGAAAACCTTGGGGAAGTTAAGAGAACGCTTCTATTGGGTAAACTGCCAAGCAAATGTCAAGGATTGGGCCTTAAAAGCGAACATGCACCCATGAAGCAAATTAACGTGGGCAGTCCGTTTGAAAGAGTAGCCATTGATGTTACCAGTCCATTCCCTGAATCTGACTCCACAAAATAAGTACATTGTGATGGTGATGGACTATTTCAGTAAATAATGGGCAGAAGCTTATGCCTTGACCGTTGCTGATATCCTTGTCAAGGAATTGATCAGTTGTTTTGGTGTTCCCTTAAAGATGCACTTAGACCAAGGTTGGAATTTCGAGTCTACTCATTTCCAAGACGTCTGCAAACTCTTGAAGATCAATAAAACATTGAAGACAGCATTATACCAGCAATCTGATGGAATGGTACAATGAATGGAATAGGACCATTAACTGCCATTTGTCAAAGATAGTCTCTGACAACCAAAGAGACTAGGACCAGCATGCTCACTTGTTTTTGATAGCATATCGTTTGTCTTGCACGATTCCACGGGTCAGACCCCGGTCAGTGTTCTTATGGGATGAGAATTTCGACTACTTACATATGCGATTTGAAATTTGGATGTCCCCCAGGAGTAGAGACTGCAGGTGAAACTATGTTAACCAGTTACGTCAAAGGATGAACGACATCCACCAATGAGTCCGGTTAAAAATCGAAAATGCCAGTGCCTAAATAAAGGAAGCTATGAGATCAAAGCCGAAGGCGAGGAATTCCAAGATAATCTGGTTTGGTTGTATAACCCGAAACGTGGTCGTGGCTAATCGCCAAAGTGACAAAGATCTTGGAACCAAATTGTAAAGAGGATCAATGATGTTGTCTACAGAATAAGGAAGCTACCTTGAGGAAAACCAAAGGTGGCACATTTAACAGGTTAAGTCCACAGCACCCTATGAAGAGGTGACCTTTGAATGGTGTATGGCATTGTACTTGGATGGGCAGAAAGTGACCAGAGAGGAATCCCGAGACCTGTTTAAGGTGGCCATAGAATATTCCCTGGCTACTTGTGTCGCTCGAGATCTCCGGATGTATGGTCAGTTCCAAAGGCTAGGGGAGCAAGGTCCAGTGGTGGGGAAGGTCCTTCTTTGCACATAAACTAGAGTTAAGGAGGGAGTAATGTGAGGGGAATTCATCAGATATTTCGTGGGATCGGCATTCATCCGATATTTCGTGGAATCCAAAATGTTGTTTGACTGGCTCCCCAAGGCAGGCGGCTGTAGCAAATACACAACTATTTTGGTTTCAATATTGTTGCAGATAATTTAATAGTGTGCCCACATTATCTATTTGTATGGAGCTTTGAATATCTGAAGAGCTGAAAATGATTTACCTGAGTTATATCATCTGTATGGGACTCCCAATAACCTCCAAGAAGTTTTTGGTATCTAATATCCCAAAACAATAAGAAAGCATCACCTTCAAATAAATCTGTTCCTGCAGTTAACAATCTATCATTTGATGAAACATCAAAACAGTTAAAGATTTTCCTATTTCCATTCTCTGTAGTAGTGTCTGAAACAAATGTTAGAAAATTATATGTGTATACACACATACTTTAGGTTTAATAATTCTTTAAGTACTATATTACCTGTAAAAGTAAGAGAGGGTTTGGTAGGGGTACGAATATCCCATACCTTAAGTGTTCCATCAGAATACCCTGTGTATAATAAATTATTATCTACACTACTATATTTACAACCAATTATTTTAGTAGCATGTCCTGAAAGATTTGTAACAAAGTCAATCTCACTATTATTTAACTTGTAGAGTTTACAAGAGTTGTCTGAAAGACAAGCTGCAATATTGGAATGAATTTCACTAAAATAATGTATAAATCATTATAATATATTTACGGACACATTTTGTATTAAACCAACCTTGTTGCCGATATATGTAAAACATATTCTTGTTTATTAGCTGTTATTTCTTTTATTAATTCACTGTTAGTAAACAAGTAATCTATTTCATGATCGTCACCCTCATCAGAATCTGGTAGATCTATAATATCATCTATCGAACACATTTCTATTTGCTCCTGTTTGAGCATTGTTTCTAGAATTCAATCGCTTAAACAGTAAACAATCCTAGACATAACACGTGTGTATCTTGGCTATAAAAATATAACCTCAAACACTAATGTCAAAATTATGGTCCAATCGCAGAATGCACACAATACAATTCCATGTAAAGAATGGACTAGAATGGTGAAAATCACGGTGGTGAAAATACCGGGAAATCACATTATAAAAGGATATAATGAACGAATATATTCGTTGATATAATTCATATTATATTGAATTCTGGGATTCAAGTTAATCCAATATATGTAATTTAAGTATGAATTTTCCAAGACATGAGTTCTCAAAAGAAAATTTGAAATACTTTCTCGAATTTTTAAAAGTGGCTTCAGATAATAAAACACATTCTGCTTGTAATGCTACTGAATATGAAAAATATAAAAAATTGTTTCCACTGGTATGATGGCAGTATAATTATTGGAAAATTATTTAAAAGTTTAATTTTAGCCAAAAGATATGAAAGAACTACTCAAAGAGAATATTTCAAAATCCATTACAGTTATTGATATAACACACGATGAAATTGTTGATGTCAGCAGTGATGTGCAAACTATTGCTTATGAAGAAACTGCAAAGAATGAAGTTGGTGTACAATTAGAACTAAATGAATCAACTTTAGAAGATGTTATGTATGCTATCAAAGAAAACCTTAATAATGAAATATGTTTATCAACAAGCTTCATATGTGATTTAGATAATTTGGAACATTTAGAAGACTTGTTTGTGTTGCTATCACGAGAATTAAACTCACAACAAGTATCAAACTTTGGCCAAATGTTAATATCAACTGACATTAACAATGAAACAATCATAGTTTTTTATGTAAAATATTTACTACTAGAGAAGGTAATTTTCATTTCAAAAATCAAACATAATGTTCTAGTTTTATAACTGCATGTCCCTGTGGAAAAAATCCCATAGATTCCAATAAAAAAGTATGGGACATAATTTGGTCAATCCACATATACCCATACAAATCTCCAAGCAAAAAATTAATTTCCATATTTTTAATATAGCTGTTACAAATAGAAAACATTAGAATGGGGCGATCTTGTAGGATATAGTCATTAACCTAGTAAGGGTAACTTCTTAGTGGATTTGGATAAATCGGATTTCCTGAGATTTTGATATTAAAATTAGTCAACTCTCCTTTAAATTCACAGAAATTAATTCATTTTAAGCTCTTGGATATAAGATTTTTCTTGATTTAGTGTCAAATTCACTGACCTGGAAGCTGAGTGGGTGATCGTCCCTCCTCTGGATCTGCCCCTGCTAAGCTCCATAATTCTAAATGGACTGCAATAGAAACAAATATATTCCCACATTTTATGTCTCTATTATTACAGGTTACATTAATATCCCATTATTTCCAATCATGAAAACTTGCTACATTTGACTAGTAGATAGGTTCTGCAAAATTCAAAAACATTTTTATCAAGCAAATTTATGTTATACTAAGAATTTCACTCTAAAGTAAATATATTATAACCTTGGTGGAAATATTTTTCTGTGAAAACCCAGTCATTTTCAGAGTTAAGACTTATTGACACTTTTTCATGACAAATCTAAAAAAGTGTCAATAAGTCTAACTCTGTGAGTAAAATATTCTTTGAGATTTCAGATTTTTCCAATGATTATTCAGAGTCAATACATCTTCCTAAAAGTGTGAATTTTCGGAGAATATTTGATTTTTTCACAGTTAGTTACTAAGACTTATTGAAATTTTTAGATGTCATGTACAATTCTTATGCAGAGTTATGGAGACTTTTCGGAGTTTTTTCAGGAAAATATTTCCACCAGGGAATGTTGACGCAAACATATAATTATTCCACCCAAGCACATATTTTATACTAATTTATATCAACCAAGTATAGGCAATTTCAACAAAAAATATTTGATAGAAATATTTCAGTTTAGGTTGTATGGTGTATTAAATAGTACAGTTATTTGTCCTTTTTATCAATTAGAATGTTTAAAAATTGCTAGAAATAAACATATATATTAAAAGTGATATATACATGTCAAAATGGATTACATATTTATTGAGTTTGTGAATAAAACTATTAGGTATCTCCCACTGAGCCATTAAATACAAAATCATGACCAAAAAATTAATGTAAAAGTTCTGTTTTTATCCCATCCAATTTCTTGATGTATATTTTATATGGAACAATGCGCGTACCGAGGGGTGGGGGCAGCTGCCAACCCAGACCTGATAAACCTGCCATGAAGCATTAAACATTCGGATAAGTTTGCCCCCCACTGGACCAAAAAATTTTCTGATTTGTCCCTCTCTCTAGGATAATTTTCTCCCGATTTGCCCTCTCTAGGACAATTTTTTTTTCTAATTTGCCCCTTCCTAAACCAAAAGCTGGTACGCCCTTTTGTGGGACATTTTTGTCAAATATCCTCACCTGTTTCATATTGAGATTTAAAATACACACTATATGTATCATATAATCACATTGACCCTTTCAGGTTTTTTCACATTGTCCTTGTATCAGTCTACTCACATTTTAGGTCAGAGGCGGCTCCAGCCAAAAATTTCAGCGGGGCACTAGACAAATGAATTGTACCTATATATAAATAATTCTTTACTTCTTAAAGCTGAAGTCGCCGCAGCTTCGGGTAATAATAATACTGTTTCTTCGACAATAGCGACGCGCTATTATGTTGCTAATAACTGATCTCCTTATTAATCTCTGTATTGCCCACAGATCTGCCTGGTCACATTTCTGAACACTGATGAACAACAATGAGATCAGGTTGAAAATGTTCACACTTTCAAGAACTAACAATGCCTAATCAAAAAAGGTGTTGTGTAATCTGCTATGTTTAATATCACAAAAGTTATTAAATTAAATAGTTAATCAATTCTGAGTTTTAAAATAAGCAAATTAAGATTATTTTAAATTTATATATTTATTTAAATCTGTTGGTGGTAGACATGTAAACACAGATGATAAATTATCAGACTAAAAGTAACTACTCTTATTTAAAGGTTAACATTTAATCAGTAAATGATAAAAATTCTCCAAAAAAATGTACTGATATGTAGCTAAAATATTTGTTGTGTGAAGCCATAGAATAAAAGCAATTAATAGTTGAAAAGCTGTGTAGTGTACTTTTAGGGTATAAAGTATATAAATTATTGAATAATGAAAAAAAAGACACATTGTAATGTTTTTATTTTCACACTCGGGTTCAGTTCTTGGATTTATTTAAAAACACAGTCCTACTCACTCCAATTTATTTCCACTACTTTAACACAATTTATATTCACAGAACTATTTACAATTTATCTAAACTATACGACCGTCGAATACTGAATGAATCCCTTAGCCAGCTGTCTTATTTATATATTTCTCGGAATTCTCTGGCAAGTCAATGAACCATCGGAAAATTCCTTTCATGTGTTCTGGAAGCTTCAAGGGAATTCCCAGTAACGGCAGCGGTCGGCCTCGGGTCGATAGGGAAACAATATTTCGGCTTCCCAGAAATATCGACGGAATGTTGCTTCCTCGAATTGGATGATAGCCGTTTGCACCAGCTATCGGGTAAATTCTCGTAACAGTGCCTCCTCCTTAAGACCATTTCGTCCCGGAAAGTCCCAGAATTCTTACTGGTGTGAAGATTTTTGCCGAACTCTCCATTTCGACAACGACAAGTTTGGTGGAAGTAACAGTCAACCGTCCTCGAATCTGGGCTGCGAATATTGAGACAGCATACCAGGATGCCGATGCCACTGAATCGAAAGATTGTTTCCATCATACTTCTCACCACCCTCCCATTCAGTCCATCCAATCCGCAGGCTATCTTTGGGACCGCCAACTTCATCAGGTTCTTCTCCATCACATTCCTCAATTCTACCAGAGTCTTCCAAATATCGCTGTATGTTGGCTTGTCCTGCGAGAATGGTTTCGTTACCAAATAAAAGATATCTCTGGTACCCACTGGTTGTTTACCTTCGAGATGGACCTTCCCTACCACTGGAACTTGCTCCCTTAGCTTCTGGAACTGGCCGTACTTTTTGGCAAACACCTTGGCTAATCATCTGGACATCCGGAGATCTCGAGCCCCACAATGAGTCAGGACATATTCTATGGGCACCTCAAACAGGTCACTTTCTGCTCATTAGAGTACAGTGCCATAAACTGTTCGAAGGTCATCTCGTCATCGAGTGGTTGGATGCTGCGGACTTGGGCTTGGTCAACTTCGCCGTCATGACTTCCGACTTTGGTTTTCCTCGAGGCAGCTTCCTTATTCTGTACACGACATCGTCGATCTTCTTTACAATTGGTAAGGCCCACTACGACGTTGCGGGTTATACAACCAAACAAGATCATCAGCTTGGAATTCCCCGCCCTCGGCTCTGATCTCATAGGCTTCCTTCATTCGGGCACTGGCATTCTCGATATTTAACCGGACTCGTTGGTGGATGTCGTCCATCTTTTGACATAACTGGCTGACATAGTCTTCACCTGCAGTCTCTGCTCCTGGGGGACATCTAAACTTCAAATCGCATGGTAGTCGTAACTCTCGTCCCATATTAACGCTTGCCGGGATCTGACCCGTGCACAGACGAACGATATGCCATTAGAAAGAAGTGAAGATACTGGTCCCTGTCTCTAGTGGTCAGAGACTGCCTTTGACAAATGGCTATTAATGGTTCTATTCATCCGTTCTACCATTCCATCGGATTGCGGGTGTAATGCTGTCGTTCGTGTTTTATTGATCTTCAGTTGTTTGCAGACGTCTTAGAAAAGGGTGGACTCGAAATTTCTACCTTGGTCTGAGTGCAACTCCAGGGGCACCCCAAAACGATTGATCCATTCCTTGACAAGGACATCAGCAACGGCCAGGGCTTCTTGATTCGGTAAGACATACGTTTCTGCCCATTTATTGAAATAGTCCATCACTACTACAATGTACTTATTTCCGGAGTAAGATTCAGGAAATGGACCGGCAACATCAATGGCTACTTGCTGCACAAACCGTACATTTCCGGCACCAATCCTTCACATTTATTTGGCAGTTTACCCAATAGAAGCGTTCTCTCAACTTCCCCAGGGTTTTCGTTACTCCCAGATGTCCTCCAGTTGTACCAGCATGTAGTTCTCGTAAAACCTTTGGTCTCCTATTTATGGGAACTACAATCTGTTTTCTGTCGATTCCCTCCTCTGGAGTTTTCAGGACGCTGTTGAGAAGTCCATTTTCCAGGAAAAGTGAGTTCCACTGAGCCCACTACGACTTTATGGTTGGTGAGTATCGGGAAATCTCCTGCAACATAGGTTTGCGGTCTTCCTCCTTCCACCGGAAGATCTCCGCAGATTGCCAATGGTCATCTACGGCGGTAGTTCTACAGAGAACAACCCTTTTTCCTTCAGTTCGCTGACCATGTTTACAATTATCAGGGCCTGGTCTCTTGGATAAGACATCAGCGTTCTTATGGCTCGTTCCAACGCGATATTCTGACGAGGAAGTCGGTACTACGTTGTTCTCCTTGCAACGGCTCTGGATATGGCCTACCTTACGACACTTCCGACATCTCATTAGTCGTTGTTTTGTAAGGACTTCTTCTACTATCTTCCTTACACAGACTTCATCATTTCCGCCATCTTCTGATTCTCTTTCTCTGCCCTGACCTCTACAGATATTTTTCGCAGCCTCGAATTCCAGAGCTCGAGCCAGTGCATTCACTAATTGAGTCGGTCGAGCAAGTGCTTGTCTGGCTTCTTGGTCTTGGAGTCCATCAAAAAACGCTTGGACTCTACCACCTTAAGCTCCGGATATTTCATGCATACATTTTTAATGTGGCTATCTGGTTTCAAGTGGCATTGTACGAGCCTTAGGCCAAGGCGAACCTATGCAGGCAATTACACGGGAAATAGTCAGCATTGTCTCGGAAATGATATTATCAAGAAACTCTTGCAGGGATCATCATTTGTTGACCAAGATCTGATGATGAAAATATTAGCGCCATGAATGAATTTATAATGCGCACGTTTTTTTAAATTGGGAGTGGTAGACGTGCTTCAAATGTGTCTGACCATACCTCAGTTCTAAATGTTTGATCAGTTATTCATAGTCTTCTTGCTCAGAGGCATTCAAGGTTTGCAAAATATCTGTAGCATCCCCTCTTAAGGCGAGGGTTAGTAATATTGCCTTCTCCTCGGCCGACCATCCGTTTAACTTTGCTGCTCCTCGAATTGGCGCCTATAGCTAGCCCATGGCGATTTTCCATCAAATTGTGGAAGTTTCATTTTGTGTCTTGCTCCTTCAAGATTGAGTTTCTCCCCTTTGTATAGTGACTACCTGTTCTTCTATTTTGCTGATCTCACCCTTCCATTATATGCTTTAGCTCTTCTATCAGCGTTTCATTTTTGTCTGACTCTTCGAACATTGTCTGCCTTAGCTCTTCTATCAGCGTTTCACTTTTGACTGACTCTTCGACCATTGTTTGCTTTAGCTCTTCTATCCGAGCCTCATTCTCGAATATTTTCTCTTCCAGCATTTTTCTGTACCATGCTTTTCACATTTTCTTCTGTTTCAAGTTTATAGAATTTTTTAGCAATTTATCTTCTAGGGTTTTAGAATTATTTTGTATTGTTTGTAGCATATCTTCTAAAGACTTAGAATTTTCTAGCAATTTGTCTTGTAATGTTTCTTTTAAACTTTGTTCCGTTTTTTTAAATAGCATACTCGTGTTTCCATTGCCAGAAACTTCAAACAAATAAGTATCGGGATTATTACCTTCATTTATTAGGGCATCTCATAGCCGTTGTATTAATTCACTTTTCTTCCCACTAATTTCTAAATCCCGTTCCTCCAGCTCTTTTTTTAAATCAGTCACTTTCAATAGGTCCAAACTCACGTTTCTAAATATTGTCAGTCTATTTATTTTCCACTTATAAAGTTCTACAAATACACCTACACCTGTCAACACTGTATTGTTTTTATTTTCACACTCGGGTTCAGTTCTTGGATTTATTTAAAAACACAGTCCAACTCACTCTAATTTATTTCCACTACTTTAACACAATTTATATTCACAGAACTATTTACAATTTATCTAAACTATATGACCGTCGAATACTGAATGAATCCCATAGCCAGCAGTCCTTATTTATATATTTCTCTCGGAAATCTCTGGCAGGTCAACGAACCATCGGGAAACTTCTTCCAGAAAGCTTCAAGGGAATTCCCAGTAACGGCAGCGGTCGGCCTCGGGTCGATACACAAACGGATCGGATCAGATGAATTCTCGTAACAATATGATACCTAATAATAATTTTGCATCAGCAATTTGCAATTTACTTTATTATTAAAAGTGTGATTATGTTTATTTGAAGAATGAGAATTATTTTTAATTTAAAATAGTTTAAATAAAGTATAGACAAATTCTGCCACCACACTATCTTGGATAAACACCTAGCCAAGCCCTTAGAATAAGAGTTTAAATATTTGTCTATGGGATTTATTTTCATTATTAAAAGTTATGTGAAAATGTTTAAAATATCAGAACTAGTTTTAGTCCAATATTGTATTTGACAGAGTATTTTGTTGATGTTAAGAAACATTTTTTTAGATAAATGCCGAATTTACAGAGGTGCTTGAAAATATTTTCTATCAGCTTGCAAGCAAATTTCCAGAAGTTCTAAGAGAAGAAATTTCGAAATATTTATTAATTCAACCTGAAGAATGTGCCAAAGCAGTTTTACCATTGCTTGAAAAATTAGATGGTGGATTCAAGCAAGATATTTTAAAGTATGTATATCAACAAAACACAATATTACTAAAAGGTTTTTTTTTACTTCATGGCTGTGCAATTTTTGATTCATAAAGTTATAAATAAACATGTTTAGTACCTTACAACTAAATATATTTATATTATATTAAAATAAACACACTTATGTAATTTTCAGTTAAATTTATTTACTATTGACAATTGTTTCTCCAGGTTACTGGCTTCTTCAGAATACAACGTAAGAAGCCAGTAACCTGGTGAAACAATTGTCAATAGTAAATAAATTTAAGTGAAAAATACATAAGTGTGTTTAATTTAATATAATATTAAAATGAATTTTCATCAAGTAAAGGCAGAAACTATCATCAAATATATTTATGCTTAACACTCAAAACATATTTCAGGAGTAAGCTAATTTTTTAATACTTTCTGATCTAACCTATACACATGGATTGACTCAATAGTACCTTCTTATCTTTGATCCTCCTGTAAGGTTTATCAACTTCTTATTCTTAAGATTTTTTTTATTGAATTCTCAAACGAGTTATTACATTGTCGAGGAGTGTAGAGAAACTATGTGGTTCCCTCACTGTTGTCAAAGATAGATTTTCCCCCTAACAAGTTTTTATAAAACTTAAGTCAGATCATTGCTTTCCTAGTGATATTGATTCATTCGTATGCCACAGATGTATAAACAAAAACTGATGTGCCCCAACACCGATACCAAAATTTTTTATTTCAACGCTGTTTCAACAGCTAAGCTCAATAATAATGAGCGTAGTCTGGTTTTAGGGTACAAAACTTTGTGTTTATATCCTTCCATCGTTATTTGTCTGATGTCTCTGTGTAGCTACTTGTCAGCACTGTTTTCTTATGTAACAGTGCACGCCTGTTATTACTGGTATTTTGGCTCATCTATAATTAATTATTAATTATAGATGAGATATTATATAATAATTATTTTTTCTACTGCCATTGGGAGAATAGAATATGCCTTTTAATATCTGTTCTGCTCGTTTATAATAAGTGTATTTATCTTGAAAATGAATAATACATGTGTTTCGAATTCCCCCTTTATGCGTTTATGAAATTTTGTCTGAATTTTGCATTGTCATATTGTAGTTCTAAGTTTGAGCTAATTACAACTTCAGATTGAAAAATCGTGGGACAATTAAAAACAATATTTTTTGGAAATATTAGGAAACTTTCACAACTGGTACTATAAAACAAGTATAAAATTTGGGTAAAATATAATGATATTGCTGGGAACTCCGTATATTTAAACAATTTAATTATTTACATCAAAAATAAATCGTCCTCATTTACTCACAAATTAATAATTACATTTCACTACTATTCTGTCTTATAACAATATCTCGAATCCATAAGGCTTTGTACCAAAGTAAATTTAGCTGAAATGTGTTCTAGGAATAAAAGATGACTAACTGGCCCCAACATTTATAAATTTGTAATTTTTTATTCGTATTTTTTCCCTTCTACACTCAAATTTCCCCGTGAAGCCGCGTTTATTCCCATGGATAATGTACTAGGAAATTAAAAAACGTACAAAATGAGCTTTATAAGCTCAAATCTTTGTTGTTGTTGCTTAGATAATTTAAACAAAGGATGAAATTATACAATATGTACCTAGTTTAATTTATTGGTAAAAAATCTTACTACAAGACAATGATTTGTGTTCTAAAAACGGACCCTAGTTTCGGTAGTTCCTACAAAATATCAATTAAACCATAAGATTCACTTATTAAAGGCTCAATAAATTGTAGAGATAAGAAGAGATGCAAACTTGAAAATTGGTATGTATGCTGTTCTCCTGAAATGCGTAAAACTGAATTTAATCATTTACCTAAAATTCATGTTATCTGTTATATTGACAATATTGAATGTATGAAGGGTGGGGACTGGAAAGTGTTCACTACCTGCTTAATCGCAGGTGAATTAGAACATGGAATTTAAAAAAAATGTCAAGTGACAAAAATTTATATAAAATTTCAAAATGTCAAGAATAAAAATATTTAATACAACACTTAAAAATATAAAATTTGAAAAAATTGTCAAAATTGTTCAGTCAAAAACACAAATTGAGAAAAATCTCAAAAATGTAAAATGCCAAAACTAACAGGAATAACTAATAATTTTAATATTTAAAAAAGAACCGACTTCAATGGACTTAAAATAAAAACCGTTTAGAGAACGTGTGCAATCATTCACTATTTTCTGGCATCATTTTTAAATCTGATTTAAGGTACAATTATATCAATTAATTAAGCGTGTTCTTATCTCTCTCTCTTCTCTCCTCTCTCTCTCTCTCTCTCTCTCAAATTTGTATTCTTTTTGTATATTTCCAACATATTTTTTAACTTATTTTAATTGTATTATTATTTGGACCACTTTCTGCCTCTCTGTATTGGTCACCTAATATAACTTATTTGTCTATCATTTTCTGAACCACCCAATACAATTATAATTCAACTCCACACGATGTTGCCACCTTCGTGATATCTTTAAAACCACCCTTTATAAGTATCCTTTCCACCCTATTGACTGTTTCTATTTTTCTATTGCTTAAATCACCCTGTGTACCTATAATTTTACTTCGTCCCATATGTCAAGTATTCTATTTATGCAACTGTTGATGGTCTACCCTATATGTTTTTACATTTTTGAACTACATTGTATAACTATAATTTTACTCTCCCATTTATTTCAACTACTGTGTATACGCAACCACTTCTAATTTTTTTATAGCTACAATTCTACTCCATGTTATATTTCAACCATACTGTATATGCAACTGCTTCTAACGTTTTTTGAACCCTTTTGTATAACCGTTTATACTCCGCCCTATAACTCAGATATCCTTACTGCATACGCTTATTTAACAATTTTTTTAACGTTTCTTTATCCACTCTAAATAACTATAGTTTTATTCCACTCTTATTTCAACCACCTTGTATACGCAACTACTTATGTGCCACCGAATACAATATTGTTGAACCACCCTGTATAACTATAATATCCACCTTATATTTCAACCATCCTATATATGCAACTGCTTATGTACTACCCGCTATACTTTTAGTTTGAGTACACTAATGGAATATTTTCTGCGATTTCACTCGACTATAAATCCCGTTAAAGAACTTCGTTTCGCCTTCAAATCAATTAAAATGAAAACCGTTACAGACACCCTGTACGATATAATTTCTGACAGATCTTGACATTTAATCTAGATATGTACGATGAAAATTTTGCACATTATAGAAAAATATACGGAATCAAGCTGAAATATATTTTTGTAGAAAACAATTTAAAATATTCAAATTGATTAGGCCCTTTTAGAGAAAACAGTGACGATTCACTGAAATTCATTGAAATGTAGTCCCTTAATTACTGTTTTTTTTTCTGATTCTCACGTTATAGAAAATTATATGGTACCTTTCTATAATAGTCCTTAATACGATGCAGTTTAAATCATCAAAATTGCCCAAGCCGTTTGTGAGTAATCACTGAGCATACATAAATAAAAGAACTGATAACCTCCTTTTTGGTAGTAGGGTTAAAAATTTCTATATCACCTTAAATGGCTTAAATGTGAAAAAATGTGGGAAATGTCAAAAATTTTAAAATTCCAAAAACGTCAAAAAGTGTAATGACGAAGAAACCCGACAAATAACGTAAAATGAAAAACGACAAAACTTCTTGATATTGCAATATACTTCGTGGGTTCAATTTAAAATTATAAAACTAATTTTAACTTTCACTTTTCTAGAACTTTATTTACATTCAAACAGCTGATTCAGTACAATAACAATCCCATATACGCTAGTCGTCGCGGTATAACTGCTCGGCGATCGTGGCGTGCTTCTTTTATATCACCAGCGTAGAATTCTCCAGTAGAAATCATCATCGCTCCTTCCGCTGCCGAGTCTTTTCGAGAATCGTATTTTTTTATCTTAAAGCGTTTGTTGTCGTGCTGAAATGACACAGGGTCGGCTTTGGGTAAATTTCGTAACAATATTAAATCCCAAAATAATGTATTTATTAGGCGCAATATAATTTTTGGTCTTTTTAGATAATGTTAAAATTATTTAAAAAAGTCAGATTAATGGCCTTTAGCTCAATTGTTCTACTTTGCACCGTTGCTTTCTTATAGATGATGGGGTGGGTGGGTGATGAAATGTATGTTACGGTTTCTTACATGGGGGTAGGTGGGGGATAGAAAAACCTCAAAATTCATGTTACTTAATTTATGGATGCTCCCTTATAATGTTACTTAGTAGAGGATTCATAGCCACTTGGCTCAGAACAGTTACTTACTTCTTTACTCATTTCATTTTGACACTATATTCCCTTCAAAATACGCTCCTGGGCTAATGCATCTTAAATCTTAAGCTACATTAACCACCGTACCTAAAAAACGACTTGAGCAACAAAATCGTAATTGAACTCCCACATTAATAACAAAATACATTTTAAAATATATTTAGTTTTGCGATTCTGACTATTTAGGGGTGATCGTTAGATTTCGTGTAAAGAAGCAATAGTAAAATTTGCGCGATTTATTGCGGTTTTGCTGTTATAAAACAAAAACGTATGGAATAAAAATGTTTATTTTTTTGTCAATAAACCATCATTTATCCCTAGACCATGAAGGTGAAGACTTTGTTCTACTATTAGTGTCACCAAAACGTGTTTCTTTTTGTATGACTATCTATTAACGCATTTTTTAAGTGCTAGAGAGATTTAATATTGTAATCTTTAGGTTATGTCTTTTCAATAAATTTAAGATTAATTTACAATAAATTAATAGTTGTATATAATTTTAATAAACTTTTTTATTGTTTCAGGGTGTTACTATCTAATTGTTCATCATTCCAAAACAAACACATTTCGTTGGTGGAAATTCTTCTAACTAATCAAAGTGATTTAGAAACTTTTAGTAAACTTTTAGAAACCATTTCAGTTTCGTGCGAAAGTTACAACACAAACAAAGCCTTTGGTAAACTCTTACTAAACATTATTAATTCTTTGGGAAGAAATGTACACGCTATGGAACCTTTATTAAGTCGCATTGTTACATCACATAAATCAATTTGGAAATCTAAAATACAGAAAACTTTAGAAACCAACAGGCTAGACTCTCAATTGTTCTCACAGTCATTTAGGTTATAGACCTCAGTTGCTCATTATAATATATTTAATTTTCTGAATGATTGAGGAGGTAGATATATGGCAGTGATTTGGTATGTTGTACTCTTTTAATAAAGTATAATGCAACGTGACATTGTTTAAGTACATTAAACAGTATTTCATTTTAATTTGCAAACAGTAAAAAAGCAATCAAGGTGTTCTTATTACAAGCGATAATAGCGATTTTGTGTTGCAGATGTTCTAAACCAAATGTATTGTTGAAGAACAAATAATCCGCATTATAACGACAGATTGTTATTGGCATGGTACATAATATATGTAATGTACTATAACTTAAAAATTCAGAATTTATAATTAAGTACTTAATATATTTTAACTTAATTTAATTTTTATTTCTAGAAAAGTAGTTAGCAAATAGTACCCGTTTTGTTTCAGCTTTGCTTGTGAAACAAATATTTGGTTTAGATATATACTCACCGACAAATCGCAACACTTAGGAGATGTTTAAATTTAATATTGTTTAGTTGAAACATAGATGCTATAATAAGGAGTAAATGATTAAAAATTGAATAAAAAATACCAATGAGTTTAATTTTTTTTATTAAGTTTGTTAATATTAGAGACTTAGTGCAAACACTACGTATTACGTATCCGTAATGTAAGACGATACGTTTACGTATACTTTTTCGTTAGGACATCTACACATTTCATGTTAAGATTGTTTTGTGCCTATCTCCAAAGAACAAAGGTTTATTGAGTAAGGAGAAACTGATTTTCTTGTTCGGTAGTGCTTCATTTCATAAAACGATACGGGATACGTAAGACGTATGTATACGTAGAAAGATACGTAATGTGGGAGAAGCCAAACGTATCGCCTTACGGTTACAGTTAAGGATAAGTAATACGTAGTGCTTGCCCTAAGTCTCTAATACACTTCCACGTCTTGGCATTGATTCAATAAGGCGGTCTATTTCTGTTTGAGGAATACTGTCTTAAGCTACCTGTATTTTATGTCTTAGAACCTCTCCAAAGTTAATGGCCACAGATTCACATGGGTCTCTTCAAAAAAGTTTAAAGTAACTAGAACATGAGGCCGAGCAGGATCTTGTTGAAATATGGGATCCATGAGCCGGTTAATCTCTCACACGCCGTGGCATCGATCGGACGCGTTTGCGGGTGCTCCGAACATTTTTCAATGCCCTATAAACATTACATAGCGTCTTACGGTTAAAAAATAAGAGAACATTAGGATGTTATAGAACCCTCCCGTTAACCAAAAAGTGTATAAACAGTGTATTTTGGCAAAAAAACTAGGGTTAAACATCTACCATTACGAGCGATTCCAACAACTCTAATTCGGAAATTATAATACTATATACTATATATACTATATAACCCCTTGTGGCTTTAAGTGCCGATTAGAGCGTAGAGACATTAGCAGGGAACCCGTACAACTACCCTCCAGCATCATCAACTATCCACTCTGGGCCAGGAAATACTTTTTCACCAGCAATTAGGTACGGGTAAGCTGAATTCCTGATCCCAATACAACTATACAGTTTCTCCATCAAAAAAACCCATCTGCACAACAAAAAAATAGTGTTTGACGGACCTCGATCATTTCTCCGATAGCCTAACTTAAAACGGACGGACCGATCTCTGAACACCCTGAACAACGATGTTTTCAAATGTGATTCACTAGGCTCCTCCCACAGCCAGATATTTACGTTCGTCAGAAAATTGGATCATAAGGCTCCTCCCACTTCATTCGAGTTATTGGCGGGAAGATAAGTTGATGACCATAATACAGGTTGCTTTATTTAATACAATTCTAAATATTAAATCTTAATCTAACAGTGTTTCTTCAACTGCTGATTACCTGAACTTCCACTAAAGATCCTCTAAGTGTTATGTGCAGTGTTAAGTGTTGTTTACAACTCATAATCACTATAATAACAGTTAATTGCTTTTTAGTAATTTATTAAATGTCCGTTTTGTTGAATAGCGTTAAATACTATTATACAAACTGTACACTGGTTATTTATTAATTAATTTTACACTTTTTGGTATGTTCTATATCATTTGTCTTGTATGTCCTATTTAAATTTACTTCATTTCAGTCTATAACCTTTAAATTGACCAACACCGAGAGTTAATTCCGCCGTTATGCGATTCACTAAACGGACTGTGCCTACCAAACTATCTTTTTGCTTATGTAAAAGCATTATTTCTGGTTCTACTTTCTCGGAACCTAGCACTGTCCTTTTCCAACTTCAGTTGGTTTCCCTAAATTCATTTTTAGTGTTTATTACCCCATCTATTCCCCTTTTTATATTTAAATAAAATAATTCGAAGAATAAATTCTCGAATTGTTGGGGAATCCTTATTTCTCCCTAGCTTTTTACTTAAATTGTTACCCTTTCTTATTACCGCCCTGAACTTGACAATGGATGCCGAACCTGTATACGTTGTCCTTGTGGCAAATCATTTACCACCAAGAAAAATTTATATAACCACCAGCAAAGATACTGTAGGTTATTTCGAATCTCGGATGATGATAAGAAAGTCACCTGCGAGCTATGCAATGAGAAATTTACCAGCTACTTAGGCATGAGGCAACACATCGCTCGCTCACACCCTGTAGAGTACAACTTAGAAATGGAGAATGAAGCTACACGAATCTCTACATGGTCTGCTCAGGAAACCTTAGATATGGCTCGAGCTGAACTGAGATACGAGGGAAGGATGGCTAATAAACATCTTTCAGATATTTTCCCGTCACACAGCTTAGAATCGATCAAGAGTAAGCGACGGAGGAAATCGTATCAGGACCTGCTTGCCCTCATTAAAGCTGATATAGAAGAGGCTGGCGGATCTCCGTCCAATACCCCTCTGCCCTCCCCTCAACCGCCTCAAACACCACCCCAAAACAACAAGCAAACTTCCTTCCACTCCATTGAGTATCCTAGTATTCTAACAATTTCTCCCTCTGCCTTTTCCCCTGGCAATAATCCTAACACTATACGACATACATTGCCTGAACCTACTATCTCCTCGCACCCCCTTGCCCCTTCAGAATCTATTCCAAGTTTACACCCCTCAAACCTTGATCCTCCTGTCCCTACATTAAATTCTAGTGTTCCTATTAGACATCTGGGAGACACCCCACCTCCATATCCACCAGTCATCAATACTACACATCCTCCAAACCCCCTAGCTCCTACAAATATAAACGCTCTAAATGATCCAGTCAAAGAAGCCTTAGCCACCTCCTTACACTCTTTCCAATTAAGCTGCGACCGACATCTGGCCAACCGAATGAGTGACTCTAATGCCACTCTTGATGAAAAAATTGAGCTCTTCGAAACATGGATTCACAAGCTATTAAAGAAACCATAAACCAAAAAGAACATCAAATATTCCATCAAAGATACATGGGCCGAACTTGAGAACTTATGAACGTGCCCTGAATTATAAAATATGCCAGAACCTATATAAATCAAACAGAAAAGATCTTGCAAAGAAAGTAATCGACAATATACCACTAATCCATCAAGACAAACTTCCGGAGTCAGCGTTAATAAAGGAACACTTTGGGAATCTATTTGAGATTACCAAAATAGTCAATCCGTGCCCCCTCCAACACATAGACAATCAATTAGGTTATAACATATACAGTGTAATAACTAACGAGGAGATACTTAGAGCTATTAACGAGACCAAGTCTATTGCTAAAGGTTTAGACGGCTATAACGTCAAAGACGTTAAACATATTCCTGTTGAAAGAGTGTGGCTTCTACTTAATTCTATAATGGTTACGCAATATATACCTTTGAAAATGAGACCATCTAGGACAATTTTGATCCCTAAGGCAAACAAGGATCTAAGAAATATCAAGAACTGGCGTCCACTTACCATCGGCTCTATTTTTATTCGTCTGTTAAATAAAATACTAAGCTGGAGGTTTAAAAATTTACCCCTCAATTCTAACCAGCAGGGCTTCATATCAAGAGATGGCACCCTTATAAATAATTGTATCCTTAATGGTACAATTAAATATGCTCGAGCACATATAAAACCGCTGGATATAATTTCATTAGACTTGCAAACAGCGTTTGACTCCATACCAAGAATTAGAATACAGGAAGCCCTAAATAAATTCAATATTCAGCCGAATATTACCAACTATATTATGAACTCCTTAATTGGAGCTGAAACCTTTATTCAAAACGGTGAGAACCCTCCTATACTGGTTAAACTAAACAACGGGGTTAAACAAGGAGATCCATTATCCCCAGTGCTATTTAATTTATTTTTTGATGAATTGTTTGACCTCCTGGCTCAAAAACACCCACCACGTGCTAACTACATTGAGCTAAATAGCCTTGCCTACGCGGATGATTTAATTTTAATATCGGGATCCACTAAAGAATCTAATGCCTTGCTAAAAACTACCTGTGAATTTTTTAGCAATTCAGGCAACTCGCTAAACACGGAAAAATCGCTTGCTCTGTCACTTCGTGTAGTTCCACGGAAGAAAAAAATGTACTCAACCACCAAGAGCTTATTCTTTATAAATGGCCGTCCTCTGCCGCAAGTAGGTATGGATTCCATGTGTTATCTCGGTCTTCGATATAACCGCCTGGGAGCTGAGTTACCTTGCCTTACAGTCCTTCGATCCCAACTAAATAATATCCTTCGTGCACCTCTTAAGCCCTATCAGAAATTCAATATCCTTTCCAATTTCCTAGTCCCTCGATGGATTAGTACTCTTCAGAACATTTTAATAACCAGAGCACTTCTTAAAGAAGCGGACCGCCTAATCCGTCGCTGTACCAAAACTATCCTGCACCTCCCATCCTCCACTTGCAATTTCCTAATTCATGCTCCCAAACGGGGCGGAGGCCTTGGAACAACATCCTCAACAACATCCATCAATTCCTTCCAATGATACCCCAAAAATATATCGAAAGTACCATCGCTAAAATTGCCGCTTTTAACAACTTCAGAACATCTAATAAGGCCGACAATTTCCTAATATCGGGACTTGACACTTCATGGTCCGGAAACGGACTACGACAATGTGCTGCCTCCTCCGCCTCTAATAATTGGCTGCTTAACCCTCCGACTACATGGACTTCGAATACCTTTATTAGGGCTGTCCAACTTCGTTTAAACCTACTTCCCTCCTGAGACTTGCCCTTTAATGATGTTCAACACAGACGTTGCAGAGAAGGATGTGACAAGAGGGAATCCAATTGTCACATCCTTCAAAACTGCTATATAACTCATGCGCCGCGGATTGCCAGACATAATAACCTGGTTAACATCATTAAAAACGAAGCCATCAAGAAGGATGGGTGGTTGAGGTTGAACCTAGAATAAGGACTAGTAGCGGCACTCTGAAAATTCCAGATCTTGTCTTGACCAAAGGACTCAAAACAATTATTAGCGATGTTGGAGTGCATTGGGAAGGTCAAAGAGCCCTTGCGGCAGGCTATAATACCAAAAGGGAATACTATCAAGACCCGGATTTTCTCAAAACAGTTCAATTAACACGCAACTCTACTGATATATCAGTTTTGCCTCTTATCATCGGCGCTAGAGGCGTTTGGTGCGGGAACAATGATCATCTACTGGAAGCACTGAACATCAATCGCCTCTATATCAAAAGGCAATTAGTCAACAGCGCCATTGTCGGTTCTCTATATTCACATTCCTTCTTTAATCGAGCGGTGTGCCGATAATTGTTTTTTAAACCTTGTTTCTAAACTTCCACCTTTTTTTTTTCTCGTCCTTTATTATCTCGCTACTATTGTTTTCCCATATTCATACTCTACTTCGGTGCTACAATTAAATAATCCCCCATCTATATTTTTCCATATTATAAGACTACATCGGAATAACTTCTTAGTCCCCAATAGCCCATAAGACAATCGTATTCTCAACGAATCTCGCTCAACCGGCGCCGACCATCGATCATCTCGCGCGTTGGTCTAAAGTTAGTTGACAAGGAATGTAAATAGGATCATGGTATTTGGTAGTCTTATATATTTGTTTGTGCTTTAACCGTTCAAGTTATATTGTTCTTTTACTCAGTGTGGTTATAATCTTTTTATAAGTTTTGTTTAATTGTCTAAATGTATATACCTAATTTTGGCTAATATTTTTGTTTTTTTTTAGGGTTTTTAATCGATTATTTCTGTTCGTATCTTTAACTAGATCTCTTTTAACTATTTTATATACTATGACTATAGATTTAATTTTAAGGTAATTACTTAGTTAGGTGACCCTATGCCCCAGTTATACTGGGTGCTCTAATAATATGTAACCCTAACAGCCGGGGAAACAACTTGGCTGAAATGTCTTGTAAACTGGTATTTTATTACTGAATAAAGAGATTTAATTAAGGGAGTAACATACGGCTCCATTACTTTCTGAATATAACGTTGCGCTGTATGTTGCCTAGAACAAAGACTAACGGTGACCTACTTCGATGTGCATTAGCAGCCCATACTATAACGCCTACTGTTCGATGTACATGTAGCTCATCAAATTGAGATTGACCTCCTTCTTCGACCATCATGTCCACCCAAGCGGAATCGAGATTCATCAAAGAAGTCGACCTGATCTCATTCCACATTTAATGTTGTCGTTCTCTCCTCGTAACGATTCTTGCTCTTTATCAAGGTTCGAAATGACGATACAAGAAACCGTGCGTTGTTATTGGTTGGAACCATTATGCAGCGTTTACTGAACCGTCATAATTTGGTTGCAACACGTTTTCTTCAATGCGCGTGACGGTGATCGTCACATGTACTGTTTTGCATGGGGTAGGAACAAGCTTATTAAAAGAAGTAACGAAATCGTCGTTGGGGAATCCCTAACCTGGCTTAGATTAGGTCCATATCATTTGAATGGTTCATTTAATTTTTCTGACTAGTTAATTTGCCCATCAAAATAACAAGTATAATTATACTTTTTTTTATTAACCGGCAAAGTTTTAATTGGGTAAATAGCTTGTGACTCCTATATCCGTTAAAATGTGTTTCTGCCGTTTTCTCCTTGCGAAATCGTAAAGTTGGCTACTGCACAAACAGAAAAAATCCCTACAACTTTTGTATTGCCGTGATTAAAATCGTTTTGCGATGTTGCAAGCTGTTATATTTAAATTCTGAAGGTGGGTGAAATCTTCGTAAATTGTTTTTAGGTTGCTGAATATAACCGAGCTTGGAAGCCCCGACGCACTGCACCGCGTAGCCCTCCGAGAGCTATACTTCGCTAATGCGAATGCAAATTACTCCCACACTAACATAGTTGTTGTTCTGCACTTTCCATTGAGGCACACCTGTTTTACTCAATGCCACCTCAGTTCTTTTCAACAAATAATCTGACGCCGAATTCTAAAATTCATCGTATTGCAAATCAATATGAGTACAGACATTCGGTATAGTAATAAGACATCCGACCGCATCTCCAAATCCTTTGGTTGTCGGGTAGGTAAGCCCGTTGCGACCATTTCAACATTTTGTCAATACCACCTTCATCACCTGCTACTCCACTACATCGGTAAATTTCCAACGCTAACAAAATTTTCCTGCGTTTTAAAAGGGTTTTTCTAATTTAACTTCCTCTTGATGCGAATTTCGTACTCCAAGACAAGTTCTTTAATAACAAAAAGCCGTTAGGAAACATCCCATAACACTAACAATAGGAGTCATTTACAATCGTCCAACTTGTCCTATTCAACTTGATAAAATGCATAAACATCAAATACAATTCCAGAGTCTTTATATGAAAGAAATCTCAGAAGTGAACAAGGATACCATCTTCTAGTCAGTAGTTAGTAAGTTATCATGGTAACTGGCAATTACCATACCTGAGAAGGGTATAAACAGCAGCATGACCAAGTCCAGTTCATCCTTCACAAGAATTCTCGAAAGGCTGGAGAAGTTAAAAGCACCGTTGTAGGAGTATAAACCGAGGCCACTGGAGCCGACGCACATATTTATATACACCCACTGGCAAAGACACCCAGAAGATGTTTAAATTTAATATTGTTTTGGTAAAACATAGATGCTATAGTAAGGAGTAAATGATTAAAATTTGAATGAACATTACCAAGAAGTTTAAATTTTTTTATATTAAGTTTGTTAATAATGTGTTTGTCCACCACTTCCAACACTCCTTGGTATTGATTCAATAAGGTGGTCTATTTCTTCTTGAGGAATACTATCCCAAACTACCTGTATTTCATGTCTTATGCATGCCTAAGAACCTCCAAAGTCTGTGGGAGCTTGGGTAAAGTTCCGAGCCCCCATAACATCTGTGGGCGAAAGATCGGGGCATTTGGGCGGCCATGGCAACAGATTCACAAAGGTCTCTTCAAAAACGTTTAAACTAACTCGAAAAACATGAGGCCGAGCATTATTGTGTTGAAATATGAGCTGATTAATCTATAGGAGTACATACGGCTCCACTACTTCCCGAAGATAACGTTGCGCTATCATGTTGCCTCAAACAAAGACTAAAGATGACCTACTTCCATGTCCAATAGCACCCCATTCTATAACGCCTATTGTTCTGTTCGGTGTTCATGTAGCTCAACATCAAATTGAGGTTGACGAATTTCTCCTCGAAGTGTCTAACCTTCATCGGTCATCATGTCCACCCAAGTATAATCGAGATTCATCAGAGAAGACTACCTGATGATATTCCACATTCCAATGTTGTCATTCTCTGCATCACTGTAGTCGTTGCAGTCGATGCTCAGCGGTCAATGTACAAACTTGTTTTCTTATCAAGACACTCTGAGAAATTGCCCTCCTGCTCAATAAAGGCAAACGGTAGTTTCTACACTTATTAGATCTCTGAAGATAACATAGGGAGGTAATGCTAATCTTGAATGTGCAAACCCCATCATCATTGAAATATTGGTCTCTACCAAGTTGCCACAATTTTTTAACTCTAACAGTATAAAATTTAAAAAATACGTACATCTAGGGACGTTACTATAGTACTTATATACCAGGATCGATACTTTGGTTTCGATACCGGGGGTATTTTTTGTATAAATACCCCTCCTCCCCCCACCGCTAAATTGTTCATATATTGTATGTTAATAAATTTCCGCATTTTACGGTTCTCCCCCAGCTAAATTTGTATCGATCCTGTGTTTCAATACTACTACCGATACCGATATCGGTACTTTAATGGTATCGCAACGTCACGTGCATCTTAAATATTATAAGCTTCTTATCAACTGATAAAATATCAACGATGATTTTGCAGTTTAAAGGAAAATAAGCGCTGCACCTGCAACTCCAGTTAATTTATAGTTGTTTCATTTCGGTTTAACAAAAGACAAAAATATTTTACATCCATGGGCGGATCCAAGTGGGCGGCGAATGCCCTCCAAGAGCTTCAAAGTTAGCAAACTTATTATTAAAACGAGGTAATTTTAACTCCAAGAGCAAAGAAGAAGGTCATTTCGATTGGTTTAAACTTCAGGATGTAATAGTAATGTATTAGTCCAAAAAATCTGTATTTAAAATTATATATAGGTAAGTTTAGTACAGGATCCCCCCAAGCACGAAGTATGTGTCTGGATCCGCCCCTGTCTACATCAATTTTTCCAAACTAATAATTCATTTTATTGATTTTTTAAATTATTTTCTTCAAGTAGTTAAATAGTTGCTGATGACACGAGGTTAAGATTCAAATTTTAAATCTTAACTTCAATCTACAAAACTAAGCCAGAATGAAAAAAGTTGTATCCCTTGTGATTGGAGACATCATCATCACATTATTGCTTCTCACTTGGTAATTTAGGCTGAAATGCCACTTGAAGCAAATTGTAATATCCTTGGACCCTAAAGGTATGGTTGTGGTAAACTTCTGCTAATTCTTCATTATTATTACCCATTCAAAAAACAGGTTTTAGAGACCCGGAGATTATTGTCTCCTTATATTTACCTCACACTAGAAGGAGGGAAAGGAAGGTTTACTCTTGCTTTTTTGAATTTGTAGGACTTATTACATACAATCTAAATTAAAGTAATATATATTTATTAAGAAAATAAAAAACTTAATTGTATATCTATATTAAAAATAAGTGTGTGTTTAACGTTTATTTTCAGTTCGGGTAATCATGGAAACACCGTCTACAAATTTTGTTTTGAAAAGTACATTCGCATTGTTGAACATCCCATCTTTTAAAGACACTATTATAAACTGAAACAATAAATAAATAAATTTTCTCGATCTGATCTTATAAAAGTTCACATACCTGACTCTTTTTAAAATGTGACTTTAACATGTTACCAATATTTTGGGTATGGGACAAATCTAAGGCGGCATCTACTTCGTCCAGAATATATAATGGAGCTGGTTTAAATAACAACATAGCCAAAATTAAAGAAAGGGCCGCTAAAGACCGCTGTCCTCCGCTAAGTTCTGTTAAACTTTCTTTCCATACACCACCTAAGGATACCTTCACCTAAAAAATATTTTTTATTATTTTATGTTTTTATATTTCATAATGATTTATTTCGTCATTTGCGGTTTCAATCAAGTCCAGGAATATTAAAGAAAAGAGTGAACCCTAGGAGAACTTATATTTAATAGATAGATATTCCTTTATTTATATAATACATTCTCTATTGTCCGCTGTCTGACAATTTTTTACACAACACCTTCGGGAAGGTTGTGATAATAATATATTAATCAAATAATATAATTAAATCAATGTTTTGAGTTTTGACCGTCTGGCGGCGGCAGCACTGTCAGTTGTTTGGCGCTGACAGTATGGACATAAATAATGAATTTTTATTATATTTTATTTAATGAATGAACCAATATTATAAATTAATATTAGCATTCTGCATTGAAGATCGTCAGTAGCTACTCAACAAAACAAAAATGAAGAAAATCGGTTGAGAGACAGAGGAGAAAATGGTACTTAATCGTTTTGTCTTTGCCTATTTATATATAGATTTCATAAATATTAGTTAATGTACCCTGTTAAATGATTAAGTTTTTGAAATTAATAATTTAAAAATATTCATATCAATTGCCTACTTTCTATATCTTTCAGAAAATTCCTTAATAGTTTACTGTTACACTGTTTCCGTGAATTAAGTTATCATTAAGATTCCATATAATAGAGTAAGAAACAGATTTTTAGATATTATTAAATTTAATTAGAATTTTTAATTTAACGAGGATTTTACAAAAAAAAAAACGTTTTCAGTATACAATTTCAAAACTACTTCCAATCTAACATTACATTAAAAACAAATCATCTCACACAGTATAAAATAAATAATAGAATTATAGCTACAAAAAATAATAAACATCCTGTATATATATGATCATATCAAAATATCAATTCTTATCATGTAATTTATAGTCTGACATGTTTTCTCCACTTCATTTTCTACTATTTAAAAATTATAATTTAAGTATTAAAGAGGCATTTAGGTACAATTTACATAGTTGATAGATTTCATTACATAGTTTGTTAATTATTTCAATGGAAGCTAATATAAAGTGTGTTAACAAGCTACAATGACTACTGGATAATTCATATAAATGAACAAACAATGAGAAAACAGTTTGCTTAACAAAAAAATTGTAAATATACATGATTCAAATACTAATGACAATTTCAGAACACAATACTGTACAAAGAACATAGAAAAGTAAATGAATATTTTAATTTTGTTGAATGATTGTATACGAAAAATGATGCCATTGACAGTAACAATGTCTGTCATTAATTACTATGTACATAAGATGGGAAAGAAATGCGCTAAAGTGTAGTTGTATCTAGCGCAGTTTAGAAAGACCCGATGTACGTAAGACAACTAAAAATGCGGCCCCCAAATTTGCCGTCGTTAAAACCAGCTGCCCTAACCTCAAGCCAAGTCAGAAACAATATATTATCCTTCGTTCTAACGATTGTAAAAATAAAAACAAATGTCAAATTAGCGTTAAAAATGTTGTTAGGAATTTGTGGTGTGATTTTGAACCTAGGGGTATAAGCGGGTACAAATATCTAACTTCAAGTTATAACTAACCCGTGATCTTAACCCTTTCAAACTAAGAACTGGTTCTACCCAGAAAAAAAAATATTTTCGCCTTCAAATAAACCGCTTTCATAAAGTGACCTACCTCTAAACCTTGTAATATAGTTTTTCCCAGTGGAGGTACCAATTTTGCATTAGCACCTGGTAACAGAGTTCCAAAAATAGATCCAAAATCCTTAGAAACCTGTTCGTAGGCTAATTTCAGTGAATGCTCTTTTTGTTTGTCCATTTCCGCAATTATGGCTATTATCTTCTGCTTGTCGTTTTCTACGATTTTCTCTCTTTTACGTAACTCATTATACTGGAAAATAAATGTTTTTTCTATACTTCTTGGTTTATATATCCTTCAATTAATTTAATAATAAAATACCAAATAACTATGAATACTAAAATGAATGATTATTATTGTATTACAATATGTTTAGTATCGCTTTTTCATTTGTAGACTGCAACAGGGGCGTGCTTTAGGTATATAACAAAGGTTCACGTTAACCAGAATCAAAATAATATAACTCTGTAATCTAAAAATATAAATGCATTTAAACCTACTAAAAAGTGTACATAACAAAAATTATTTTACGGCTATCAGAAACCAAATTACTAATTTTTCAATATCAATTTAATTAATATAAATCATGACGTCCATAGTTTTATCATCAAGTAAGTGTTCATTGAATTTCGGAAAAATATTCAAAATATAACATTTTTATGAGAACAATATAAACAACAATATTTGATATTATTAACACATCCAAATAGTAATGCATTTGACTGAAAATGTGATTCTGCAGTTAATAAAATTACCGAATAGAATAGGATAAAAAATTGCTAATTTTGGTATTCAATTCAACAAAAATCTGTATATCCTTCAACTTATATAATACGGAATCAATAGTTCAGCTCTAACAGGACAGCAATTTTCAATTTTTTACTCTTCAGTATATTCATAAAAATTATTTTTTTAGTAGGGACGAATTACTATCAAAGTGTAGTCCATTTACGAGACTGAAAAAAGCGACATTCAAATTTCATTTGTTTATACAAAATGAAGCACACCTCTTTGACAGTGCACTTATATAAGTTAATCATGCAAGCAATACTTTGAGTACATTCCAACAATAAAACTACCTGCCTCAGATTTCTCTCCAGATTGCTAGTATTTGTCTAACTTAAATCTTATGAAAAAAATCAATTTTCTATGATCTGTAACATACATCTGTGGAAAGTTAAACCTTGTGGTTTTTATACTTATATAAGATAATCACTGAGACTCAAAGAAGTTTCAACACCCAGAACAATTTAAACACTTTAACTGACTTGAATATCGAAATTCACATAAAAATCAAATTATAAACAAATGGAACTGTCAGTGCATTGTGCTGTGGCTAGCTCGTCATGTAAAGAGTATACAACGCCAAGATTTCCGTAATTTTTTTAAATTAAAAGAATTTTGGTCTCGGCATGTATTTGCTTACTATTTTCCGGAAATTATCTTTCAACCCTTTATAATGTAGACGGATCCACTTATATAAGTAGTCATTGATCTGTACCCTCCCAAACGCAAAAAAGATCGTCCACATACCAGTGATAAATATGTTCAATTAAAGAATTATTAGGGTAGAATAGGTTTTTTCCGTAATCAAATGGGAAATACGGGACCTTATTTGAAGTCAGTTATTCTGTTTATAAAACTGATTATTGAATTTAAATAATTCTGTTGTACAACAGTATCTAATGCCAATTTAATTGCAATTCTTATGTTTGTACTTTGTTTATTGGTATGAAAGTCAATAGATTTTTTGCATCAAACTTTAGAGTTAGTATATACTTTTTTCAACATCTACAAAATAGTACCTACTTTTCATTAAATAACCAAGAATGAAAATGTGTAAGTTGTAAGAATTGACAATCATAATAATAAAAAACTTAATTGAGAGATTGCTGAGCTTATGTCAAATTGTGCATATATTATACAAAGTATCATAGTTTGCAGTTATCGACTATAAAATTAAATAACTTCTGAAATAAATGAAATTTGAGGGCTTTTTAAACAACTTAGTGTTAGGATACAAATCAAAAACCAACTCTGCGTCTGATGTTTTACTCTCTAGTTTTATATTATTCTGATACCAGAGATTGTAAAATATATTTCATTACTTTTCACTACACAAATAATCAAAATGTATAGTGTAACATTACCTGTTTCTCTTCATGTTCAAACATACTTTGTGCTTTTGTATTCACAACTCTACTTAATTTGTTTTTCTTCTCCTGGCAATGTTTAATTCTTCCCTCTAACTCCAAACCTTCTCTATGTGTCAATTCCTCAGCTCTTTTCATATTAGGGTTGTTGTCACTAATTTTCTTTCGATACTCTTGTTCCTGGAAATTAAAAAATATATAGAAAAAGTCTAAATTTATTTCAAAAATCTTACCTTATTTTGAGCATTTTTGAAACTATCCTCAAGTTTCTTTATTTCATGTGAGTGTTCCTTAATTTTAAGTTGAATGTCATTATTCTTAGCAAGCAGGTCTTCTTTTTTATTGTTCTTTTTTTGGATATCTTTATTTCGTTCAGCTATAGCAGACTTAGCTTTTTTTACTTCCATTTGCAATGATTTTACAGCTTCCTAGATAAATATTTGTAAATGTTACAAAATAGTATACTAAATGAAGTACCTAGGTATTACCTTTAAATCAGATACTCCTGTTGTCATTTCTTCATACTGTGCTTTAAGAGTTTTTATAGTTTCTTCAGTACTATTTATTTCCTCCTGATTAAGCTGTATACTTTTTTTCAATTCAGAAATCTCCAGATTTAAAGTTTCATAATCTTGTTCTCTTTGTTTCCATTCCTTCTTACTTTTTTCTGCCTTGAGCTTCATTGCTTTCATTTCTTGTTCAGCTTCTTTTAACTGCCTATCTCTGTATCCCTTTGCATCTTTCATTTTATGTTCTAGTTCTTTAGCCTTCTGCTTGCTTTTGGTTTCCAGTTCTTTACAAGTTTGTAATTTTTCTTGTAACTGAGCTGTTAAAATTAATGAGATATTTTAAGTAATTATTGTAGTTTGCTAGCTAGCTTACCTATTTCAGTTTTTAGCTGATCAACCTCCTCTTGGTGTCTGTGAAATGTAGTTTGTTGCAAGCTCTGTTTTACCAAATTTAGCTCATGATGGGCCAGTTCAAGCTTATATTTCATGGTGTTGTAACTTTCTTGATCAGCAGACATTTTCTGTATTTCTGCTTCGATTTTTTCTAGTTCTTTTTGTTTAACTGATAATTTTTCCTGACAACAAAAACAAAAATAATATACAGGTTAGCTGTCCAAGACATATAAGTCATATGTGTCACCACAGACAGTGAGAACAGTTGGGTTTGAACAAATCCATTTAAAATTAAAGGATACATTTTTGAGAAAAATACTCACGATACGTCTATTATTATTTCAGCTGCTTTCTTCAAATGAAAGCAGCTATGTGGTATTTCATTCTTGAGTTCTGCACGGAATTTCCAACCTAAATTCAACAAATATCGCAAAATTTGCAATTAAACATTTCAGTGATTAACAATTAAGATTTTTTATTTCAAAGTTTCTGCGATTCTGCAAAGGAGTGATTTATTATTTATTACAAATAAGAATAACAAATTAAATTAAATGTTCAGACTGTTGACCATTAATTTCCTGACAATGGACAAGTTAAACTTGAAATTATTGTAACACTTTAGTTAACATTTTGATTTGTGTATTTTGACACTAATTTGTGTCCCGACTTGACCATACAATGTATCGCATCACACTCCCTCTAAGGGGAAAATTCACTAAACCCCTGATATATTACATATCAAAAGATTCTGTGGGAGCCCTTGCCAGGTTATCAGGCCCGTGGTTGGCCTAATAGGACGGCTTTTTGCATCAGTTGGTAAAGATGTTCGTCCAGAACGAGGTATTTCAAATTGTTTAATAGATGTTTTGGGACTACTCCTGTTGTAGACATAACAATTGGTACCGTTCGAGTGTTGTTCATGTCCCATTGTCTCTGTATTTGAAATTCTAAATCCCTATATTTGGCTATTTTTTCAGCCTGCTTAATAATTATATTAATGTTGTTAGGAATTGCTATGTCAATTAAGGTTGTTTTTCTAGAAACTTAATCTACCAAAACTATATCTGGTATATTGTGAGCAACAGTCTGATCGGTCAATATCGTCCGGTCCCAGTACAGTTTGTAGTTGTTATTTTCTAAAACAGATTCTGGTTTGTATATATAGTAGGGTGTTCTTACCGACTGTGATAGCTCAAGTTTAAGCGCTAGTTCCTGGTGCAGTATTTTTGCCACAGCATCGTGTCGTTCTTTGTATTCAGTTGCAGAGAACGCTTGGCAACCTCCTGTGATATGCCGGATAGATTCAGATGTTTGGCAACCATATCTGCATCGGTCGTTGTTGATAGAAGGGTCTTTAACGATGTACTTTAGATAGTTCTTAGTTGGAATTATTTGCTCTTGGATTGCCAATATATAGCCTTCCGTTTCTGGAAACATATGACCAGAGATCAACCAGTAGTTGACGCTGAACTGTCGATATAATCTTGGTTGACGTCATTTATATGTCTTCCATGAAGGGGCTTCTCTTTCCATTTGAGCAGTTTCTGATCAGTTGTCTGGTGGTATTCTTGAACCTGTTGTTCTGTTAGTCGCAGAGGTGTTGAGTCATCAACCTGACATATGACTGTGTGATTACGCAAATTAGAAATTTGTTGATCACGTAACTTTCCTATATCTGACAATCCTCTTCCTCCTTCAAACTCGAACTTTCCATTGTAGTTGTTCAATGTCAGTCTTGCACGATTTAACTATTCCGAATGAGTAACTGAGTACTGAACACACGTAGGTGTTAATAGCCTGAAACAGATTTTTACTGTTAAGCTTAGTTTTCAACAGTCGTCTTACCCTTCTATAGAACTCTGTTGATAGGTCCTTTTTCATGCTGGAGTGATCAACTCGTTGAGCCTGCTTTATTCCAAGGTATTTGTAAGTATGGCCTTCCTCCATGGATTCAATTGAGGTGCCATCTCTCATTTCATAGGACCCCTGCTGTATTTTGCCTTTTACTATATTAATAATTCGTCATTTTTCCAGGCCAACTTGCATATGGATGTCACTAGAGAACCCTTCTACTATTTTAAGCATATGCAGCTGTGGTTTCGTAACTGCCATCAACTTTAAGTCGTCCATGTATAACAAATGGTTTATCTTCAATGCTTGTA
Source organism: Octodonta nipae (assembly GCA_034190945.1). NCBI lineage: Eukaryota > Metazoa > Arthropoda > Insecta > Coleoptera > Chrysomelidae > Octodonta > Octodonta nipae. Next base: position 46,394,615 of record CM067217.1, read on the forward strand.
CGTTGTTGTGTTTGAGACTGAATCCAGAGTTAGTCGAGTTCAGTTTGTGTGAGAGTGGGTTCATGGCAAGGCAGAACCACAGCGGTCTAAGAGAGTCTCCCTGGAATATACCCCTTCAGATTGGGATAGAGGCGGTTTGTATCGAACGGTCGGTTTCATTCAGAAAGATTTTGGTTTGCCAGGTACTCATGACATGTTCTAAAAAGTTAACAATTATTACTTTATAGAGTTTCAGCATCTGAATGAGCCAATCATGTGGAACTGAATCAAAGACCTTTTTGTAGTACACATATGCCATGTAGAGATTTCGTCGTTTGGCGTGGGCTTGATTGCAGACAACGGAATCAATTGTTAGTTGTTCTTTGCACCCCGTCGAGTTTCTGCCGCATCCCTTTTGTTGTTCGGTAATTATGTTGTTCAGCTCACAATGTCTGAAAAGGCGATGATTAATGAACGACGTTATAAGTTTGTATAAGGTTGGGAGGCAAGTGATGGGTCGCTACTTTGCTGGGTCCCGTGTACATAGGTTATCCTTTGGTAAGAGGTATGTAGCATGCGTAAGGAAACTAGGCATCTGGTGTGGATGGATAATTATGTCATTAATTAGTACTGTTAATTTCTCGTGGGTGCGTAAAGTTTCTTTATCCAGTAATTCTGCACACCATTTGGTCCTGGTGCTTTCCAGTTATGGAGGTGTTTCATTATGTTGGACGTGTCTTCCGTTGTAAATGGTTGGTGTTGCATGTTATCACAATTCTGAAATGCAGCCGCCTCCTCCTTAATCCAGCTCGCTCTGGAGTTATGGAAAACTGTTGTGGAAAGTTGTGTTTTCCAGAACTGCCCGATGGCCGTTTTACTGGGATAACTAGGGGTTTCATTATTATTGATGTTGTTGAGTTTTCTATAAAACCCTTTTTCTGATTTTCGGAATAGTGCGTTGTCTAGTTTCCGTTGGTTTCTGGTTTTGTACCTTAATCGACTTGTGTAGACGGAGAGCTTTTGTCGTAGACTGTCCAGACACTGCTGAGATGTGATGTTTTCTCCATCCCACTGAGAGTGTATTCGGTTATTGTCCATGATAGTCTTGACAAGTCTTTCTATTCTGTTGTTCCTGACCCCTCGTTGGTACTCGATCAGTCTTCCAATGTCTTTCCGAAGAGAATTAATTTTCCCTTCAAGTCTTCTTTGCCAAGGTGGTATTCGGGGTGTTTGTCTAAATTGGAAAGGGTCTTGCTTTGGTCTTATTGCGACCCCAATTGTTCTGCAGATGGAAATTATAGCACAGTAGATGATTGCGTGTAGTGACTCTAACGTATTAGCACCTAAAACATAGTCTGGGAAGATAAATTTGTTCATAGCCTGCAAGATGATACCCAGTTTCTTAGAAGATATTAGTTTGGGAAGAGTTGGTCTAGTCAGTGGATCTGTTCCACTATACTCTCTAAGAGCTCCTTCCATTTCTGCTTGGATCTTCTCAGGCATGTCATGGTTGCCTGTTCTTGTTGAAGTTGTTGAGTCTCGTCCGCTCTTTGTGCCAAAGGTGTTTCATGCTCTGGATCGATTGCATTTCGACCAAATAATTCGCGCTCTACTTCACTCTTTATTGTGTCCAATTGTTCAAGCGAAATAAGGCAATTTCTCAAGATGACACGATATTGATCTGCGACTCTCTGTTCGGTAACTTGAAGCTCTTGGTACTCACGACAGAACTCTTGATGTAGTAGTGTTTGGCGATATCCAGTCATGTCATGGCCAAGGTTCGTTATTCTGTAAAACGTGCGCATTATAATGGCGCTAGTCCTTTCATGCGCTGACTTTTCAGTCCCGCGCTGGCTGTTGATCCTGCGCAACACCTTCTGTGGGTGGAGTTCTCGTTCTCGTTTGACTCCGTTAGTGATGGTCACGTTGTTGCTGTGACTGTATTGATGAGTGTTGTGGTTATTCTGATTCTTGGGCTTTATTAATAAAATTATAATTCTTGAATATTTTCTGATCCCTCTATTTGAAAAAATATTTGAACGTAAATTTTTGTACTATTGGCCAGTAGTGTGGGGTTTTTTCAGAGTTAACTTTTCCCACTATTCCAGCTCACATAATTACTTACTGAGGTAATTCTGAACAACTTTCCACACACCAGTGTGGGTTTTCTGGTGTCCAGTATCGCAAAATTTGCGTGTTTACAGAACCCTTCTTTCTTTTGCTTCACCAAAAAATCAATGTACTTTGTATGGCACCATTTGTACTTGTGTAATTATTTTAGAACAGAACAGTTACCTATTGTTTGTTCTGTAGCTTGTAGCTAGTTGTCGAATTGCATTATGATGATTTTCTTGAAAAACTTTAAGAGCGTTTACGTATCATTAAATTATTTACAAACTTCAGGTTATGTTCGAGTCTCGCCCCCATACCCATAGAATCATCAAAATTTCTATTCCTTGTCTGTCAAGTAAACATGCCATTCTTTCAAAGTTTACACCTGCATTTGACAATTACTTATTTGGACTAACATTTTTATACTGTTTCCAAGTGACTAACCAGTAACACTGCCAGAAAGTTAATGGTCAACAATTTATCATTTATTTGATTTGTTTTTTTTGTTTACATAAATCGCTTCTTTTTACAGCCATAGACATTTAAAAATATATTTCTTTAGTTACCGATATGTTGAATCGTAAATTTTTCAATATTTATTGAGTTTAGTTATAGCACCTGGAGCCTGAAACATGCTTTGAAATTGATCAAGAATTTAAAAATGAAATGGATGTTTGAAACTTATTTTTTGACCAGCCGTTATACATGACATGCGTTCGCCCAATAAATTCCTGAATTTTAACGGAAGTTGTTTCAACCCAAGTGTGCTCAATGAATATAATTCATCAAAACAACTTTTTTCATCATGTATTTTTTGACACCTCAATTATTTGTTCAATACCTAGAATTGTCTATAATTTGACACTAACGGGGCAAGATGACAATGCTTTACTTTAGTTTCTAAAGTTTAATTCTACAATCTTACTACTTTCCAGAGGCGTTTAAATATATTGTTACAAACTCCGTGGGTTAATTTAAATTGTAAAACTAATATTCCGTATTACTTTCTAGAAATTTTTATTTACATCAAATATTCACAAAAGCTGATTCGAATATCAAAATAATAACACGAAATAAGCTCTTCGCAATATTAATTCTTCTCCGATGCTGGGCCGCTCCTTTTAAAATCCGCATCGAATTCTTCTAGTAAAATCGAGTGTCAACTTTACAGTTGTCGAGTTATTTCGAGATTAAGTTTTTGTCCTCATTAGAAGATTCCACTCCTTGTTTTTTTTCCTCCCAGTGATTGATATCGTATTGGAATGAAATGTTTTACGTTACTCGCCAGGGCCGGAGTGGATAATTTATAAAAATATGCTGGAGTTATTAGACATTTTATACAACAATTTAAAAAAGTGCTAACTGCTATTTTATTAACTTTTCAAAATAAATACTGTTTTTATTATATCACGTACATAAAATGTTACAGATTAGTTAAAGCATTATCACATAAACTAAATGTAGTGTGATTTATATTACAATACTTATGTATTTATTATATGAAAAATTATATCAAAAAGTGAAAACCTATCAAATTCTTAAAAAATGTATCAACAAACATTTTGCGAACTATCTGGAGGAAAAATTGTAGTTTAGCCACGATAAACCCGTCGATATAAAAATAAAATTTGAGTCTGGACTTTAAGCAATATAATTAATACTAAAGTCGTTCCTAAAAACATAGTGGCTCCCCTAGCACACGAAATTGTCATTTTACTATTTTCAGAAATAAACCCTAACTAAAAACGCCCTCTTTTTCGTTGACGAATAATGAGTCTTCTTACGTGTCTTGCTGACGCACGCTCACAATATTAACATGATAGCTGAAATATTTCTGGTCGCTAGAGGGTACCATTATTTCTTCTTCTTCTTAGGACGCCGTCTCCCTACGAAGGTTGGCGATCCAAATGGCTATTGTTGTGCGGGAAACCGCAGCTCGGAAAATCTCTATAGATGTCTGTCCGAACCATTTGCGTAAGTCTCTCATCCATGAATTTCGTCTACGTCCGACTGACCGTTTTCCTTCAATTATCAGGCGGAGAATCTCATATCGTTCACCCTCATGATATGTCTCCTAGGTACTGCAGTTTTCTCTCTTTGATTGTCGTTAAGAGTTCTTTATGTTTACCCATTTGCTGCATAACCTTTATTTTTGTCTCATGTGCCGTCCAAGATATTCGCAGCCTTCGCCTGTAGGCGTTCATTTCGAACGCATCGATTCTCTTTTCTGTGGTTGCATCGATTCTCTTTTCTGTGGTTGCATCGATTCTCTTTTCTGTGGTTGCATCGATGGTCCAGCTCTCACATCCGTATAGGAGAATAGGGAAGATGTAGCAACGAAGTAATCTCATCCGGAGTTCTAGGCTGAGGTTTCGATTTGCCAGAAGTGTCTTCATGTTATTCAGAATTTTCCGTGCTTGCGCGATTTTGATCTAATTTCGGCCTTCGGGTCGCATTGCTGGTTGACGAGTATATCCAAGTATTTTATATATGGCACTTGTGCAATGTTCTCTCCGTTGATCACTATAGTAGCGGGTCTTGGTGATTTTGAGAATACCATTAGTTTGGTCTTGGATATATTCATATAAAGCCCGAAGTTCTCGCTATGCTCCACGATAAGGTCCATAAGGGATTGAAGTTCTGTTATGCTGCTGGCTAACACGACGGTGTCATCTGCGTATTGAAGGTTACTTATATTGATTCCATTGATCTTTATGCCTGCAGTTGAATTTTCGAGGGCTTCGATGAATATTGCCTCTGAGTAGAGATTAAACAACAGTGGGAATATTACACATCCTTGTCGCACGCCTCTTCTTATTGCTATTTCTTCTGATGTGGACCCTTCGATTTTGACTGTTGCTGTTTGGTGCCAGTAAAGTTCGGTAATGATCTTTAGATCTTGAGCATCCATCCCGGTTGATTTTAGGATGTTCATCATTTTTTGATGAGACACAGTCAAATGCTTTTTTATAGTCAATAAAGCATGCGAATACATCGACATTCATGTCCCTACATCTCTGAGTTAGCACATACAGAGAGAAAAGGGCTTCACGGGTACCCGTTCCGTTCCTAAAGCCAAATTGCGAACGATCAATTACGGAAAGAATATCTTCAAGGCGTTGGACATTAAACGGATCATGCGGTACTAGTCACATTGTGATGCCCTGTTCCTCTTTGGCAAGGTAACAAAAGTGGATCTCAGCCAGTCTGTGGGTATTTTTCCGACTTTGTACATTCGGTTAAATACTGTAGTAATGAGATTTAGGCCATCCCCGTCCTCGGCACCTGCGAGTTTAAAGATTTCCGCATGCACATTGTCAGGCCCAACTGCCCTTCTGTTCTTTTGCAGTTTAATTGCATGTTTGACCTATTCTTTTGTAATTTCAGGAGCCCTTTCGTTGATTTCGTGTATAACCGGAGGTGAGTCTGGTCTTATGTCATTAAAGAGATTTTCGGTATATTCTTTCCATCTTTTTAGTTTCCCGTCTACTCCTATAAGAATTTCATTATTGGAACCCCTTAATATTCCACTGCGACCATTATTTCTATTCTCTAACCAAAGGAACCTCGATAACGTTCAAACTACAGTTGAATTTTGACCATGAGGCAACCACTAGTTTTCTTAACAGTTTTGAATTGTTTTTAAAGTTCTAGTCTGGCTCTTAAAATGAACCGTAGGATTTTCGTTTGGGTTTTCCTGTAAAGTATGGGTGAAGCCCTATATTATTAAATTTTCAAAAATGTTCTTAATATTTTTGAAACAATTTAATTTAAAATTACCAAATATATTTACATTTCTCATAAATATGACCTTTCATATATTACATATGTTCGAGGACATGTGGACAGATCCAACTGGATCTATAAAGAATGTTTTACGATATATGGATCCGTAAAAAACGGTATTTAATATCGTACCACCACTAATTACCTCACAGTCCAGAACTTCTGCGAGTTGTAGAAGAACTGATCCTCCTTTCTGTGGGGCACCACCACTAAGCGTACCTGAAGGATCGCATATATCACCATCGAGTGTGACACACTTCCGTTTTATGCGATCGTGGAACGTAACAGTTTTTGCAACTTTCATATTTGTGCAAATGAAAACATTGCCAAATATAAATTCCATTGCATTTTGCAATTCTTTATCATATTTGATCAGCGATAATGCTGGTTTGCAATTTTCTTCTCCCACCTGAAAAATAACAAAAATCATAATTTATCATTTTATTTATCTTTACTATATTCTTACCAATTGTTGAGCAAGTTTTATAACGTTGTCATCCATTTTGCCAGCTCTGATTTGATTTAAAGGAATAAAAGTTGTTCTTTGTTGCAAATTCCCATTTTGTAGCAATTTTTTGCTGGTCTTTTCTGTATCAACCACAACATTATACAACTGAAATAAAAAATAAATTTTATGTAAAATGCAGTATTGGTCAACTTATAATACAATTTACCAAAGGAAATTAGTATTTCAGGCGAACTTCCTTCTCTTTTTCGTCCTCTACTGGCGGATATTTTATTTTCCCATTTAGAAGAAACAATTATGTCATATCATCTTATTAATATTATTTTCTGGTATAGATATTTTAATGACCTATTGGGAGTATTTTACAGGTACCAATAGGCAACAAAATAATTTTTATCATTTTTAAATACTCCAATCCAAATATAAAGTTTATTTGTGAAACTGATAATTGTTTAAATTTCTAAGACATGACTTCAACAAACAAGGGCAATATTAAATTATCCTACACAGACCCCACTATTCCAAATTCATCATTATGTCCCATTTTACATAAATTAGCACTATACAGTGATGGGCAAATGTGTGGAACCAAGCAAATACCTCTGGAATTATTAGAGATATCGAAATGAAATTTGGAAGGGGGATACTGCAGTAGATTGCCTATTTGTTTCCAATTTTTTTTACAATTTTGAACTTCCTGTTTTACCGGAAGTAATGTCGATTTTGAAATTTGCAATGAAACACCCTGTATAGTATTTTAGTTTCTGATGAAACATTTTATTGCGAATACAAAAATATCGGGTTTGATATTGTTCACTTCAATACCTACCGAGATATTAACAGAAAAGTAATTAAGGAAAGGAAAAATCTAATATCCGTTAAAGAAATACATAATCATAATTATTAACTAAATCTAAGTGATTTTCAAAACATTGAAACTTAATTTAACTAAACTTAATGTATTAGATGTTCAAACTGAGCACTGTTTACTTCTTGACAATAAGCAACTCGGTTTTTAAATTCTCTAGTAACATTAGCTATTACTTCTGGTGTAATTCTCTGGATGTCTTGAGTTATTCTTGCAGCTAATTCTTGCAAATTATTTGGTCTATCAACATAAACTTTAGACTTTAAGTAACCCCACAGAAAATAGTCTAGTGGATTAAGGTCGGGACTTCGTGCAGGCCATTCATAAGTACCCCTTCTTCCAATCCATCTGTGATGAAATGTCCTATCTAAATGACCTCGAACAGTGCGAGGGTAATGGGGTGGTGCTCCATCCTGCTGAAACCAGATATTATTTGGTAATTGTCCATTTACCTCCAATGCCGGAATAACTTGTGTCTCCAAGAGCTGTAAATACCTATCTCCGTTTAAAGTTTCTTGTAGGAAGAAGGGTTCCACGATTCTGTTGTTATAAATGCCGGCCCAAACGTTCAATTTTTGGGGATTTTATGTATGAGCCTCTTTTACCAAATTAGGATTACTTTGCGACCAGTAGCGGCAGTTATGTCGATTAACCGTACCATTTAAACAAAATGTAGCCTCGTCTGAAAACACCACATTTCTTATAAAATTATTATCACGGTGACAAATATCCATCATCGTTTCACAAAATTGCAAACGTCTGTCGAAATCGTCTTCGGAGAGTTCTGGAACGAGGCGAATTTTGTATGGATGGTATTTTTCTCGCCTTAATATTTTCTTCCAAAGATATAGCAACATTCTGAGCTACACCTTCATTACTTGCACTTTTTAACCGTCCACGTTTTGCTAATTGTTCCAGTTGTGTCATACCTTCACAAAGTTTTCGTCACTACTGAACGGGATATTTGTGTATTTGGATGAACAATGTTATAAAGGTCACAAACTTCTTAATGCGCCCTTTTCCTCTCCCCATACCCAATCATCATTAATATTTATTTTCTTTCTCTTTCACCTAATTCGGCCATTTTACGATCAAATTAAAACAATACAATCTTTTTACGTTCAAATAAAAAAAATTAATAACTTATTTTGACAACTACTGTCACTTTTGCAATGAATTTCATGGACTACTAAACTTGATTCAGATTTAATTTGCGCCTGATTTAAACAAACGCAAGTGTATTCGACTATTGAACAAGCAGTGCTGTTGGCTGTGACGGTATAATGCCACCGATTGGCCAATAGAAATACAAATCCTCACCGAGCGGTTTGTTTATATCGGGCGTAAATGAAATCTGAACCGAGTTTAGCTACACCATCGAATTTTTCCTTTCCTTAGTTACTTTTCTGTTAATATCTCGGTAGGTATTGAAGTAAACAATATCAAACCCGATATTTTTGTATTCGCAATAAAATGTTTCATCAGAAACTAAAATACTATACAGGGTGTCTCATTGCAAATTTTAAAATCGACATTACTTCCGGTAAAACAGGAAGTTCAAAATTGTAAAAAAAATTGGGAACAAATAGGCAATCTACTGCAGTATCCACCTTCCAAATTTCATTTTGATATCTCTACTAATTCCAGAGATATTTACTTGGTTCCACACATTTGCCCATCACTGTATAAATCTACGATACATAGCCTTTGCTTTACTATTGTACCATATTTAGTACTCAACTTAATGGTATTAGATCAGTAGCCTCTAACGGATACGAAGAAAGTAATTAATAAACGTATATTTCGTAAAGTGCAACAATTTGTAAATTATTCTATTTACTTTTTTGTCAATTGTTTCAAACAACCAGCTAAATTTGCATCACATATATATTTTGGAACTTTTAAGTGAGAAAATGGCTATAATTTTTTCTCAACAAAATTCAAGAGTTAGTTTTAAATCTCAACTTAAATAAACAATCAACAATGATCTTGGAATAATCTTTGACAGCAAATTATCTTTTAAATCACACATAGAAGGTATAACATCACATGCTCTAAAGGATTTTGAGTTTATTCATAGGCCTTCCTCGAATTTTCAATAATCACATTTAAATTCTATTGCTCTTTTGTTAAATCAATTTAAGAATATAGTTGCATTGTTTGGTCACTACCACATCGTTCACATGTCGATATTGTGAATCAGATGCAAACTATATGTATTGTTGCATATAAGATATAATTTCCAAAGAGATGAATACTCATATGATCTTATTAAATCTGAGTTAGGATTGTTCTACTTGGAAAACAGGAGAACTTGGGCAAATTTATACTTTTTTCTTAAGCAGTATTTATCATCTGCCCAGATATACTGAATTTGCTTCATTCATTTGTGCCAGACAGTTACAGTAGGCCTACTGAATGGTTTAAACTGCCATTTCTTACGACAAATCATGGAGTCCAAGTTTAATCTTTGTTGTAACATTTTCTAGTTAAAGGATCGTTTAGTGACTAACCGATCTAACGAACTAACTACAAAAACAAAGAACTTTTACCTTATTTTAAGACTGTCTTGGTAAATCTTAAATCCTGTTATAAATTAAAAAACTTGATATAACCTGATCACTGTGATACTTATTTTTGTAATTTAATTTAATAGTATCTTAGCATGTTTTGTTATTAAGTCTTATATTGTTTTTAATTTGGACCATTAGTAATTGTATACTTTTGGTAAAATAGTCCAACTGTTAAGAAATAAATAGATACATTTACTTTAACAACTTTATTAATGAAGCACTAAGCAAAAAGTATTTAAACTGTGCGTTTTACTAATTTAACTAACTTTCAAATTCATACAATTTTAAAAATTATTATCTTGGACACACGGTATAGAGTACTGCAGCGAAATTTTGCTTAATGTATAAAATTAATAATACTTACTCTACCACCAGCTGCTGTTTCTAAAGCAACGCCATTTTTATGATCGATACATTTAATAAGACGACAAACCACGCCTTTAACAGATTTTCTGTTGAAATTTGATTCTGGATCCGAATATCTAAATTTGGTATGCGGCCTTCGTGAAGTAAAACTATCTGCCTTCTCTTGTAAATTTTGAACTTCTTTAGAAAGTAATCGTCTCTTATCTAGAAGATCAGCCATTTTTTCCTCGTTAAATTTAAGTTTCGACATACTGGCCTAAAAAATGATACAAACGTTGAATTCAACTACACAAATGAACGTCATATTTTAAAAATATATAATAAAAATTACAGTCAAATATTGAACTAAAGCAAAAACTATTTTATAGGCAAAAAAGTAAATTCATTGAATATATTACAAATATGTCAGCAACCTAATATAAAAAGATTGCATGTAAACTTTATGGTTGAGTAAAACTTTAATGTTGGGAGAGATATTACGATTAAACTAAAAATAAATAAGTAGAATTTAGTAGTAGTATTTACGAAAGTTCCTGGCAAAATGGTAAAACAGACTGAACATCGTGTTCTAGGGATAAAAGATTACTTACCAAAGTTTGCACCAGTTAAGCTTAAAGTTTTAGTTTAGCTAAACTTCGCTTATGATTAAACGTTTCTTAAACTAAATTGTTATTGCACCGTAGACAGTTTAGTTAAGTTCCGAAAACTTGTTTCCTTGATTGATTGTTAATGTTATCATTCAAAACCAATATTTGATATGCGACACTTGCGTAAGTAACGTGACTAACAATGGAGATAGATAGCATGTGGATTGGATGGATTGAATTGGAGGGTGGTGAAAAGTATAATCGAAACTATTTTTCGATTCAATGGCCTCGACATCTTTGTATGTTGTCTCAATATTCGCAGCCCAGATTTGAAAACCGTTGACTGTTACCTCCACAAATGTCCTGTTGTCGAAATGGAGAATCCTGCAAATATCGACACACCAGGAAGGATTCTCGGACATTCTGGGACGAAATGGTCTTAAGGGAGCAATATGATGAAAATTCATCCGATAAATCGTAGAATCGAATCCCGACATTTTTTGGAATCCGAAATGTTGTTCGTCTGGCGCATCGAGATCGGAAGCTGGCTTTGTTGAAGTTCTCGAAGAATTCTAGATTCACTGAAGGGAATCTCTTGGCGGCTCTTTGACCTCCTGGAGAGTTCTGAGAAGAAATATATACGGAGAGCTGACAGAAGGATTCATTCAGTATTTGATCGCAGTTTAGTAAACAAACAACAGGTGTTCAATATAAACTGTATATAGTTGTGTGAATATAAATAAAAAAAATAGTGGAAATAATTTGAGTGAGTTCGACTGTGTTTTTAAATAAATCCAAGAACCTTATTGTGAAAATAAAAACACTATTAATGTTGCAATCGAAAGGTATTTTTTCGGAAAATGCCTTAAATTAAATATCAATTCTATATATTGTTTTAGTGATTTTATTTTGGTTTATTGTTTTCTTGTTTTGCAAGAATTACAGTGTAATAAATATACAAAGACTAAGAAAACATATACAATCCTTTTGAAAGTCATTTAATTATATAACTAAAAAGACCGACTTACCTTCAGTGCGGCCACCTCTTTTTCTTTCCTGTCCATAGCAACTTTATTGGCCTGGTAATCGTGTGTTCCTGATCCAAGATCTTTTTGTTTTTCTTTCAATTGTGTTTGGCAATAATTTAAACGCATGGAAGCTTGTTTACTTTCCGTATCCGCTACAGCGGCTTCTTCTTTTGCTTTCATCAACTGTTCTTGTAAAGTTTGAGCTTCACCCTCTTCATTTACTTCCATACCAACACTAATGGCTTCAAATTTCCTCTGAGAAAGAGCATAAGCTTCAGCATCATTTTCATCGTTTTGTTTTAAAGTGTCAAATAATGATTGTAGTTTATTGAGTTCATTTTCCTTTGCTTGCAAATCATTCTTGTCATTCTTAAGATTTTTCTCCAAAGAAATTTTCTTTTTTTCTTCTGTATTAATATTATCCTTGACAGATTTTACTGAAGCATTACTTTTAGCTTCACGTTTTTCTTTTTCCTTCAGTTCATTTTCTAGGTCCTGTAACTTACCGCTAGACTCCTAAAATAATAATGGTACAAAATTAATTGCCTTTTCATTTGGAAGAAGATGAAAAATAAAACTTCAGATTTAAATAAGTAGATTATTAACATTGTAGAGAATAACTATGAAACCGTTAAGAAACGGCAAATATGACAAACAGTTCTAAAAAAACGTACTACTTATGATCTACCGCATTATTAGTTAAAGTAAGAAACTCCTTCAACTTTCATAGGTTGAGTATTTTTTTGTTAACTGTTTTCTATCGCGGTACATTTATTTCAATTCCTTCAAATTCAATTTTTCACAGATCGATCTAAGTGAACAAATTGAACTTATTCAGTGTTGTACTGAGTACAGACTACCAGTCAGGCTGGTTCCTCGCTACTTCTAATGATGTCGGTCTTCGTTTTTGGATAGGAGGAGATTTGATCAGCAAACCCACAAGTAAAAATGGATAGCTTGTAGAAACAAATATGATTTTGGAAAAATGAAAGGAAAATACAATTAAAATGGAGAAATAAATAAGAATAAAATACTGCAGTGTCAAACAAGACAACAATACAAGAGGACTATGATTGAACAAAACAAAAATATGCAATTATAAAAATCCCACATTAGACATATAAAACAAATTGTTACAAAAATGATAAAGCAGTGGAAATCAAAAATATAAATCAGGTTATACAAACAATATCATTATGGTTTATACAAATAATAATATTATGTCACAAAATGAAAACCAACAAAATATCTACCAATAAAAAACAATGAAATATCGTGAGGGTTGAAAAATATAAAAAAACTAATGTTTTTCAGTTATGTGAAAGGGAAAGAACATATCTCAAACAGGACAACCCTCTAACAACTATTAAACTTATTGAAATGAACAAAATATTAATGATACTGATAAATGCATATCTAAAGCAGATAATTCTGCATGATCTAATTTAAAAACAGATATCACACACGGTATTTCCAGTTCCCTGAATCGGCTATTCTTCGACCATTATATATACGGCGGCAGAAGCAGAGCTACATCATAAAAACCATCAGAATAACATTCACAGTAACAACGTGACCAACAAGAATGGAGTCGAACCAGAACGTGAACTCGATGCAGACAGTTGCGCGGGATCAGCAGCCTGTGCTTATGAAAAAAATGTTGCATTTCCCCTTTCCTACGTGGGTACACAAGCAAACACCAAGTCGAGAGATACGGGTTTGTAGAGGATTCTCGGAGCCATAAATTCGATCAAAATCTAGCAACATATAACTGCCGATCACTATCAAAATTAGCCAGAATTGTAAAGACATTAAAAATCCAATGGGATACTGTTGGCATAAGTGAACACAGAAGGAAAGCAAAGAACTAATAACACTTGAAAATTCCTCGTCCATAAAAGGTGGACCAATAAATTAATTGGAATGTCCGGTATATCATATCGAGTCTCTAATTTAACGAAATCAAAATTACACTAGATACTAACAACAGACATTTCAAATACATAATTGGTGAACATAAATGCCAAAGTGGAAAAAAGAAATATTTGGTGAAAGCAATGAGACAAGAAAGAGCTTAGAATAATTCACAATCGTCGTTGTGAATTTTATTTCAGTTTGACATTTCATAACATTGTTAGCCGTTAAATCAAGCACCTTTTTAATTTAATGTTAAAATTATCAATGTATTATTTGAAAATTTCAACAGCAGGTGCATTGAATTTCTTTATATTTTTGATATACTCAGAAATAGTCATCGCTAACTTTATGTTTAATTTGAATTGATGAAATTATACCGAATCTTAACATATATTGCAGTTTAAGGTGAACTAATATGTAAGTACTTAAGTATTGTAATTATTTATAATGCATCGTCATAATTACTTATGAGTTGGTTCCTTTCGTAAAAATTGACATCGTATTTGTGAAATATCTGAATAACCGCAAAGCATTTTGGAAAAACTAAAGTTTAAAAGTAATATATTTAATATTAATTTATTATCTGATATACTGTTAATCTATATATAAATAGGCAAAGACAATACGGTTAGGTACCATTTTCTCCTCTGTCTCTCAACCGATTTGCTTTATTTTTGTTTTATTTAGTAGTTACAGACGACCTTCAGTGCAGAATGCTAAAATTAATTTATAATATTGGTTCAACAATTAAATAATAAAATTAAAAAAATCATTATTTACATGCATACTGTCAATGCCAAACAGTGCCGACAGATTGCTTATAGAGAAAATCATAAGGTAGGTTGACTCCAATGTGAAAGACAAACTAAATTAAATGGAAAACTAAAAGTTTTGGCCCTTCGCTAAAGTTAGCCTACATAGCCATGCTATTGAAATAGAAACAACGAAAAATTATAATACATAATAATCGCCGTTTATTGGGCGCTCGCAACTGTGCAGTTGGCAACTTTCTTTGCATTATAAATATGGTTTGTCAACTAAAATCAGAATTATGTTGCACCTCATCAATTTATTTCTGATTTCTTCTTTATTTTAACCTTATACATTTACTTTAGAGTCCTTTTATTTTTGTTGGGTAACTTTCATATAAGTTTAACTAAGTTTACAGAAAATTGTGATATTATGCACAAATTCACGATAAATAGGTAGATCTGACAACACTGAATGCTTAGCCATCTGCCGGAAATTTGATTTAAATTTTGACATTTCATTACATTTGTAGCGATTAGGTTGAAAATTTTCAATTCAGTAAGACAAGATTTCAAAGTATTCAAGGTTTCAATTTCAATTCACAGAAAACAAATTCTCAAAAAATATGTGTATTTAACTACTATTAATTAACAGTATGTGATTCCTATTTCTTTATATTTTCTACATGAAACAGAAATCGTCATGTGTTCGGTACTACGTTGGTAAGTAATTTTTTTACATTGAAAATCATACTAAAAATTAATTTTTTCTGACAATGTGGGTATCATATAGTTAATTAATTTTACATTAGATGATCCCATTGCTGCAAAGTTCTGACTGTTAAAAACATTTTAAAGATTTGTTATTATTTATTCTAGAGTAAAATATATATTTTTTACATACATATTACCTTTGAAATCGTACACTGATGGCGCTAAAATTTACACCTTAAATGTTCAAAAAATTTAAAATCCAAAACGCTCTCCACGACAACAGAAATCACTGCGTAATTATATATGCGAGGTTGGTTTTCAAATGATAAACATGGCAGTGGCTGGGTAACGCTCTTTCAGACCAAGTGATGGCCATCTTTTACTATATTTGGAGTTGCCTATAGTTCAATAGGAAAATATTTAGTGTTGTAAATTATAGATCAGTATTGATTTTTCGGACAAGTAGAAATAACTTTTGTTGAAAATAATATTTGTAATTTTTTGTTGTGATTATAATTCTGTCATTAATATAATATGCAACAAATCATCAATCAGCGGATAATGGAAATGTCATTAAATCGGAAACGGAAACTTTTAGGTTAGAAAAAAAAATCCGCCGATAATTGGATCGAACATGTTGCATAGAAATATTTATGTAAAAATAATCCAAAAATTATATACATAAATAAAAAAATATTTCGTGAATTATTTCTATAAATGTAATCTAAATGAAATAATAGGCCTTTTCATTTTCAGTGCGCATGCGTTCGCATCAGCCATTTTTTTCGTACTGTTATTTGTAAACAAACGTGTTAAAGTGCCCACGTACTAAAACTTAAAATTAATAAATACTATTAAAAATGTGTTTATTATTTAAAAAAGTAATAAAAGTAAAGTAGTAAGTGTCAGGATTCAATACAGCAATTTTGCTGTAAACTATAATTATGTTGTCTGTACGAAAAGGTACAACAAAGCGGTGTTGTTATGGAGTATGCAAAAGTGATACACGGTATAAATCTTTTAAAACAAATACCTATTATTTTATAAACTTTCCAAAGCCTTGCCTGGAATATCGCAAGAAAGTAATTAAGTCATCCAAAAAAATACATATTAAAACATGTCAAAAATGTTCTAAATGTGATTCGTGAGTGAAAAAATGTGGCCGAAGTGACAGAGGATTTAAATCTATTGATGATGTTACTAAGGACACTTATATTTGTTCATTGCATTTTTCTGAGAAAGTTCCAAGTGAACAAAATCCTGATCCTTTATCAACATTTGGATCGACAGGTATATTATTTCTTATACCAATTTTTACCCTGAAAATAATATTTAATATTTTATATTCAACATACTTATTTTTTATTGAATACATCTTCGATTTAATTAATTATAAGATATAACTAATGACAATTATTGAATTTAGCTTGCATATATGAACATTATTTTAGTCTTAGAATTTTCAACTCCTTTTTAAATGTCATGTTGATTTTATAAATATTTTATTATGACATTAATATTTGTTAATTTTTATATTAATTAAGGTGCTTTTACATGCAAATTCGAATGAAATCATGATTTTTATTTATTTTTTCTGATTTTTTACAAGAGTAAATACAAGTATTGATACCTAACCTCTCAACCAGCACACTTTTTTTTCCTTGCTGTGAACGTCCGTGACATTTTAACCATCTTTTTAATTGCTCACAGCTATGTGCTTCCACAGAGTTTATAAATAAGTGAAGCACCATCAATTAATTCTTCAAGTAATTTATTATTTGGCAGAGATATTATTGCATTCCCAGCCATTGTTAACTAAAACAGTACGAAACTTTTAAATTACGGCTATTTCAAAATGGCTGCAGCGCTTGCGCAATCACCTGATGAAAAGGCCTATAGGGACAGCAAAGGCCTGGCTTACTTTTCTAATTTCGCCTCAACTCTATATCTTATGCAGACAAAATAACGTCAATAATGTTAAACTAATAATTTTAATGAATTATGGTCGAATTTCGACCACTGGGCGACTGCTAGTATTTTTAAAAGTATTTGAAAATTTTTATGGTGATAATTTTATTAATAAATATTTAAATTTATGTTTATAAAAGCGGAAAATGTAAGTGTGATCAACTTGAAAAATAAGACACTTTTACTAAGATCATATTAGGAAGATGTTGCTTAAAAACCAAGAACCACCCTACCGTACATCAAGGGAACAACCGACAGAATCTGTCGAATTCCCCGAAAACACAATAAACCACAGCGCATAAACCATATAAAACCGTAGGAACAACCTTGAAACATCTAAAACCTAAAATCGAATTAGAAAAGCAGGGTGTATACAGCATGCGTGTGAAACCTGTTATAAAAGGTACGTCATCCAAACAAACAGCAAAATCTCTGCTAGATTAGAAGAGCACAAACTATCTGTCACAAACAAAGAACATCTGCTCTATTTCAACACTAACTACAAACGGGCGCAAAATACATTTTGACAGCTGCAAATAAATAGCTAACACAACAATTATAAAAACATACATCAAACAAACCAAAGCTTTGTATTTATATTAAAACGAACACGTTTTTTTGTGATCAGCTGGGATAGCATCATGGCGACAGACGGTGCGAGAGAGTGAGAGATGAAGAAAGAGTGGCGCGGAGTGGGAAATACACAGCAGCCAGCAGCTGTACTCTCCACTTGTTGCTGATGATTCTAGCTACATAACCCCATTAAAAACGTCATATATTTTTTCCATAATCCTTAAAGGATTTTGTTCAAAAAAAAAAATCAATCACCGTCGAGTAATTCGAGGTGACGTTTTTTTACAACTTTGTGATTCGACTATTTCCTTATGTCACGCTCAAATCGTCAGATTATTGACATATTCGAGAGGCAATTGAAATCGAAAAAGCCGGACAACTGAACCGAAGAGATGACGCCCTGTACCTCTTCAAAACCTGGAAAACAGTAATCGAACATTCAGCGCAGTGGGAAGAGCCAATTTCAACCAATCAGCGTCGCTACATCCTACGACAAAAGCAGTGGTTTTACCAGGCTGCATTCCCATGAACTGAACAAGAAAACTAGTATGAGAAACTGACTAAACAGACTCAAGGACAACAACGAAACTATCCAAATAACCAGATTGCAAAAACTAAAATTAGATCAATACGTGACCTCGATCTAACCATGGCTAACATGAAAAAATTATATTGCTCAAAAGATGACCTGCGAGTAATACGTTTTTGGTGGATGGAAGTATGGGGTTAAATACGTAGAAATGAATGGTCGCACCATGCCGATAGTACATACACAAATTCAGTACAAAGTTTAACTCTTCACTTAATTATTCATTATTTTATTTCATTCTGCAGAACAGATATTGTATGACTTTCAAAATAATTACCGATTGCGCGTTACTGGTCATTTCTTGAATTTCTTGTTCTAATTGTTGTGCTGCTTGAATGTTTTCCTGAATATTGTCTTCAAATTCTTGAATTTTTGATTTAGCTTGTTGTAAATTTTGTTGGGTATTTTTCACAAGCATCCGAGCCTGGTAGAATTGCCAACATTGATATAAACCAAACATTTTCTCCAATTCTCTGTCCAACTGTTGATATTCCAAAAACTGTTCCCTTTCCTCTCTCAATTTTCTCAACTTTGGACCCAGCTCTTCTGTACAAATCTAAAAATACATTTATTAAATATTAGCTTTAGTTTAAAAATTCATTTAATATTTATATGAAAAATATTGTTATAAACTCCGTGGGTTCATTTAATTAAAATTTAAAAACTAATATTCACTACCACTTTCTAGAACTTCTATTTACATCAAATATATACAAGAGCTGATTCCAATATCACAATAATAGCCTCGTCCATTTTTCGGGTTTCCATTAATCAAAATACGAATTTAACTTCACTTCTGATCACCAAATTTGTTATAAACTCCGTGGGTTCAATTAATTAAAATTTAAAAACTAATATTCAATACCACTTTCTGAGAACTTTTATTTACATAAAATATATACAACAGCTGATTTGAATATCACGATAATAATTCAACATAAGCTCTTCGCCGCACTAACTGCTGCGATGATGGGCCGCTCCTTTTAAAATCAGCATCGAATTCTCTCGTACAATTCGGTGTCAGTTTTACAGTTGTCGAGTTATTTCGATATAAGTTTTCTTCCCATCCGAACCTTCTAGCTCTTTTTTTTTCTATTCCAGCGATTGAAGTCTTACGGAATGAAAACAGGGGCGGACTGGATAGATTTTTATAACAATATGATAAATCTATTACATTAAGTTTTTAGTAATAGTGTCTCGTTTTTACAGGTAAATATGAACTGGGGGCATTTGCTGAAGTAATCCATTGCGACTAGAATGTATTTATTCCCCCTCTCATACTCGGGAAACGGACCGGCGACATCGATGGCAATTCTCTCAAATGGGACGCCCACATTGTACTGCTGCATTCTGCCTTTGGTCCGGGTCTGCGGACCCTTACTGGCTACACAGGTGTCACATTTCCGGTACCATGCTATGACGTCTTCGAAGTAATTTACCCCTTAGTATCGCTGGCGAACTTTGTCTAGGGTTTTGTTCATGCCCAGATGGCCCCCGGTAATCCCATCATGTACTTCGGTCAGGATAGCTGGTACCTTTGTCTTAGGAACTACCAGTTGGGACTTGGTTTCTCGGCCATCAGTACTTTCCCAAACTCGCTTGAGTATTCCATTCTCTACTCTTAGAGAGTCCCATTATACCCATAAGGATTTCAGTACGCCCAACTATCTAGCTACCTCGTCCCATCGTGGCCTGTGTGCCCCTCTCGTTTTGAGTGACAAGATTGGTTCGATGTCTGGATCAGCCATTTGGTCCTGGATGCACTGTTCCTTTGTCCACTGTTCATTGGCCTGCACTCGGATTTGTCTGATGGAGATACCCTCTCGCTGTTCCGTCTTCAGACAATGTCCGCATTCTGCTCTACAGGGTCTTCTGGATAGGGCATCGGCATTATTGAGCAACCGCCGGCACGGTGTTCCACCTTGAAATCGTATTGCTGTAATTTCTCCATTCACCTGGCCAGTTGTCTTTCCGGTGTCTTCATGTCCAGCAGCCATTTGAGGGCGGCATGATCTGTTCGGATTAAGAAATGACGACCATAGAGGTATTTGTGGAAATGGTCTACAGCCCTTATTATTGCAAGAAGTTCTTTTCTGGTGAAGCAATAATTTCTTTCCGGTTTTGAGAATCCACGGCTGTAGTACTCGATCACCCTCTCTTCACCATCTTTCACCTGGGATAGGACGGCCCCCAAACCTGTGTTGCTGGCGTCGGTGTCTCAAATGAACTTGCCGGAATGTGTAGGAAAGGCTAGGATTGGGCTGGAATGTAGTGCTGCTTTCTGTCGTCTGAATGATGTTTCGCAATCCTGATTCCAACGGAAGGTCTCTTTCTCAGTGGTCTGCCGATGTAGAGGCGCGGCAATGGTGGCAAATCCCTCAACAAACCGCCTGCAGTAGGAACAGCGGCCCAAGAAGCTTCGGAGTTCATGCTTGTCTCTTGGGACTGGCCAATCACGGAAGGCTTCTATCTTGTCCTCGTTGGTACGGATTCCTGACTCGGAAACGACGTGGCCCAAAAACTGTACTTCTTTTTGGAACAAGGAACACTTCTTCGGATTGAGTCTCAGGTTGCCGTTATTAATTCTGGAGAATACTTCGCACAGGTTCTTCAGATGGTCGTCGAAGGTCTGACCCATGACCAGAATGTCGTCGAGGTATACTAAGCACGACCTCCATGTTAACCCGCTCAGGACCGACTCCATTAACCTATCGAATGTTGCGGGAGCATTACATAATCCAAAGGGCATGACCGTGAACTGAAACAGCCCTTTACTAGTGGAGAATGCTGTCTTCTCTCTGTCGTTTTCGTGTAGACCAACCTGCCAATATCCACTCTTTAGGTCTAGTGTGGAGAACCAACGTGAGCCTGCTAGTGTGGCCAGAGTGTCATCAATTCGGGGTAGTAGATAGCTGTCTTTCTTGTTGACGTCATTCAGCTTTCTGTAATCCACCCAAAATCGGGTGGTTCCATCCTTCTTTTTAACTAGCACGACGGGAGCGGACCATGAGCTGAAGGATGGCTCAATAACTCCATTTTGTAACATGTTTTTCTCGACTGCCTGTTGTTGCCCCAATGGTAGTCGCCTAGGTGGTATTCTGATGGGTTAGGCCTTCCCGGTATTTATTCGGTGCTGGATGATGTTGGTGCGACCGGTGGTTCCATCTTGACTGTTAAAAATTTGTCAGTGCTTTGTGATAAATTGCTTGGCTTTCTTCTGTTCCTTTGGTGTCAGGTGTGTCAAATGGTCAGTAAACTGTTGTAGGAACTCTTTACTAGGCCCTGTCTCCTTCACCGATGTCTGGTACCATTCTTCGCAATTGATGATGGTCTCGACTGACTCGAAACAAGCTATCTCTTGACAATTCTGATGTCGTTGTTGGCCAAATTCAGGACTCTAATTGGTATATCTCGTCCGGTTTTAACTATAGCCCGTCCAACTAAGTAGTCATGAGCTGAGTGTCTGGGCTCCACCATTCCAACGCAGCTCCCAGGATTGCTTGTTAGCTGCCCATGAATAATCTGTTCCGTTCGACCGGGAATTCTGTCTGAGGATTTTGCCACAATTTTTATGGAGGTGTCTGAACTGTTGACGGGCCGTGTCAATACAAATTCCTCATTTAGGAACCGAAGAACATCAAATCTCGGGTCGAACATAAATTCATGTTGGCTAATTAGGTCCATACCCAGTATGAAATCGTCCTCAATATTCGCTACCAGGACCCTATGACGGATTCGGTTGTCCCCTATCTCCAGTACTATATCTGCTCACCCTGTATTGACATGGACACGCCGGTGACTGTTCGGAGCTGGATGTTGTTATTAGCTGGCCTAATTTCTGATGCTCTCAAAACCCTGAACTTGGCAATGGAGCCACCGGCGCCGGTGTCGATGGTGACGGTAACGGCTCGGCCATTGATGGTGCCCCTGATGACTAGATTGCTGCTATCTCGGCAAAATCCCCTTATGAATAATGTTTTGGGGGCTGGTGGAGGGTCAGTCAGCATTCGCCCCCTTATGCTGACTGGCTGACGGTCCCTGGACATGTGGCTGTTCTGTTGGTAACCCCTGGTCGGTGATCGTATAGGTAGCCTGACTCTGCAGTCGCGTTGGAAGTGCCCTGTCCGTCCACAACGGTAACATGCTCTTCTGGTATCAGCTCTCTCTGACTGTTCTAATAGTTTGTTCATAGCAGCCAGCAGCGCTTGAATGGTGACCCTGAATCTTCCTGGTTGAAGGACACTGTTCGCACCCTTTGCTTGCACATGTTCATGACGGTCTCTACCTCCACAACCCGGAGCAAAGCTTCGTTACTCTTCTTGATGCCGCTAAGTCTTAGGTTTCTTTGTACTTCCACATCTCTGATGCCGTTTATGAAGCTCTGCGTGGCCAATTGATCCTTTGTTTCCTCTGGCAGGTCTGGGTAGGACAAGTGCACTAAACGTCTAATCTCTGCTTCGAGTTCTTGAAGGCTCTCTCCGGATTTTTGCATTTTTCCGCTTAGTTGCACCTGGTATACTTGGCTCAGGGATTGATTGTCGTACCTCTTGTCCAGGATAGCAATGATCTTGTCAAAATTACCTTGTTCATCGACTGGAATGCCCTGGAGGAGTTCTAAGACCGGACATCTTAAGGAAATTACAAGAGGCGTAGATTTTTCTTGGTTATCCCATCCATTAGCTGTAGCCACGGCTTCAAATTGCCGTTTATACATGGGCCAAGATGAGCTTCCATCAAATGTGGGTGGTTTGTTAACGGAACCTTTGGTACTCATGGTGTTCTGGTATTTTCCTCGCTATAAGTCCTGTTGCATTTTTTTACTTTCTGTTTCTACCTTGTCTTGGATGGCACCTCACTTTGTACTATTTTTTAATGGAACTGATTTGATTTCTATTGCAGTGACAAGATTTTCTAACTCAACTTTAAGTTTAGCATCAAAAGAGTTCACTAACCTTTGTTGAATTTCTTCTTGATGTTGTTTCGTTTTTCGAGAATTGAGTAATTTTTTCGTCTATTCCATCCGTAACCTGTTTGAATTTTTTTTTGGTAGCCTCGTCCATTTTTCGGGTTTCCATTAATCAAAATACGGTTTTAACTTCACTTCTGATCACCAAATTTGTTATAAACTCCGTGGGTTCAATTAATTAAAATTTAAAAACTAATTATCAATACCACTTTCTGAGAACTTTTATTTACATAAAATATATACAACAGCTGATATGAATATCATGATAATAATTCAACATAAGCTCTTCGCCGCACTAACTAACTCCAGCGATAATGGGCCGCTCCTTTTAAAATCAGCATCGAATTCTCTCGTACAATTCGGTGTCAATTTTACAGTTGTGGAGTTATTTCGAGATAAGTTTTTTTCCCATTCGAATCTTCTAGCTCTTTTTTTTTATCCGAGCCATTGATGTCTCACGGAATGAAACCAGGGGCGGACTGGATAGATTTTTATGACAATATGATAAATCTATTACATTAAGTTTTTAGTAATAGTGTCTCGTTTTTATTTTACAGGTAAATATGAACTGAGGGCAACCTCGTAGGTTAATAAGGTTTTTTAGGGTGTTTGTATACATTAGTGAAAGTAATTGATAAAAGGCACCAGCTGGTTACTATGTCCTGGGCATTGATGCTTCGTATATTTATACCAGCGGTAGAGGGCGTGACCTGCATTGTGCATTCTAATTGGCCGATGACTTCGCACTTTGCTTTGTGTTTTTTCAGAGCAATCGACCAGACTCTGTTAAGATTAATTGTTTCTTCTTTTCTGTTGAAATTATTAGGATGGTTCTGTATCTCACTTACTTCTCTATAAATCCTGGGGTAGAAATAGCTAATTGATGCTAAAACTTCGAAGCAGATAGAATGTCTCTCTTGACTCAGTGTATGTTCGCCGACCGCTGGCTTATCGGTCCCATTCCATGACTCCATATAACGAAAGTATCGTCCACATAGCGGTACCAACAGGTATAAGTATACGGAGCATCAATGCCGAGAACATAGTAACCAGTTTGCGCGGGGAGCCTTTGAAAATGTCTACAGTAATTTTAGACGAAACGGTAGAAGATACTTCAACCGACCACGGCTCAATAGCTCGGAAAACAAAATCTCTCCGGCCGTGAAAGCCTTCAATCTATAACTACAATGTTATAAAAATTATTTCAAAACATATCTGTGCACAAAATGGAATAGATTTTCAGTTATAAACCACCAACACACATACTGTGGTTGTTTATAACACTCAAGTTATATTTTTTTATTGTAGTAAACACAAAAATGAAAAGACACTTCACGTTTTACACTGATTTATTTTGTACACTAAAGACACATGTTTCGATAAACAATATCTATGTAACTATACAGGTCTATTACTAAGATTTAAAATAAGATAAGGCTTAGGATCCAATTGATTATTTAATAGCCTACCAGTATATTTGTATATGTTAATCCCTAGGGACCCTATTAAATCGATTTTGTTGCGATTATCCTCTAAATGTAAAATTTCCAGACTATCATTAAAGTAATGATTACCTTGGAGAAAATGGTCTGCAAAATTTGAGTTATTACTCTGTGTGTGTGGTGTAACTTCTTTTGTGCTCATCAAGTTTTAAAATTTCTAAAGTTAATTAATTAAAATTAAATTAAAGTTAATATATATATATATATATATATATATATATAAACTTAAAAACAAATATATATTTGTTTTTAAGTTTTCGCGGGCACTAAATTCTAAATTCTCGTAGCCTTCTGCTTTCGCTTCTCGTTACTCGAGTAACTGAAGGGGACAGATGTGACTCTACCGAAACGTCGTCATTTAACCATCGATCCCGACAGGGATCAGTTATCAAATACGCGGATGAATTCCCGGAAACCATCTAATACATTTAGTGCCCGCGAAAACTTAAAAACAAATATATATATATATATATATATATATATATATATATACATATATATGCCGGGATCGATGGTAAAATGACGACGTTTCGGCAGAGTCACATCTGCCCTCTTCAGGTCGGTTCGCATAATTCTCGTAGCCTTCTGCTTTCGCTTCTAGTTACTCGAATACTGGTATTTTCAGGAGCGCACGGTATTATATAGTCGCGGCTCGGCGCCTATTGGTTGGCACCCTGAACGGCTGCGTGTGATTGGCCCTGGGCGCTCAGTGGGAGCGCCTCCCGCCTGCTGATTTGTTATTTCCGGTTGAGTTGTTATTGGACGGGTCCGGACCGGTACGGTGTTTAATAGAATTTTCCAACAAATCAATAAGTTCTGGATTTCATTGCGTGCGTTTAGACTGTGAGGCCTCTTCGCTATTTCAATTGCCTGTCTTACGAGTCTTGATTTCGGGTGTTCTATATTTGCCAGTACTCTGGTATTCTCAAAGTCTATTCGGTGTGACGTCGTGGTGGCGTGTTCAGCAATGGATGTTGTTTTTTCCTGCTTTCTTATAGCATTCTAGTGTTCATCACGTCTAGCTTGAATTCTTCTGTTAGTTTGCCCCACATAGGTTTTATGACAGTCTGCACATGGAATCTCGTAGACTCCCTGTTGTTCTAAAGGGATCCTCGTCTTCGGAGTCCTCAACACCGTGCTTATTTTTCTGTCTGTATTAAAAATAGTATCGATATTGTGTCTCCGTAGAATTCTTGCAATACGGTAAATAAGCCTTGGTTATTGGTGTCTCATGCTCCTCGTCTGTTCGTCTCGGTTTTGACTTTAGGGCTCTTATGGAAAGCTAGTTGTGCCCTACTTAGGGAAGCCATACGTGATGTCAGAAGAGATTTGGATGTTCTTAATACCAAACTCTTAGATATCCACCTAGCGAATTTAGGGCCGAAACGAATGCAGAGTTGACAACATTGCAACAACAGACAAAATTTAACAAATTGAAGCTCCAACAGAAGCACAAACACGATTTTTTCTCGGAAAATAACGGTCACAGTCTAACCTCAAGGCAATTGGAAACGAATAGAACCGTTTATAACTTATCTTCGGTCCAATTGAACTCTACCTCGATTGGCGTGTTGGCTAAGGGATTCAATTACGCTATTGCTCCCTCTCACATACCAACAGAAAGCATAATATGTGGCGTGGAAACAGCAGTTTCAAAATTAGATGCGAACACCGCTGAAATAATTAGACAAGATGTGTCACATGTTCTAGTCTAAACCACCCAAAAGGAACCTATCTATAGAAGAAAATGAGGCCTTGAAACAACTTCGCCTCAACAAGGACATTGTCATTCTACCTGCTGATAAAGGAAATGCGACTGTAATTTTAGATACAGCGGATTATTCAAACAAAATTCAACCATTGCTACAAGATCCAGCATAAAAACAAATTACTACCGACCCAACAACTTATCTGGAGAAAACAACTAAGGCCAAAATCCAAGCAAGTAGGATCGACAAAAATCTCCAACTGCAACTCATTCCGCGTGAAAAGTGATGGAGATGTCCGAAATTCTATGGGTTGCCAAAAGTACATAAAGAAGGTGCACCTTTGAGGCCAATAGTAAGTTCAATTGGATCCCCAACACAACAACTAGCCAAATACCTAGCCCAACAACTTCAACCGTTTGCAGAGAGGGCAGACTCATATGTCAAAAATTCGACACATTTCATCGAAATACTTAGAAAAACGGTTTTACAACCTGAGTGTCTTCTGGTCAGTTTTGACGTAGTGTCCCTTTTCACCAACATCCCTATCGACGAAGCCTTGGATATCATAATAGAAAAATACAAACCACCTGAACACCTTGTAGACTTAACAAGGCACTGCCTGATGAACACATATTTTGTTTACGAGAACCAACGATACAAACAAGTGGAAGGAGCTCCAATGGGATCGCCACTCTCACCAGTTATAGCGAACCTTTTTATGGAGAACTTTGAGGAGTTGGCACTAAGAACAGCAACTCTTAAACCCAGTTTATGGTTGCGATATGTGGATGATACTTTTGTGATTTGGCCTCATGGGAGGGAACACCTCAACACATTTTTAGACCACCTTAATGGCATCCATCACAAAATAAAATTCACCATGGAGGTTGAAGCCAATAATCAACAGCCATTCCTTGATGTTCTCATAAATAGGAAGGAAGATGGAATCCTTGGCCATACAGTATACAGGAAAGCAACTCACACCAACAGATACCTTCATGCTAATTCTCATCACCACCCAGCCCAACTACAAGCCGTCGTCAAAACTTTAGTAACCAGATCACAAAGACTAGCTGACCAGGACAACATCAAACAGGAAATGGACAGTTTAAAAACAGCTCTGAGACAAAACGGATTTACAGACCGAAATATTCAAAGAGCTCTAAAGTCAAAACCAAGACGAACAGACGAGGAGCATGAGACACCAATAACCAAGGTTTATTTACCGTATGTCAAGGGTACCACGGACAGTATTGCAAGAATTCTACGGAGACACAATATCGATACTATTTTCAATACAGACAGAAAAATAAGCACGGTGTTGAGGACTCCGAAGACGAGGATCCCTTTAGAACAACAGGGAGTGTACGAGATTCCATGTGCAGACTGTCATAAAACCTATGTGGGGCAAACTAACAGAACAATTCAAGCTAGACGCGATGAACACCAGAATGCTACAAGAAAGCAGGGAAAAACAACATCCATTGCTGAACACGCCACCACGACGTCACACCGAATAGACTTTGAGAATACCAGAGTACTGGCAAATATAGAACACCCGAAATCAAGACTCGTAAGAGAGGCAATTGAAATAGCGAAGAGGCCTCACAGTCTAAACGCACGCAATGAAATCCAGAACTTATCGATTTGTTGGAAAATTCTACTAAACACCGTACCGGCCCGGACGCGTCCAATAACAACTCAACCGAAAATAACAAATCAGCAGGCGGGAGCCGCTCCCGCACACGCAGCCGTTCACGGTGCCAACCATTAGGCGCCGAGGCGCCGAGCGCGCTCCTGAAAATATCAGTATTCGAGTAACTAGAAGCGAAAGCAGAAGGCTACGAGAATTATGAGAACCGACCTGAAGAGGGCAGATGTGACTCTGCCGAAACGTCGTCATTTAACCATCGATCCCGGCAGGGATCAGTTATCAACTACGCGGATGAATTCCCGGAAACCATCTAATATATATATATATATATATATATATATATATATATATATATAATTCTAGAATGCTATCGGGAAGCAGCCAATATATAAAAGTATACTCTTTTAAATATTTTTGAGAGCTTTCGAAATTGTTTATTTCTTCATCAGTCAAAAACTACAATTAACACAAAAGTTGAATTATAATATTAAGTTAATATGTAATAGTTGAGATTGAATTTAGAATTAACTGTACAGCACAAATTGAACATTGGAAAGGTTATCCAGTAAAAGATAATATTTTTACATTTGAAATGTATAGGAAAATGACAATATCAAATTGAAATTTACAGAGAAGTTGATTACTATAGAAATTATTGAAAAAGAAAGCTGCACGTTGTTGGACAAAAAAATGTTTAATACCAAGTTAGTGAATATGAATTAACCAAGATTAGAATTAGAGTGATTAGATTTTAAAATTTTGTTATCGATTTCAAGCATATTGCAATATATAATGTTAAGGTTTAACACATCAGTTTTTTTTATTTATATTATCATCAAAGCTATTAATAAATATACCATCTCCAAAAAATTTCTTTTTTATATATTAAATTCGATTGGAGAAATTTTGGGATGTTATCATTAACTTTACTGAACAAATCATTAACAGTTTTAAGAGACTTGTGAGAAAATTTAATATTAGGTTGATTATTGAAAATCTTCAAGATCTTGGAAGTGATCTCTTTAAGGTAAGGAAGGGACACATAATATACGTAATTGGAATTCTGGAAATTTGTATCATTGCTTACATTAGAATTGTTATTTAATAAGGGATTAATTCGTATCTGATTTCTATGTGTAAATCTTTCGACGGCTAGAATTTGTGGATTATTGAATAATAATTTATTTAACAATTTCGGAGGATAAGAATTATCTAAAAATAACTGAAACAAAATTTTTAAGATTTTATCAATAAAAGTTGGATGACACATTTTTAAAATAGAGTAGAAATTCATATACCTCCCCGAGCTTGTTGGTTTTCTCTTGAGGGTGTTATCGTCTCTAAAAACTCTTGTATCAAGGAAAGGTATGCTACAATTATGGTCTTCTTCTTCTTCTTCTTGTTAGTTTATTTAGGTAGAATAAAATTAAACTTATGTTTCATCGGTTGATTAAAATTCAGGATTTTCTATAAAACATATTGGCTTTGTAATTTGAATTAATTGATTAATTAAACGTTACCTAAGATTGTGTGTGGTGCAGTTTAGTGGGGATATATGAAGTTTGAAGCTGTAACAACTGACTATTATCTATCTAAATTGCACATGTATCTATGAAGATTGAAAATATTACTAATTTGGTTGAGATTTGAATTTGGTAATATGTTCACAAATAGTGTACAGTAAATAAATGGTTTTACGGAATTCTTAAAAATAATGTCGTTTACAGAATCTAAATTCTTTGAATACAAGGGAAATAAAGTATTTTTGTGGGTACCTATGTAGAATTATATTTTATTTTTTGCCGATGATTGTGGAAATCATATAAGATATGTTTTTTTTCACATGAAGAATTACATTTTTACAATTCATTTCTTTAAACTGATAATAAGTATAATCTCGCCCATGGCTGATGTTGCTCTAGGTTATATTGATTAATAATTTAAACTGTAAAATCTTAGACGTGTAATTTGAGCAT
Source organism: Octodonta nipae (assembly GCA_034190945.1). Taxonomy (NCBI): domain Eukaryota; kingdom Metazoa; phylum Arthropoda; class Insecta; order Coleoptera; family Chrysomelidae; genus Octodonta; species Octodonta nipae. The sequence continues at coordinate 46,424,697 of CM067217.1, forward strand.
GTATCACTCACGTTTTTCTATGTTCTATGCAGGCTAGAGGAATTCTTCAAATAAAAAATCTGGTGGTATTCTTAAATAAACGTAATATTTTAGATAACTATTTTCAGGGTTTTGTGGAGCTTGGTAAAGTTTAACAAACATACTATGAAATATTCCAGATTATTTTTATGTGGGGTCGGAACAGTTTCTCCTTGGGAAAGTTCTGTAAATAGGTCTTAATTGAACAATTTATCAGCAGATTTGGCAATTCTAAAGTGGTGTTTTTATTGTAGTTTTGAAATTTTATTACTCCATTAAAGAATAATTAAACTTTGGCTTAACAAGTTGATTAAAATTTGGCACGATTATTGGGTGTCAAAATTTGGAACTTTCTTGAAAACACTAGCCTGGTAATTTCAATCAATTGATCAATTAAATCTTACCTACGTTTGGGGTGGTGTAAATTGTTTAGGGGGATATATGAAGTTTGATGCTGTAACATGTTATATATATAAAGTTTGAAAATTTTACTAAGAGTTGAGATCTGAATTCGGTACTATTGTCATGTGATGTAGGTGGTGTTCCGTAAATTATATTATATATATATTTATATATATATATATATATATATATACAAACGAAATGTTCAAGAATAATATATATATATATATATATATATATATATATATATTCCAAGAATTTAATTCTTCCTCTGACTACCGACAAGTTATACGTAGGGTTTCCAATATCAACCACTGAATGAATTAATTTAAGTTTAATACATTTTTTAACAGTTCCGAAAATCTATAAATTTACAGTATGCCTCCCATAACATGTGTCAATAATACCCAATCCACATCTTAACCATTAGCCGAGTATCAAACTCCGTAGGAATAATAATTATTATTAAATGTGCAACTCAGACCGATAAGTCATGTCTTAAAAATCCAAACTTCATATATCGCCACTAAATAATTTCTCTACTTTAGTCTTACGTATTTATTTAATCGAAAACACAAATGAAATTATACCATATATACCCTTGGATCATTTAAAGATAATATCCTAAATAAATATGTCACCAACAAGAACTATACAAAAACAATATAAAAACTTCAAAGCATAAGCGACTACTATTACGTTGTTTCTATGTATAACAAATGTCTGCTGGATGGCTTATTTCACGTTTTCAAACTCATGCAATGTAAAAAAATGACTGTCTGAAACTATGCTGTAGACACTAATCCTATATATAAACTCATTTATATATAAACCTTTCAACATAATTTGGGGACAGTTTATATATCGCAATATACCCAAAATGTGTACCATAACACCATCTATTGGATTCTATAGAAATTCACTTTGGGCTCAAAATATGCTGTAGATATAAATTTCAAAATGTCCCCAAAGCATGCCTTTTACACAAACATAGTTTGGGACCAGTCCTCGAAGCATGCAGATGTCCCCAATGTATGCCTTGCCTAAAAAAGTGTCTCCATAGTATGCGTCCTGCATATATATATATATATATATATATATATATATATATATATATATCATAATTCGCGCAATTAGTTAAAATAATTGCGGCAGTTGCGACATAACCAACAATTCAAAATCAAATGATATACCAAAATTCTCTTCCTAACATAACCTAACCTAATAAATACACTTATAAATATTTACCTAACTTACATTTTGTAATTCCAATAACTTTGCATTTTTCTTCTCTATAGTCTTTTGAGCATGTAGTCTTTTTACTTCATACATTCTAGTACCTGCAGCTTCTTCAACCATTGCTAAAATCTGAAATAATCCGAAAATGATCTTAACTAATTAACATATGATGAATTATGTTATCTATTTTTCTATAGATGTATGCAAATAAATTTTCAATAAAAATTTATTCCAATAACTAACCTTAAGCATTACAACAAGTTCTAAATTATTTTTCAAAAGACAAAAAAGTAATTTGGTATATTTTGCTCATGTATGAACATGTTGACTGTACGTATGGTAATTTTCAGGAGTCTGATATAAAACACCTACTTGATTTAAACATATTATGTTATTAAAACTCATAAAAAACAGAATGTTTTTTCGAAAAAAAATGTGGTTGGCTTATGTACCAAAAAGCTCTTCATAGAAGTCAACTACAGTCAGTAGCGTAATTATGTAGCGGAGGGCCGGCCCCAAACGTATTATTACAGCAAGAAATTATACATGCTTGAAAGTTTGGGTTTGGGCATTTTCTTTTTAACTAAAATAATTTCAAATGTCGGGACTTCCGGTTATACCGGAAGTTGGCTGTAACTTGGTATTTTAAATTTCCATGATGAATTCGCATAATCCTCAAAAGTTTAAGTTAAGTTCATAAACATTTTGTATGTCTAAGAGAAATAGTTTCTGAGATTATTTGATAGGAAAAATCTCCAATGCCACTCGCATTATAAAAAGTCATAAATTACAAAAAACTTACAATTTAACACTTTTATCAGCTGTAGTTGAGACTCATGTTATACCAAAATTTAACTTATTTATACAGCGCATTACGGACAAAATCCAAACTTCAAAAACTTCAAGAAGGAATCACTTCATATTGTCAAATGACAAGTACCATATTTTTTACTTCTAAATAGTTTTGTCTTTAATAATTATAAATTTATGTTATAAAAGAAAAACTTTTTTAAGTTTGGTAGTTAGAAAAGTTAAATTAGACGATAAGGAAGTGATTATTAGAGTTAAACCTTGTTTATGTGTGAAGATGTTCAGAATATTTTCAGATAAAGATTCAGAGAATCCCGGCAATTAACAAAATACAGTGAAAGACGCTGTTGAAGTTATTAGTATTAGTGAATCTAGAAGATAATTCAATGTCTCACATTTACATAGTTTTTGGAGAATTTTCTGTTTATTTATGGATGAAGAGAAATAGTCTTTTCGAAAAAAGAAATTTACCTGGAATATTCTATCATCTTAAGGAATTTATAATGTACATATGAACACACTGTTTATTGGCATTAACTGGTATCTGGTCTATAAGAGCTAGGTCACAAGACCATCCTAAACTCTCAATAAGAAGGGTTTTTGGTAGAAAAAGAACCATCATTGGTGAGTTCAATGTTAACAGGTCAAAACAAAAAGACATGTTTATAAACAGCAGTAATTTTACATCTGCACCACACCTCCAACTTTCTTAATGGAGAATACTGGTTAGTAGATAACTGGAAAACGACATTAAAAACATAAAAGTTACTTCTAATATAAGGTGTAAAAAGGAAATGCAATATAGAAAAGGACAACAACACTTTATATATAATACAAACACTGTCAACAAAGAAAACATTCAGCTCGTTAACACAAAACTGCAGAATCAATACTAAACAGTTCTGTCTGTTTTAAAGTAAATAAAACAAAACTGTAATATGCTCAAAGAATTACAGGCCTATCATGTCCCTTAAATTAGAAGAATTAATAGATATTCAAAGAATAGGTTAGCACAGACATATAACAGCTGGACAAAAATGTTATGATCCTCTTTATTTAACAGTTTTAAGACAAACTTAATTTTCTTTTTTGTTGTGTCCTTTGTGTAATATTTTTTAATTGTCAAATTGTATTTTATGGCCATTTCTTTATGTATTTTTCTGAATATGAAAAACAATAGATTTTCTTCAGTTCTAATTGTATACTGTCATAATTCAATGTAAAATTTACATTTTATTATAATTCCATTGACATTGAGGTCTTGAAATGTCTTAGATATATAATTTTAATCTGAAGTGTAGTGTTATTTTCCAAAAAAAAAAAAAAAAATCTTAAAAGTATAACTATTCTGACTGTGATCTTCAAACAAAAACCTTTAACTAAATACCTAACTTTATATAAATACTTACCTCAGGAGCTTTCATGTTCAACACCTTTGTGATTTTACCTTGCATGATTAAAAAATGTGGATTGTTTACATTCAGCTGAATTGAACAAAATAAGTCTTGTACTTTCTTGTTTGGAACATTTGTGCCATTAATTAAATACTTGTTCTTTCCACCCATAACAATTTGTCTTGTAACTGTGATTTCTTTGTAATCTTCAAAACCTGGTGGACACTGAGCACGATTTGTATTATCAAATGTAATGGATACAGTGGCTTTATTAACTCCAGCTTGTCCAGATTTATAGATAAGATCTTGTAAACTTCCTGCTCGAACCTATAATAAGTTGGCATTTATACAAGATATAAGAAACATACAAAATTCTTGACTAACATGAGTTAAGTTTGAAATACCCAGAACAAAGCAAATTGAGTCTAATATGTTTGACTTGCCACTACCATTTAGCCCTGTAATAGCATTGAATTCTTCATCAAAACCTGAAACCTCTGTCCGCTGCCCATATGATTTAAAACCATCCAAAACAATGGATTTGATAAACATGTCTGTTAATCTTCTTTCTTCAGTGGTGACCTTAAAGATCTGAACTGATTATCAGAATGCTGTAATAATACAGAGTTAGCTTTTATATGCATCATAATTATAATATAGCCACAATTATTGAAAATATTGCAACAAATTTCGTGGTTCAATTCACTTTTAGTGTCTTTATTTTAAACAAAACAAATAATTCATCGTTTACAAATAATGACTAATATTACAGCTGACTTCTGTCGACTCAATTAGACGAATATAAACTCAACTATCTGCCCAACTTGTACGATTGTCGTCTTTTATAATTAGCATGAAATATACCCGAATTTCAATAATTATTTCTTCAGATCAGATCATCTTCAGGAACCTTGTCGAAATTGCGAGTCGACCTTTTTTATCATTTCAGCCGGTCTTATGTTTACATTGTTTTTATCTAAACGACCAATTTAGAAGGTCTTTAGCGGCTTAAAATGAATTTTAAAATACTGCCCTCCCTTTAAATCTGATCGTCCGGATAAGGAGCGAGTCGATTTAAATGAACCACCTTCACCTTAGCTCTTGGATTCCGGCGAATACGATAATCAACGTCATTGATTCTCTTGACTACCTCATATGGACCATCACAGGCTGGTGTGAGCTTTGCAGATTTGCCTTTGTTCCTCTGTACTCTTTGTACAGCCTGACCTTGTCTCTCTTGGAATCCGTCTAAATTTGCCTTGAGATCATATCCTGTCTTCATCGGATCGATGGTGGCCAACATCTGTGTTCGGGCTAGTTCGTGTATTCCTAACATGTTGTCGGAGTAGGTCGGCATAATCGTTGACTTCTTGGCGCGGTTTTTCTGGTCAGCCAAAAGCCAACTCACAAGGTAATATCAGCTCCTTTCCGAATAGTACCCTTGCTGCAGTGAGTCCTGTGTTGTTATGTACTGTTACGAGAATTCATCCGACAGCTGGTGCAATTGGCCATCAACCAATTCGTGGAAGGGACATTATTCCGATAATTCTGGGACTCCGAAATATTTGTCTCCCAACAGGCCGACCGCTGCCGTTACTGGGAATTGCCTTAAAGCTTCCAGAACATGAAAGAGTTTCCCGATGGTTCGTGGACTTACCAGACAATTCGGAGAGAAATATATAAATGTGAACAGCTGGCGATAGGGGGCATTCAGTTTCGACGGTCGTACTGTATATATAAAATGTAAATAGTTTCTGTGAACATAAATTGTGTTAAGTGGAAATAAATTAGAGTGAGTTGGACTGTGTTTTTAAATAAATCCAAGAACTGAACAGAATCCGTGTGTGAAAATAAAAACATTACAGTGGTGACAGGTGTAGGTGTATTTGTGGAACTTTTGAAGTGAAAAATAAATAGACTGACAATGTTTAAAAACGTGAATTTGGACCAATTGAAAGTGACGGACTTAAAAAACTTAAAAAAATAACTTGAAGAAATGGATTTAGAAATTAGTGGAAGAAAAATGAATTAGTACAACGGCTACGAGATGCTCTTATAAGTGAAGGTAACGATCCCGATACTTATTTGTTTAAAGTTTCTGGTAATGGTGACATGACTATGCTATTTAAACAAATGGAAGATAAATTGCTAGAAAATTCTAAAACCGTAGAAGAGAAATTGCTAGAAAATTCTAAATCCTTAGAATAAAATTTGAAAAGCATGGTACAGAAAAACTCAGAAATGCTGGAAGAGAAATTATTCGAGAATGAGGCTCGGATGGAAGAGTTAAAACAAACAATGATCGAAGAGCTGATACAGACGACAGACAAAAATGAAAGGCGGATAGAGGAGCTAAAGCATATAATGGAGGGTGAGATCAGCAAAATAAAAGAACAGGTAGTCACAATGCAAAGAGGGCAAACACATTCAAAAACCGAAAGCAGAAACAGTCTGGAAGTAGTGGATTCTAAAATTGGCCTTCAGGGGACAAGACACAAAATGAAATCTCCCCAATTTGTTGGAAAATTGTCATGGACTAATTATCGGCGCCAATTCGAGGCTGCAGCAAAGCTAAACGGATGGTCGGCAGAGGAGAAAGCAATAGCATTAACCCTCGCTTTAAGAGGGGATGCTACAGATATTTTGCAAACGTTGAGTTCCTCGGCGCAAGAAGACTACGAACAGCTGGTGAAACACTTAGAATTGAGGTATGGCCAAACACATTTGGAGCACGTCTACCACACCCAATTGAAACATCGCCACCAGAAAGCGAATGAATCCTTACAAGAATTTGGAGCTGATATTCCCTAACCTAACCTAACCTATCCAGTCACACCGGAAAACGTGATGGAAAGGTTAACAGTGCAAGCGTTGGAAGGACTCCGAGACCAAGAAGCCAGACAAGCATTGATACTAGCTCGACCAACTCAATTAGTGGATGCACTGACTCGAGTTCTGGAAATTGAGGCTGCGAAAAATACCTGTACAGGTCAGGGCAGAGAAAGAGAATCAGAGGATGGCGGAAATGTTGAAGTCGCTGTAAGGAAGGTAGTAGAGGAAGTCCTTACAAAACAAAGACTAATGAGATGTCGGAAGTGTCGTAAGGTTGGCCATATCCAGAGTCGTTGCAAGGAGAGCAACGGAGTACCGGCTTCGTCGTCAGAACATCACGTTGGAACGAGCTATAAGAACGCTGATGTCTTATCCAAGATACCAAGCCCTGATAATTGTAAAAATGGTCACCGAACCGAAGGCAAAAGAGCTGCTCTCTGTAGAACTACCGCCGAAAGTGACCATTGGCAATTTGAGGAGATCCGAAAAGACCAGAGATTAGATCCAGATTTGAAAGAGGTTATCCGGTGGAAGGAAGAAGCCCGCAAACCTATGTGGCAGGAGATTTCCCGATACTCACCAACCATAAAGTCGTACTGGGCTCAGTGGAACTCCCTCATCCTGGAGAATGGACTTCTGAAGCGCGTCCTGGAGACTCCAGAGGGGGGAAACAACAGAAAACAGATTGTAGTTCCCAGAAATAGGAGACAATAGGTTTTGCGAGAACTACATGATGGTACAACTGGAGGACATCTGGGAGTGACGAAAACCCTGGGGAAGTTAAGAGAACGGTTCTATTGGGTGCCGGTCCATTTCCTGAATCCGACTCTGGAAATAAATACATTGTGGTGGTGATGGACTATTTTAGTAAATGGGCCGAAGCGTATGCCTTGGCGAATCAAGAAGCCTTGACCGTTGCTGATGTCCTTCTCAAGGAATGGATCAGTCGTTTTGGTGTTTCCTTGCAGTTGCACTCAGACCAAGGCAGAAATTTCGAGTCTACTCTTTTCCAAGACGTCTGCTAGTCTTGAAGATCAATAAAACACGGAAGACAGCATTACACCCACAATCCGATAGAATGGTAGAACGGATGAATAGAACCATTAACCGCCATTTATCAAAGGTAGTCTCTGACCACCAAAGAGACTGGGACCAGTATCTGCACTTGTTTCTAATGGCATATCGTTCGTCTGTGCACGAGTCCACGGATCAGACCCCGGCCAGTATTATCATGGGACGAGAATTAAGACTACCATGCGATTTGAAGTTTGGATGTCCCCCAGGACTATGTCATCCAGCTACGTCAAAAGATGAACGACATCCATGAACGAGTCCGATTAAACATCGAGAATGCCAGTGCCCGAATGAAGGAAGCCTACGACATCAAAGCCGAGGGCGCAGAATTCCAAGTTGATGATCTTGTTTGGTTGTATAACCCGCAACGTCGTCGTGGATATTCGCCCAAGTTACAGAGATTTTGGGAGGAGCCATACCAAATCGTGAAGAAAATCAACGATGTTGTCTACAGAATAAGGAAGCTGCCTCGAGGAAAGCCAAAGGTGGTACATTTCAACAGGTTAGCCCCTTATGCTGAGATGATGAGATGACCTTCGAACAGTTTATGGCACTGTACTCTAGGGCAGAAAGTGTAGCACGACGTGACCACGGACGAACCCCGAGACCTGTTTGAGGTGCCCATAGAATATGCCCTGGCTCATTGTGTGGCTCGAGATCTCCGGATGTCCAGAGGAATAGCCAAGGTGTTTGCCAAAAGGTACGGCCAGTTCCAGAAGCTACGGGAGCAAATTCCAGTGGTAGGGAAGGTCCTTCATCTCGAAGATAAACAACCAGTGGGTACCAGAGAAGACATCTTTTATTTGGTAACGAAAACATTCTCGCAAGACAAGCCAACATACAGCGATCTTTGGAGGACTCTGGTAGCATTGGGACATTCCGAGACGAAATTGTCTTAAGGAGGGGGCAATGTTACGAGAATGAATTCATCCGACAGCTGGTGCAATCGGCCATTAACCAATTCGTGGATGGGACATTATTCCGATAAATTCTGGGAATCCGAAATGTTTGTCTCTCAACAGGCCGACCGCTGCCGTTACTGGAAATTCCCTTAAAGCTTCCAGAACATGAAAGAATTTCTCGATGGTTCGTGGACTTACCAGACAATTCGGAGAGAAATATATAAATATGGACAGCTGGCGATAGTGGTGGCCTTCAGTTTTCGACGGTCGTATTGTATAGTTAAGATAAAATGTAAATAGTTTCTGTGAACATAAATTGTGTTAGCTGGAAATAAATTAGAGTGAGTTAGACTGTTTTTAAATAAAGAACTGACCAGAACACGCGTGTGAAAATAAACACATTACAGTACGGTTGAGTGATAGGCCAAGAGGAATAGGGAATATGCTCATCCCAATCACGCTGGTTATTGCTGACAACTTTGGGTAGATGTTGTCACAAGGTCCTTTTGAATCTTTCCACCAGTCTGTCTGACTGTAGATGCCAAGGTGTGGTACTCGTTTTCTTGATTCCCAACATCGTAGACCTTCTAAAATACATTCAATTCAAGGTTATGCCCTTGGCCTGAATGTAACTCCAACGGGACACCAAATCTGCTGAACAGCTGTTCTACCAACACTGTCGCCACTGAGGTTGCCTCCTGATTGTGTATATCATATGCCTCAGGCCATTTGCTGAAGTAATCCATTGCGATGAAATGTATTTGTTCTCCTCTCAGACTCTGAAAATGGATCGGCGATATCAATGACAATTCTCTCAAATGGGACGTCCACATTGTATTCTTGCATTCTGCCCTTGGTCCGGGTCTTTTGGGCCCTTAGTTCCTGCACAGATGTCACATTTCCAGCACAAAGCTCTAATGTTTTGGAAGTAATTTACCTAGTAGTACCATTGGCGACTTTTATCCAAGATTTTATTCATGCCCAAATGTTTCTCGGGTGTCACTGCTTTCCCAAATTTTCTTTAACATTCCATTCTCTACTCTTAGAGAGTCCCTTGGGCCCATAAATATTTCAGGAAGCACGCGTATCTAGCTCCCTCGTCCCATTGTGGCCTGGGTGCCCCTTTCTTTTTGAGTGACAGGATTGGTTCAATGTCTGGGTCAGCCATATGGTTCTGGATTCGGATCTGTCGGAGATACCCTCTCGTATGCAGAAAATGTCCGCATTCTGCTCTACAGGATCTTCTTGACAAAGCATCGGCATTATTATGCAAACGGTGGCACGGTGTTCAACCCTGAAATCGTATTGCTGTAATTGCTCCATCAATCTGGTCAGTTGTCCTTCCGGTGTCTTCATATCCAACAGCCATTTGAGGACGGCATGATCTGTTCTAATTAGGAAATGGCGACCATAAAGATATTTGTGGAAATGGTCTACAGCCCTGATTATTGTAAGAAGTTTTTTTCTGATGACACAATAATTCCTTTCCGGTTTCAAGAATCCACGGCTTTAGTACTCGATCATCCTCTCTTCACTATCTTGTACCTGTGATAGGACGGCCCCCAAACCTGTGTTGCTGTTGTCGGTGTCTAAGATGAACTTGCCGGACAGTGTAGAAAATGCTAGAATTGGACTGGAACATAGTGCCGCCTTAGGTCGTCTGAACGAAGTTTCACAATCCTGATTCCGACGGAAGGTCTCTTTCTCAGTGGTCTGCCAATATAAAGGTACGGCAATGGTGGCAAATCCCTCAACAAATAGTTTCGCAGTTCATACTTGTCTCTCGGGACCGGCCAATCACGAATGGCTGCCATCGTGTCTTCGTTTGTTTAGAAACTCTTTACTGGGCCCTGGTCTCCTTCCCCGATGTCTGGTACGCTTCTTCGTAACTGATGATGGTGTCTACTGGCTCGAAACAAGCTATTTCTTGACCATTGGCAATTCGGCTGTGGTTGCTGGGCATATTCAGGACTATAATTGGTATGTCTCGTCCGGTTTTAACTATAGCACATCCAACTAACTAGTCATCAGCTGAATGAACGGGCTCCACCATTCCAATGCAACTGCCAGGATTTGTTTCTAGCTGCCCACGAATAATTTGTTCCGTTCGACCGGAAATTCTGGTTGAGGATTTTGCAATTTTTATGGTCGCTGAGCTATTGACAGGCCGTATCAATACAAATTCCTCATTTAGGAAACGGGTCGAACACGAACCCATGTTAGCAAATTACGTCCATACCCAGAATCAAATCGTCTTCAATATCCGCTATCAGGATCCTATGCCGGATTCTGTTCCGTCCCCTATCTGTAGTACTATCTGTCTCACCCTGTATTGACATGGACTTATCAGTGACTGTTTTTAGCTGGATGTTGTTGTTAACTGGCCGGATTTCCGATAACCTCAAAACTATGGACCTGGCAATGGACACCGCGGCGCCGGTGTCAAAAGTGATGGTGATTGCTCGGCCATTGATGGTGCCCTTGATCACTAGGCTGTTGCTATCTCGACAAAATCCAAGGATGGATACTGTCCTGGGGGTTGGTGGAAGGTTAGTCAGCATTCGCCACCTTATGCTGACTGGTTGATGGTTCCTGGACATGTGGTTTGTTTTGTTGGTTACTCCTGGTGGGTGATCGTTCAGATAGCGTCACTCTGCACCCGCGTTGAAAATGTCCTGTTCGTCCACAACAGACACAGGTACCTCTGGTGTCAGATCTTTGATACCGTTCCAGTAGTTTATTCTGGTCAACACTGCCTGAAGGGATGGTTCTGGTTCGTACTTGTTGAAACAAACTTTCGTGTTGGACATGTTTATGAGCCTCTACTTCCAAAGCCCGAAGCAAGGCTTCTTTACTTTTCTTGATGCCACTAAGTATTAGATTTTTTTGTAATTCCAATATCTCTAGATACCGTTTGTGAAACTCTGTGTAGCCAATTGGTCTTTAGTTTCTTCTTGCAGGTCTAGGTAGCAAAGTGTACTAAACGTCTAATCTCTGCTTCGAATTCTTGAAGCCTCTCTCCGGAGTTTTCCACTTGTTCATCCACTAGAATGCTTTGGAGGAGCTCTGATACCGGACCTCTTAAAGAGATTACAACAGAGGTAGATTTCTCTTGGTTATCCCACCGATTAGCTGCAGCCATGGCTTCAAATTGCCGTTTGTACATAGGCCAAGATGAACTAACATCAAATGTGGGTGGTTTGCTAAACTTTTGATACTCACTGGGTTCTGATATTTCCCTCTTTGTAAATCTTGTTGCATTTTTTAAATTTCTGTTTCCACTTTGTTTTGGGAGACACTGATTTTACCATCTACTGAACTTGTACTGTTCTTTTTTTTACCTCACTTTGGATATAATCGGTGTCATCTATTTTGGTTTCAAGAGTACCCACAGTATTTTTTATGATCTTAATGTCATCATTTATCGCTTTTTTGTCTAACATAACTATTTAAATTCTCTTATTAACTGCTTCATCAACCTGTGTTAGTATTTTTATTAGTTGTTCAAATTGCCGTTGCCTTTTTAATTTCTGTCGGTCTCTTTTCCTCTAATATTTTAAATTCATGTTGTCTCTTCAATTCAGTTAGTTCTTGTTTCTCTTCAAATTTCGAAAATAACTCTTCCATTAAATGTTGTTGTTCATTTTTCATTGTAGACACCAAATGAATACTAAAAGAGTTGTGTGTTTAATCAGACTGGAATCTGACCATGAAGACAAAGAGGGTGTGTTATTAGTTCAGATCGAGCCAGCAACCTATGTTTACTAAAGGCCGTGCTGTTTTAAATCAGGACCATGCTAACTTGTTTCCCCGGCTCTGGTAAGGACCTTATTTACATCGGGGAACTATTGATTTTCTCTGGATTGAACACTGACTCTACATACAAGCGCAGTAACACAATCTGTTATTTCCCTTCGTATTTGCGGGTACATTCAATAACAAGTTTCATCAATAACATAGTTTTTCAACAATGACAATTTTCTCCATACAACATTGTTTTCGAGTCTTACGAAATCCTGCAACAGTACTTGTTTCACTAATGTTCAAAAACTACGATGGCCGATTGACGCCATTTGTACTTTTGTATTCCAAGAAAATTCTACTTACACAATCTTTATGAATTTTCATCATATTTCATCCAGCAATTGTCCTACATTCACGAGGCTTTATGCACAAAACGAACTTTTATCCAAAATCTTTTAAAACGCACTAAAACTAATACAACGATTTACTACTTTGACAAACTAACACTGTTTCTTTCACTGTCTATATTCCCAGAATACTTTACGACCTTAGTTGAAAACCAAAATCTAACAAACTACCATTAAAACTACACTTGTATGTTTTAGATACGCAATCTACAAACTATGCTTCACGCCATAATTCGCACACTTCTCTACTACTACTCTACATTACTACTGGTGTCAAGACTATTTTCTTTGGGTTCAAGATTAAAATATTGCTGCCAACTGAGCATTGCTACCAACAGAACTGTGGGTTATTTGACTAATAGAGTGGGCCTCTACGCATCTCTCTTTAGTCTTCAGGTACTCGAGGTTATTTAACCCTTTCCAAAGAAAACTTGGTTTCGAACATCAGGTTTTGTTGTTCACTTTTCATTGTAGAGTCAAGGTGTAGTTTTCGTCATTGTTAGTCACCCGATATTCTTACTCAACTTTGTTGGATTTTCTCTTGATGTTGTTTCTCCTTTTTATCATGTTTTTCCAGGACCTGAATTATTTTACATCTAGTTTATCAGTAACCTGTTTGAATATTTTTTGCTAGTCTTGTCCATTTTCGCCATACTTCGAGTTGTAGCCATAAATGACTTTAATTAACTTCTCGTAATCCTGCACCTCTGTGCACTTTCAATGTCTTTATTTTAATCACAACAAATCATTCAGTTTACAAAGTAATGACTAATTGTACAGCTGAATTCTTCTGCCGATTCAATCACACGAGTATAAACTCAACTAACTAACTGCCCAACTTGTACGATCGTCGTCTTTTATAATTGGCGTGGAATATACCCGAATTTCGATGGTTATTTCTTTGTTGTCGGAGCGCTTTTCAAAACCTTGTCGAAATTTTGACTCGACCTTGTGTTGATCCTTGTTTTATCATTTCAGCCAGTCATGTTTACATTGTTTTTATCAAAACGGCCAATTTAGAAGGTTTCCTATTTTTTTCTCTTTAGCGGTGTATAATGAATTTTATAACAATATATCGTAGTTACCTCAATAAATCTAAAAAACATTCAAATTGGGGGACTGTAAAAGATAGTTTTAGTGTTTTTGACATTTTAAATGTAACAATAAATAATTCTTTTAACCTACAGAAGTCACAATATTGCTACGAAATTCACCTAAGCCGACCCTGTTTCATTTTAGTACGACACCGATGGTTTCGAGGACAAAAAAATGTTTTCGAAATGGCTCTGCAGCTGTAGGATTGATGATTGATTTTACGAGAATTTTCGATGCTGGTTTTAAAAAGGAAGCAGCCCACGATCGCAAGTGAGTTAGACAGCGACGACTAGCGTATATTGTAATGCTATTGTGAATCAGCTGTTCTGTATAATTTGATGTTAATAAAAGTTCTAGAAAAGTGAAAGTGAATATTAGTTTTATAATTTTAAATTGAACCCACGGACTATATAACAAATTTGGTGACCAAAAGTGAAGGATTAAGTGCAGTTAAAATCGTAATTTGATTTATGGAAACCCGTAGCATGAAAAAAATGGACGAAACTACCAAAAAAAATAGTCAAGCAGGTTATGGAGGGACTAGACGAAAAAATAGCACAGATTCTAGAAAAACGTGACAAGAAGGAGAAACAACATCAAGAAGAAATTCAACAAAGGTTAGTGAAATCTTTTGATGATAAACTTAAAAGTTGAGTTAGGAAATCTTGTCACTAATATCAATGAAAAACGTAAAATAGAATTAGAAAATCTTGTCACTACGATGAAAAGTGAACAACAAAATCTGGTTAAACGACAAAATGATTTTAAAGTATTTGAAGAGAAACACCATCAAATTGAATTAAAAGGACACGAAACTGAAGAGAAAAGACCACTGCAATTTGAACAATTAATGCAAATAGTAGGACAAGTTAATGAAACAGTTAATGAAAGAATGCAAATAGTTGAGTCAGATATAAAAGAAATAAATGATGACATTAAGACCATAAAAAATACCGTGGACACTCTTGAAACTAAAGTAGATGACCTCGATTCCATCCAAAGCCAGGTAAAATTTGGAGTCAGTTCAATTCAGAACACAGTTCAAAACCAAATCAGTGCCATCCAAAACAAGGTGGAAACAAAAATCAAAAAAATGCAACAGGTCTTACAGCAAGGAAAATACCAGCACACCGTGATTACCAAAGGTTGCTTTAGTAAACCACCCACATTCGACGGCAGTTCATCTTGGCCCATGTATAAACGGCAATTTGAGGCCGTGGCTACAAGCTAATGGATGAGATAATCAAGAAAAATCTACTTCTCTGGTAATTTCGTTAAGAGGTCCGGCCCTAGAACTCCTCCAAAGCATTCCAGTCGATGAACAAGGCAATTTCGACAAGATCATCGCCATTTTGGACAAGAGGTACGACAATCAATCCTTGCGCCAGGTATACCAAGTCCAACTGAGTGGAAAAACGCAAAAATCCGGTAAAAGCCTCCAAGAATTCGAAGCAGAGATTAGACGGTTAGTACACTTGTCCTACCCAGACCTGCCAGAGGAAACGAAAGACCAGTTGGCCACACAGAGTTTCATAAACGGCATCAGAGATGTGGAAATACAACGAAATCTAAGACTAAGTGGCGTCAAGAAAAGTAATGAAGCTCTACTTCGGGCTTTGGAAGTAGAGGCCGGCATGAACATGTCCAAGCCGAGGTCCGAGCAGTTTCCTTTAACCAGGAAGAGTCAGAGTCACCATTTCAAGCGCTGGTCTGAACAAAATATTAGAAAGGTTACAAAGAACTGGCACCAGAGGGGCATGTTACTGCTGCGGACGGACAGGACACTTCCAACGTGATTGTCGAGTGAGGCCACCTGAACGATCACCGACCAGGGGTAACCAACAGAACAGCCACGTTATCCATCCGGGGATTTTGCAGAGATAGCAGCAGTCTAGTCGTCAGGGGCACCATCAATGGCCGAGCAATTACCATCACCATCGACACCGGCGCCACTGTGTCCATTGCCAAGTCCAGGGTTTTGAGAGCATCAGAAATTCGGCCTGTTACCAATAACCAGCTCAGAACAGTCACCGGCGAGTCCATGTTAATACAGGGTGAGGCAGATGTCGTGCTACAGATAGGGGAGAACATGATCCGGCATAGGGTCCTGGTAGCGAATATTGAGGACGATTTTATACTGGGAATGGACCTAATTAGCCAGCATGGATTTATGTTCGACCCGAGATATGATGTTCCTAAATGAGGAATTTGTATTGACACGGCCTGTTAACAGCTCATCGACCTCCATAAAAGTTGTAGCAAGATCCTCAGCCAGAATTCCCGGTCGAACAGAACAGATTATTCATGGGCAGCTAGACAGCCATCCTGGGAGCTGCGTTGGAATGGTGGAGCCCGTACACTCAGCTCATGACTACTTAGTTGGACGGGCTATAATTAAAACCGGATAGATATACCAATCAGAGTCCTGAATTTGTCCAACAACTACTTCAGAATTGCCAATGGTCAAGAGATAGCTTGTTTCGAGCCAGTGGAGACCATCATCAATTGCGAAGAAGAGTACCAGACGTCGGTGAAGGAGACAGGGCCAGTAAAGCATTCCTACAACAGTTTGCTGACCATTTGACACACCTTACACCAGGGGAACAGAAGAAACCCAAGCAATTTATCACAAAACACTGGCAAATTTTCAGTCAAGATGGGACCATCGCTCGCACTAACATCATTCAGCACCAAATAGATACCGGAAAGACTCAACCCATCAGAATATCGCCTAGACGACAACCATTGGGGCAACAACAGGCAGTAGAGGAAAACATCGAGTGCATGTTACAAAATGGAGTTATTGAGCCATCCATCAGCCCATGGTCTGGTCCCGTCGTACTAGTTAAAAAGAAGGATGGAACCACCCGATTTTGCGTGGATTACAGAAAGCTGAATGACGTCACAGAGAAAGACAACTATCCACTACCCCGAACTGATGACACTCTGACCACACTAGCAGGCCCCCGTTGGTTCTCCACACTAGACCTAAAAAGTGGATATTGGCAGGTTGGTCTCCACGAAAACGACAGAGAGAAGACAGCGTTCTCCACCAGTAAAGGGCTGCTTCAGTTCCCCGTCATGCCCTTTGGGTTATGTAATGCACCCGCTACATTTGAGAGGCTAATGGAGTATGTACTAAGCGGGTTAACATGGAGGACGTGCTTAGTACACCTTGACGACATTCTAGTCATGGGTCAGACATTCGACAACCATCTGAAGAACCTGGACGAAGTATTCTCCAGAATTAATAATGCCAACCTGAGACTCAATCCGAAGAAGTGTTCCTTGTTCCAAAAAGAAGTAGAGTTTTTGGGCCACGTCGTTTCTGAGTTCGGAATCCGCACCAACGAGGAAAGGATAGAAGTCATCCGGGATTGGCCAGTCCCAAGAGACAAGCATGAACTCCGAAGCTTCTTGGGCCTCTGTTCCTATTACAGGCGATTTGTTGAGGGATTTGCCACCATTGCCGCGCCTCTACATCGGCAGACCACTGAGAAAGAGACCTTCCGTTGGAATCAGGATTGCGAAACATCATTAGGCGACTGTAGGCAGCACTATGTTCCAGCCCAATCCTAGCCTTTCCTACACAGTCCGGCAAGTTCATCTTAGACACCGACGTCAGCAACACAGGTTTGGGGGCCGTCCTATCCCAGGTGCAAGATGGTGAAGAGAGGGTGATCGAGTACTACAGCCGTGGATTCTCGAAACCGGAAAGAAATTATTGCGTTAGCAGAAAAGAACTTCTTGCAATAATAAGAGCTGTAGACCATTTCAACAAATACCTCTATGGTCGTCATTGCTTAATCCGAACAGATCATGCCGCCCTCAAATGGCTGCTGGACATGAAGACACCAGGACATGCCGGCCGTTTGCACAATAATGCCGATGCCCTATCCAGAAGACCCTGTAGAGCAGAATGCGGACATTGTCTGAAGACGGAACAGCGAGAGGGTAGCGCCATCAGTGCAGGCCAATGAAGACTGGACAACGGAACAGTGCATCCAGGACCAAATGGCTGATCCAGACATCGAACCAATCTTGTCACTCAAAACGAGAGGGGCACCCAGGCCACGATGGGACGAGGTAGCTAGATACTCAGGCGTGCTGAAATCGTTACGGGCTCAATGGGACTCTCTCTCTAAGAGTAGACAATGGAATGCTCAAATGAGTTTGGGAAAGCGCTGATGGACGAGAAACCAAGTCTCAACTGGTAATTCCGAAGAAAAAGGTACCAGCCATCCTGACCGAAGTACATGATGGGATTACCAGAGGCCACCTGGGCATGAATAAAACCCTAGACAAAGTTCGCCAGCGGTACTACTGGGTGAATTACTTCGAAGACGTCAGAGCTTGGTGCCGCAAATGTGCCACCTGTGCAGCCAGTAAGGGCCCGAAGACCCGAACCAAGGGCAGAATGCAGCAGTACAATGTGGACGTCCCATTTGAGAGAATTGCCATCGATGTCGCCGGTCCGTTTCCCGAGTCTGAGAGGGGGAAGAAATACATTCTGGTCGCAATGGATTACTTCAGCAAATGGCCTGAGGCATATGCGATACCCAACCAAGAGACAAACACGGTAGCGACCGTGCTAGTAGAACAACTATTCAGCAGGTTTGGCGTCCCGATGGAACTACATTCAGACCAGGAGCGTAACTTCGAATCGAATGTATTCCAGAAGGTTTGACCGATGTTGGGGATCAGGAAAACGAGAACAACACCATTGCACCCACAGTCAGACGGAATGGTGGAAAGATTCAACAGGACCTTGGAACAACACTTATCCAAGGTCGTCAGCAATAACCAGCGTGATTGGGATGAGCATATTCCCCTATTCCTGTTGGCATATCGCTCAGCCGTACATAACAGTACAGGCCTGACTCCAGCCAGGGTCCTACTCGGAAAAGAGCTGCGATTACCCTGTGATTTGGCTTTTGGCTCCCCCGAAGAACCGTCTCAAGACATAGACGATTATGCCGACCAGCTCCGACATAACATGCTGGCAATACACGAATTAGCCCGAACGCAGATGTTGGCCACCAGTGACCGGATGAAGGCGCGATACGACCTCTAGGCCAAATCAGTCGGGTTCCAGGAGAGGGACAAAGCCTGGCTGTACAACCCCCAACGGAGAAAGGGTAAATCAGCAAAGCTTACACCCGCCTGGGATGGTCCATACGAGGTGGTCAAGAGGCTTAATGACGTCGTCTACCGGATCCGTCGAAACCCCAAGGCTAAGTTGAAGGTGGTCCATTTAGATCGACTCGCTCCCTACCATGGAGAGGATGTTTCTGACCGGGACGGTCAGAATTAAAGGGGGGGCAGTGCTACGAAATTTACCTAAGCCGACCCTGTTTCATTTCAGTACGACACCGATTGCTTCGAGGACAAAAAAATGTTCTCGAAATGGCTCGGCAGCTGTGGGATTGCTGATTGATTTTCCGAGAATTTTCGATGCTGGTTTTAAAAAGGAAGCAGCCCACGATCGCAAGTGAGTTAGACAGCGACGACTAGCGTATATTGTAATGTTATTGTGAATCAGCTGTTCTGTATAATTTGATGTAAATGAAAGTTCTAGAAAAGTGAAAGTAAATATTAGTTTTATAATTTTAACTTGAACCCACAGACTATATAACAATATAAAGTCACATGGCATAGTTTGAGGGTTTTAGATAGAACTATAAATCCCAATCAAATCTTAGATACAACATGCTAACATTTATGAAAATATTAAATGACTATATGGTATGAATGAACCAGGAAATGAAAATTGAACACAATCCACAGAAGACCAACAAAACTATAGCAAAAATAAATAACTTAGAAAATAAAAGCAATCTCAATAACAGAGGAAACTAAATTGGTGAAACAACTCAATATTATCAGTCAAGAATCGGCATATGCTATTGGAGAAAGAGAAACAAGAACAACGTACACAAAAATAAATGTACTAGCAAATGAGAAAATAACAGCATATTAAGATCAGAACAGAGAAACAAATTAGATAACAAATTGGATCAGATGTAAGGAAAATAGAAAAGAATTGTGGGAAAAATTCACATCAAAAATGAATTAATAAAATACAAATTAAAAGGTGAATGTTGGACTACTTTAACAATTTTCCATTTTCTGACCACTTTATAGTAAAAGTGTGAAAAGTCAAACATTCAATTTTAAATTATATTTTATCAATTCAGTTTATAATAGCACTGACAATGAGGTCAGGTTGAGATGTGTAGTAAATATACAGCTTAATGTTCTCGATTGTGGTGTTATTTCCCCAAATAAACATATCATTTAATTATTTTTCAGTGCAGCAAATACTACCATAAAAATTTGACCCATAAATTACGAGCAGGGAAATTTATGAAGTATTTCAACTGATTTATATTATAACTAAAAAGTTGTACTGCCAGTTTTCTTTATAAAAGATGTTTCTACTACTGGCCCCGCGAATGATTTTGAAGTTTTTTAATATATAACTATATAAAGAATCACGGTTCATAAGCAAGGTACAATAAAATAATAACAAATACTTACAAAAACAATTCGCTACGGTTCTGTAATCCTGTAAATAAATTAATACACAGAGGATAAAGAAACAAAATTCGTTTGATTTTGAAATTTGCAACGCTTAACCTTATTTAAACATAGAACACTATTCTCTGTACTGTATTATCTGTGGCTACGGGTTCTTGTCAATCGTTATCTTAGAGCATGTACCATCTGAAGATAGCCTGTCATGCAGAAAATCCTGGCAAAACTAGAAAGAGAGAGCAATAGAGACAGTAACAAGCTATTTCACTTGGTGAGCGGAAGCAACCAATGACCAACATGCTAATCGTATTTCATTGGAAGCAGCTCCCAACCGAGTGAAATAGCCTCTTGCCCTCTCTCTCCTTAGTCTTACCACGACATTTGTGCACTGCAGGCTATCTCTAAAAAGTAAATGCTCTAAGATTGGATGCAGTTCCCAAACTTAGAGCATATACTTTCTAGAGATAGCCTGCAGGGCACAAATGTCGTGCTAAGACTAAGGAGAGAGAGGGCAAGAGGCTATTTCACTCAGTTGGGAGCTGCTTCCAATAAAGCATATTGTTCATTGGCTGCGTCCAACGACCATCCACCCACTAAGTGAAATAGCCTCTTACTGTCTCTATTGCCCTCTTTCTAGCGTTGACGCGATTTTATGCTTGACAGGCTATATCTAGATGGTAAATGATCTAAGTTCCCAAACGAGTGAAATATCCTGTTACGTTCTCTATTGCCATCTCTTTCTAGACTTGGCACGAGATTTATGCACTGCAGGCTACCTCGAGGAGGTTGATGTTGATGCCAATGAACTCATTGGCTGCAGCTATCAATCGAGTGAAATAGACTCTTGCACTCTCTATTGCCCTCTCTTTCTATCCTTGGCACAACATTTGTGCATTGCAGGCTACCTTCAGAAGATGTTTACTCTAAGTAGAGAACTGGTCAGATTGTCAACCTGTAGCTTATCTATCTTTTTGTCTATGTTGTCAACTTAATCTATTGTCAAGTAAATAAGACAGATGACAGTTTGTTGATAAAATAAAAATGATAACCTAAATGGAAGTATTTCATGTTTAACCGTTTATATAATTAGAAGCAATGTTAATTATGATACAAATGCTATAATGTAGATAAAAAGTGTTTTCAGACGTGGAAACATTATTCCTAATAATGCCAAAGTCTTATATATTTTGATGAAGGTTCAGCTCCCAGAATGGCAAGACCGGATACACTGTGTAACCAGTCTTTATTGGAAGCTGGAGAGAGGACATTAGAGAGAACTATAGGAGAACCTGGGGATGTAAAAACCCAATTCGTTACTAGAGAAGGCACTTATCGACTTATGACTTTAAGTGAATATTCTAGACCTAATCGGGTTGGATATCAACCACAGGGACAAACTCCACCACAAGTTCGTGTCTCACTTGTGACGTTACCAGATCAAGGAGAACGGATTTGCTTTAACCATGGTAGAGAATTGTATGTATATGTTTATAAAGGAATTAAAAAGGCTGCTGATTTGAGTAAACCTTTAGAGAAAAAGGTTTATAAAGGAACAAATCCAACATGCCATGATTTCAACTCAACTTCAGCTACAGTAGACAGTGTTAGTTTACTTATAGGGTTCAGTACTGGACAAATTCAATTGATAGATCCAATCAAAAAGGAATTAAGCAAGTTATTTAATGAAGAAAGACTAATAGACAAAAGTCGAGTAACTTGTTTACGTTGGGTCCCTGGAAATAAATCACTATTTCTGGCTGCTCATGCATCTGGCCAATTTTATGTTTACAGTGAAGAATTACCTTGTGGTTCAGCTGCACCTCACTACCAGCCATTCAAAGCAGGTGAAGGTTTTACTGTAAACACATGCAAAACCAAATCCACTAGGAACCCATTGTTTCGATGGCTGTTAGGAACAGGTGCTGCTATAAATGAACTTGCATTTAGCCCAGATGGATCACAGTTAGCCATAGTTTCTCAGGATGGACTTTTACGAGTATTTCAATATGATAGCATGGAACTTTTGGGTCACGCCAGATCTTACTTTGGTGGTCTCCTGTGTGTTGCTTGGTCTAAGGATGGGAAATTAATTGCTGCTGGAGGAGAGGATGATTTGGTGACTGTATATTCACTGGACCAAAAAAGAGTAGTGGCAAGAGCTCAAGGTCACAGGTCTTGGGTATCAGCAGTTGCATTTGACTGGTATTTAGAAGTAGACTCTTGTTATAGACTTGGCTCAGTTGGTCATGATACTCAAATATGTCTTTGGGAACTTCCAGAAGATAGTTTAGTACCTTCTCGACCTAGAATTAAACGTAAACCAGATCCTTTGCAGTTAGTTGGAACTCCTGCTTGTCCCAGATTAGATGAGTGCCCTATTTTAGAACCACTAGTTTGTAAAAAAATTGCTCATGAACGACTCACTTCACTAGTGTTTAGACCTGATTGTATTATTACAGCTTGCCAAGATGGTTATGTGTATACATGGGCCCGACCCCCAACCTAAAAATGTGAAAATACAATATTTTTGTATGTAAACTAATTTTGTATATTTTTTGTACAATTTAAAATGATTTGTATATATATTTCTAAAATATAGGTGATGTATGTATATTTATTTTAAATTATTTTGGAATATGTTTCTGATTATAAATAAATTTTATCAATGTAGTTGGTACCTCATTTTATCAATCAAAAGGGCATTTGAATAAAACAATGACTGTTTTCTGAAGGATATTTGTGGCATATTTTTTCAATGTTTAAACTCTTTCTGCCAAATAACACCACAAGTCACAAAATTTCTGTAAATTTCCAAATGTTTCAGAGTCTGACCTAGACTATACAGAATATACAGAAATTTCGTGACTTGTGGTGTTATCTCCCAGAATTTTAAATTTTAGAATTGTGCCTTTTTTCATAGTTTCTTTGCCATTGACAACGGAGTCTGGACCTAGACTCCGAAACGTATTGAAATGTACAGAAATTTCGTGACTTGTGGTGTTATTTCCCAGAAAGGCTTAAACATTCAAAATAATGACTAACAGATATATTTCTAATCAATTGTTAAACTTGTATCAACATTCCGTCAATTGGTATGGTGTACTTTTATAAGAGGAAAGGATATAGCCCAGGTCATTTACGAAAATACATGTCAAAATGAATAGTAGAACAAAACCGACATCAACGTGTTCTAATGATAAAACATGACTAATTGACATAAAATTCAACATTTTTTATCGATGCGTTTTTGTTTTTTTTTACAAAAAAAACTCAAAAAATTGGTAACATTTTAGTTTTTTACCTTTTACACAAAATCCACCTATAAACCCGTGTTTGCTACTACTAAGAGAAAAGAAAAACCTACAAAATGACCTACTATAAGCGCAATCTCGTTAATTGGTTTCTTAGATAATGAAATCTTTACATGAAATTCTAAAAAAATAATCGATTATCTATTTTTTATTTTATAGCTAAAACATTCTTATTAACTGAAGCGATAGAATTTCTCATACCCAATTCATGTTCTAAAAATAAATTCTGTAGCCCCGGTAGTTTTTGCAAAATTTCATTCAATCCTACAGAATACATATTTTTTTGAATGGCCATATTACCTCACCGGATGACCCTATCATTATGAATAAACTATCATTGGAAAGTAGAATTGATCTAGAGATCCCTCATCTCACTTTTCTAAAATTTAAAGTATAAATACATGTAAATATTGACTATATTTGGTTATTCCATAAAAAATTATTTGAAGGAGTCCATTCGAAAAATTGCTAAGGGGTGGTTAATTTTAAGCAGATACATATTTTTATTTCTTGGATAATATGGATTTATGTAATAAATTTAGCAAAATAGAATACCTAAACTCCATTTAGCCACAAATGATAATGATGGAGCCATCATATGCAAAATGGGAAGGCTGTTGCAAGCAAATTTTCCATTTGTATGTGTTTCAATAAAAGATCAAAACATATATATTTAAGGAAATTAGGCTTGTCATTAATTAGTATTTATTAATAAAAATTTCTTAACAGGAATCTGAATTGAACAATATAAAAATTGCGTTGTTACCTAATTGAAGAATACCATTTTTTCTATTATTAACGATTATCAATTTGTATCAGCGTTTCATTTCTATATAATAATAAAATATAAGATGTACTGAAAGTGTAAACAAAGGAACCTGCTATTATTTACTTATGTTTTAAAAAATCAGTGAATAGAGAAGGTAAATTTCTGTTTTTTATTTAAATTTAATTTTTTGCATATTAAAAATTATTGCTCCGTCAGTATCATCAGTGTCTATCTAAATGGAGTTTAGGTAGTCCATTTTGCTAAATTTATTACATAAATCCATATTATGCTAGAAATATAAATATGTGTCTGCTTAAAATTACAGTTTGCATCAAGATTGTTAATTATAAGGATGTAGTTACACAGGTACCACCCCTTAGCAATTTTTCGAATGGACTCGTCCAGAAAAATGATAGATAACGACCAAATTATGTTAGTATTTATACTTGAAATTTTGAAAAAGTGAGATGAGAGGTCTCGAGATCAACTCTTCTACTTTTCATCGGTGGTTTCTTCATAATGATAGGGTCATCTGGTGAGGTAAAATGGCCTGTCAAAAAAATATGTCTCCCAGAGGATTAACTGAAATTTTGCAAAATCCACCGGGGCTGCAGTATTTCTTTTTAGAACATGAATTGGGTATGAGAAGGTCTACCCTTTCAGTTAATAATAATCTTTCAGCTACAAAATAAAAATATATATAAGCTATTATTTATTTTTTTGGAATTTCGGGTAAAGATTCCATTATCTAGGAAACCAATTAACAAAATTGAGCGTATAGTAGCTCATTTTGTAGGTTTTTTCAACATTTTCCATAGCAGCAAAGACGGTTCCAAATGTGGATTTTGTGTAAAAGGTAAAAAACTAAACTGTTACCGATTTTTTGAGGATTATTTTGTAAAAAAAAACAAACGCATCGAAA
Source organism: Octodonta nipae (assembly GCA_034190945.1). Classification (NCBI taxonomy): domain Eukaryota; kingdom Metazoa; phylum Arthropoda; class Insecta; order Coleoptera; family Chrysomelidae; genus Octodonta; species Octodonta nipae. The sequence continues at coordinate 46,450,153 of CM067217.1, forward strand.
AAAAATGTTGAATTTTATGTCAATTAGTTATGTTTTATCATTAGAACACATGTTGGATTTGTTCTACTATTAATTTTGTCACCAAAAGGGCTTTTTCTCCGTAAATGACCTGAGCGTATAGTTCACTAAGAAAACAGTTCTTTCCTCTTATAAACTTAGGAAACGGTATCAATGTATACTCAGTATCAATTATACCCTCGTAAATCAGAAAGTTATACAATTATTTACAAATAATTTTACTCCTTGCCTAATATAAAATACAGAAGTAATTGATTTTTAAACTTTAGTGGTAACATTACTATGGCAGATTTGGAAAATAGGTGCAGGAAAGGCTTATTTTATATATAATTGCTGCAACAGAGGGTAAATATGTGCTTTCAACCGGGGAAGAACTTGATGTTAAAGTTGGATTAAAGAGTGAGGATCTGAGAGGGGTGCAAATAACAAACTTGCTAGCTCTGAAGTTTACAATATAATATGGTATCTAGGAAATGTAGTATGTTCTAGGTCAAACTTATGATGATATAAATGCTGGGAGTTTGACCACATAACAAACCTGACAAGTGTTTTAACTTGCCAAGCAGTAGATGTGAAAACAAGATATGCTCTCACAATTGTAAGATGGAGTACAGCCTTAGTAGGATGAAGGAGGGTTCTGATGAAAGAGAAAAAAATACATATTATATTGATAAATGAAATCTTTTTAACACATGAGCATAATGGAAAACTGTGTGTTAGTGATTGACAAAGTAAATGTGAGGTTTGTAAGCAAACATGATTTATGATGATGATTTGTAAACTCAAAAACGTAAATGATGAATCGACTCTAGAGAGGATGTTGGCCTATGGAGTTTGAGAATGTTGGAAAATTTCTGTGACCAAGCTGAAAATGAGGTGTAAAGCAAATACAAAAGGTTATGTATAGCTGACTATATCATTAATGGAACATCAAAAGCAATGGAAATAGTCTATTTAACAACTGACTAAAAATGTTTTGAAATTGACCCATCACACTTTTATTCATTTTCAAATTTAAGTACTTGTTTTTAACAGAAAACGAGTGGACAGAAAATTCCAATGAATATACCAAATAATCGTGTATCACCTCAAAAATCATTTCAAAATTTAGTACATAGTCGATCTTTTTCCATTCATTGAAATGGTGCAGGAAAACACACATGCATGCTTTTAATTAAAACATACACAAATAATTCAATTAGATAAGTATATCTCAAGAAACTTTAAAATTTTATTCCATTTAGAATATGTGGGTATTTGGGTTAAATGTTGTCACAATTAACAATTTTTCCTGATGATATATGGAATGATAGAAAAGAATCAATGGGATATATTATAAAAACATCAATTTATTTAATTTTTAAAATATTATTACAAAAGTAAAGAGATCACATTCCATTTTTAAATAACATCAAATATATAAATATAAAAGAGATTACAAGTTGGGAAATCAGTCTTCTGTAAAATATTCAGAATGTAAAATATTCAACTTCAAAATGCAGTATCAGATGAAAATTTCAAAAATTCAGTAACCTTTTTCAAATATTAATATACCAATACATATATTTAAATTTATAAAACGTAACACTGATTTTGAAGACATTGTACAGTATCATTTGATATTTAGATATAAGTATAATAGGTTTGAGGTTATCCCACATGTTTTCTGTCTGAAAGGAAATTATGAATCTTAGATGAATAGTTAACCCAGAAAACAAGTGAAATGTAAAAATATACCTTAGTTATTGTAACTAAAATATTTAAAAATTCTATTTATTCAAATAGCTACTATGCGGCAGGATATTTAATTTTTTTCAATGAACTTTCTGATATGTAGGGGCTAACATTCAAATTTAATAAAAAGAGTAATTATCAAACAAAAAGAGTGTAACAGGAAGTTTTGTTTTTAATTTCTGAGACAATAAATATATTTACTGCATGTGCTTCTCAAAAAACTATTTAACGATTATTAACTATTCTTAAAAATATGAATTTTTTTTTACCAACCCACTAACAGCAGTACTAAAATACAACAGAAAAGAACAATATGTTAATATTTTATAAATGAATATATATAACAAATTATCCAAATTTTAAAAATCTTTTGAAGTTAATTCAATTTAATTCATTTACATGTAAGCCTGATCAGACTGTAATCAATCATTTGGTGAACAAAAACTTTTCAATTTGAGCTAAAGACAAGCAGTTAAAAAAATTAAGATGTCAACTGTGGTCAAATTTTGAAAATTATGTGAATGTGTCTGGGAAAGAACTATTTAGATGACTATTTCATCTCAAATAATATTAAACTCAAGTAATTCTAATTCTTAAATTTGATCTCCTCAAATTCAACATCAATTTTTGACTATTCAGACGCAATATCAAGAAATACACCAGTCAATAGTCATAGACTATACTTGACGTCTTTTTTTAACAGCAAATTCGTAGCCCTATTGAAAATATCGTCGAAAAAAAAAGTCGATACAGAACTACAGAAACTGTAATAATTTGTATGCAGTCTATCTGGAAAGAAAATTTACCAGACAAAGACCATTTTTAAACAAATCAGAATCTATCTGCTAGTCCAATATAATGAGATTTCTTAATTGGAATTAATGTACCCTGCAATCATATGGATTCTGTATAGACGTATCCTGTGGGATTGTATCTGTTTTTATTGTAGTCTGTTTACAATGATGGAGCATAAGCGTATTTCGTAATACAGAATAAAAAAGGTTTTTGTTGGTTTTTCCATAATCCGTAGGTATAATGTTTTCTATTTGTAACAGATATATTGAAAATATACAACTCAACGCTTAGAAAATTCTATAGGTATGTATGTAGACTTACACACATACCCATACAGCGATAAAAACACATTAGGTTTCCATAGACTTCCATACTGAGAAGTAAATTATTTAACCAATTAAAACCCGCACAAATATATACTAATTTTTTATTGTTTTGAACTTCTGATCAGATAAGTAGTTGTTGAAGAATTGTAATTAATTTAGAGAGACATTTTGAAAAACGCGTCTTATTAACCAGGTTATACCAAAGATATCGTTATAAAATTGATTTACGCCGCAAAAAAAAGAAACCTAAGTTAATCGTTCCGACAAAAACAACAAGTAATCATTAAAAAACGGCTGTAATAAAAACGAGACAAATACAACGGGTTCTGAATATACTGTGACAAATGAGAATTAATCATTGAAATTTAGTATCTTCGACCTACCTTATAAAAGGCGAGTTTCGTTTGAGTTGGGCAGTTTACAAATTGATGAAATTGAACCCACAGAATCTATTGCAATAATTTAAATTAATGTAATGCACTAAATTTGTCTTCCTTGTGTTCTCTACAATGCAGTGACATTAGTCTAAAATAGTAACGAATATCAAATTTCACCCGAATTTGCGACAGACGGCCAGCGAAGCAATGACAGTGACTGTTAAGACATTTGAGGGAAAATAAGGATTGCTTATTTAGTGCAATATTCACACGCATTTTTAATATATTTTATGGCATTCTTACCAAATTCCATTATTTACAAAGTGGAGTGTATTTTATGAGCTTTCAACATATGTTTGGTATACCTCAATCGAACGATCGTGGTCAATAAACTGTGTTTAGCAAACATCTTTCTAAATTATTTAAATTACAATCCACAATATCGATCTTAACGATTATAAGTCATTATTTTTATTAAAACAAAGTATAAATTTAAAAAATAAATCACTTCTTACCGGATTCTGGCTGAAGATTTTCTGATATTTTCTACATTACTATGACAGCATTAAAATCCATTTATCATTTTTCGTAATATAAGCAAAGAAGGGAAAATATCTAACTTTTTGGTAGTTTTTGTTGTTTACATAGTTTGTTTCTACAAAATTGCTGATAAAATCATGTCGGTGGTAAATTATTATTTACATACCGACATAAACGGTTTGCTGTTGAATTTTATGTCACTTAAAAATCTCTATTGGTTCATTAAAAATACTTGTATGCAGAAATGCATTGTGTAACATCATTGGCCATTTAATACAATGGTGAACAGGAAGTTTTTTTTATAAACATATTTATGATATTTTGCATATTTGCAATAGAATAAGTTTAAACATGTTATTAATGTACACGAGTCGTGACATTCTTGACCCATATTACCTATTAACATAAACGTGTCCAGTATTTTCCTATTTCACTATTAATGTCTGCAAAGTAATGCTTTAGAATGACCTTCAGTAATAAAATGTTTTTTAAGATTTTGGTTTGAATACAAAGCAATATTATAATCGCCAATACTCAGAAACAGATTGTTAGTAGTAAGCTTTACTAAAAAATCAATATGTGTAAATTAAATTGTTAGATTTCTTTTCCTAAAAAATAACATTTCGCAGAGGTTTAGGAAAATATAACAGAGGTATATCTTATATAGATGGGCTTATAACTCAATAATCAGACAAGATCTATAGGCGAAATAGTAAAATGTATAAAAAGTTGGTAGTATCTACAGAAGATTGTTTCCTGGAAGATTTCATACATGACAGAAGTCTTGTTGTTGTTCATATCCGATACAATAAATATTCTTTCAAAAGTTTTGGTAATGGTAAAGAATTAACTCCTTTCTTGGTAATGTGCTGCAAAATTGCCGCTCTGCAAGCTGATTGTAAACTGGGTACTGAAAATAATTTATAAAATTAAATGTGGATTTATGGATGGTGTCATATCTATATAAAAATTAGAAACTCTATCACATATCATAATGGAAGATTTTTGTATTATAGCATAAATTTAATTTTACATATATATATATCAGGTAGTGATATTTAAATCCAACCTTTCAAGGTCTGGTTGTGTCCTCGTTGTCAACGGGATTATAATGTTGATTTGAAGTTTTATATTAAAAAACTTCAAATTTGCATTTTACATTTCTCAATGGAATTCCATCGAGAACGCGGTCAAAAATTTTACATTTACTATTCAGCTCTTGAAACGATGGATTTTTAACTATTATACAGTTCATACAAATAAATGCCATAAATAACCATCAGAAAACAATAAAAGATAGTTTTGAAATTATTTCAGTACTAGGTTTTCCAGGAAAACTATTAAAAAAATAACAAAAAAAATCATAAAGAAGTATTATTTCCGACTTATATGTAATAGGCTTTTAACTGCATTTAATGTCAATCTTCAATTACATAATCACAATATGCTTCTAAAAAAAATTGGCTTAAATGAAGAATTCGCTGTTAAAGTGTGCTCGAAGCATTTCACTATACGACTTATGGGACTTATTTGAGGCGACAGTCCCACGTTTTCTTGTAAACAAATTGTTAATGTCGTAGATTCCACTCATAGTATAGTTAGGTGAAAGATCATGAACCGTTACACTTTTTTTCCTTTGGATGGCCGTGTGTTAAATAATGAAATATTTTTGTTTTTTATAAACTAATAATAATGTTTATACAATAATTAAATATTCAGTCCGTTTTTTTATCAGTTACGGTAAAAATTTGAAAATTCTAAACAACTAACATTTTTTTCATATTATACAAAAATACAGGGAGTTTTTGCCTTGACATTGTTGTTTTCACAATTCATCGCTTTTGCCATCACCAATTACTGCACATCGAACAATAAACAAGAAGAATTGTTAAACAAATTGTTGGTTTAGCGAGATACGTACATTCCAAACTTGGATTACCACTCTATGTAGAAGTAAGCGTAGCAAGGCAATATTCTCACTTCCGTTACTAACCAGAAGTGGGAAATTGATCTCGGGAGTTCGTTTTTTCAAACCCAAAAAACATACTATATCCCGAGACAAAGTATTCTGCCTTACCACGCTTATTTATACATCGAGTCCGAATCCAAGTTTGGAATATACATATCTCGTTTAAGAAAAACGTACTCCGGTTAGAATTTCCCACTTCCAGAAGGAACTGGAAATGATAATTGCTTATTTCAAACATTCTCGGACGAAGAATTCATACTGTTGATTAAAGTCGTATTTTGTTTGTTTTGCATATAAAGCTATTATTGGGGTCTTCTTTTTTAAGGTACTTCAGTGGACTAAAAATGCATTTTTTTTAATTTTAACAAAACATTACTTTTGGGCAAATTAAGCATCCAATCGATAGAGCATACCCTTTTTACTTATTGGTGGCATCTTATTGGGGTAAACGGGTGGTTTTGAACACCCGGTATGTACATATATACATGTGTGTTACGTGGTTTCCGGAAATTCATCCGCGTTATATAGTCGCGCGCTGTTATATAGTAGCGGCTCGGCGCCTATGGTTGGCACTCAGTGGCCACGCCTCCCGCGTGCTTATTTTTCTGTCTGTATTGAAAATAGTATAGATATTGTGTCCCCGTAGCCTTGCTTATTGGTGTCTCATCCTCCTCGTGTCTTTGTCTCGGTTTTGACTTTAGGCCTCTTTGTACATTTTGGTCTGTAAATCCGTTTTGTCTCAGAGCTGTTTTTTAACCTCCACTTCCTGTTTGATGTTATCCTGGTCAGGTAGTCTTTGTGATTTGGTTACTCAAGTATTGACGACGGCTTGTAATATCGATACAATTTTCAATACAGACAGAAAAATAAGCACGATGTTGACGACTCCGAAGACGAGTATCCCTTTAGAACAACAGGGAGTGTACGAGATTCCACGTGCAGACTGTCATAAAATCTATATAGCGCAAACTAACAGAAGAATTCAAGCTAGACGTGATGAACAACAGAACGTCATAAGAAAGCAGGAAAAAACAACATCCATTGAGGAACACGCCACCACGACGTCACAACGAATAGACTTTGAGAACACCAGAGTACTGGCAAATATAGAACACCCGAAATCGAGACTCGTAAGAGACAATTGAAATAGCGAAGAGGCCGCACATTCTAAACCCACACAATGAAATGTAGAACTTATCGAATTGTTGGAAAATTCTATTAAATACCGTACCGGCCCTGCCCCGCCCTATAACAACTCAACCGGAAGTGACCAATCAGCAAGCGGGAGGCGTGGCCACTGAGCGCCAAGGACCAATTTCACGCAGCCAACCGACAGGCGCCGAGCTGCGGCTATATCTTAGTATTCTAGTAACTAGAAGCGTAAACTACGAGAATTATGCGAACCGACCTGAAGAGGGCAGATGTGATTCTGCCGAAACGTCGTTATTTTACCATCGATCCCGGCAGGGATCAGTTATCAACTACGCGTTATTCATCCGTTTTTCCCGATTTTCTAAGAAACGGTAGAAGCTATGTTATTGAAACCAATATGGGACTACTTGGGGATATCCCGGAACTAATCCAATGAGTTATAGGGAGCTCACCATGAGATGCATATATGATGATTGAAATATAGGGCGCCGAGTAGAATTATAGTAACAGAAGGTAGTTAAAAAATTAGAAACAAAAGCTAATACAGTGGCTCATAGGCAGTCACATATACAGAATGGTTGTAGTGGAATAATAGTTTTACTGAGATCTTTTTTTAATATGATGTGGGGTCCATGAGGTAGTTAAAATATAGCCTGGAGTAAAATTATAGTTACACAGGGTGGTTATAATTATAAACCAAAATTTTTATATTGTGTAGTCGATAAGCAGAGTTATGCATCCCGTTCCGATAAGAGTAATAGAATATCAGCAACACGTGCAGCCAATTCAGCATAGTTTTAAGTGAATTCACACATCATGATGTATTTGTTTTTACAACCAGAATAGACGTAAACGTTATAGCGATTAGACGCATAATTTTGTATTCAGTAATAAATTTGACTTTAAAAGTTATTTTTGCAAACCAAAAATATTACTGCAGTTACTTATACAGGGTGGTGAAAATATATTATAAAGAGGAATTATTGTATTGAATATTTTATTAAGTAGAGCTCGAATAGCCATATACAATTTATTGAATGTACTAATTGAGATTGATTAAGAATTAGTTGTAAAATAAAACTAAGTTTTGTGAGAGAAGCTACATTCTATTAGCCCTTGGAAGGTCTTATAGATAGGCTTAAGTTAAAACTCAAATGTTACTTTAGTAGTTTCCATGCCCATTCTTCCAAGTATAACTGTTCTGAGATAATTATTTAAATCAATATTTAGATTAAAAGCAGCAGGTTGAAAGAACTTATTTGGAATTTTTTGCATTGAATCTATATCTGACTGACAAGAAGTTGACCATCTCACTGAGTAAAACTAAAATTTGAACCTAATTTATGCACATTTAATGAAGCCATTTACCACATCTAAAAAGTCACTCACACACAAATTAAACAATAATTGGGCACAATGTGACCCTTGTGGAACACTGGATAACACTTGGATTGGATCAGAAATAAGGTTTCACCTTTTGTAATCTACCCACCTGTAAGCAAGCCATACAACCATGTTATAAGCGAGGGTAAAAGCCTGTTTACAAACTTCTCTATTGCAATGTCTCTCGAAAATTCATTATTTATTTGGGTGAAGAAGCTATTCTTTCAAATTCAGGAAAACAAAATGTATCTATAGAAAACTTGAATAGGACATACATACATTTTAATCAATGTGTGCATAGACAGCTTAATGGGAAGTTGTATAATTTTTGTGAACAACCCAGCTTTGAAGGGGAATATTAAATGCACTTATTATGTGAAATGCTGTAAGAAGAACTTTTATACATTAATTAAATCAATTTATATTAGTATTATACATTAATGTTAAATTGTGATTAACTCAATTTTTCATTATGAATCTTTTTTTTTAATTTCTTGTTCATTTGTGTTAGTACCATTGAGAATGGGGTCTGATTAAGACCTTGAAATGTTTGGAGTTTTTTGAAATATACAGACTTTCAAATTTATGTGATGTTATTCCCAAAGAACTCAGAACAAATAAAAACCTGAGATGCCACAACTATCATTCAGAAAACAACTATTATACAATCTAGAAAAAAAATGACAAATAGATTTAAGATACTAATGTTTTTATTTTCACACTCGAGTTCAGTTCAGTTCTTGGATTTATTTAAAATGTTGTTCTAAATAAGTCCAACTTACTCTAATTTATTTCCACTACTTTAACACAATTTATATTCACAGAACTATTTACAATTTATCTTTTTTATACTAACTGCAGTCGAATACAGAATGCCTGCTTCTGTCCGCTCTCAGTATTTATATTGCTATATAGTCCGTGGGTTCAATTTAAAATTATAAAACTAATATTCACTTTCCTAGAAACTTTTATTTACATCGAATATACAACAGCTGATTCAAATATCACAATAACAATTTTACATATAAGCTCTTCGCTCCACCAACTGAACTCGCGATCCTGCTTCCTTTATAAAACCAGCATAGAAAATTCTCGCAAAAATCATCATCACTCCCACAGGTGCAGAGTCTTTTCGAGAACCATTTTTTATCTCAAAGCGATTGTTGTCGTACTGAACTGAAACAGGGTCGGCTTTGGGTAAATTTCGTAACACCGCCCCCCCTTTAATTCTGATCGTCCCGATCAGACACATCCCCTCCATGGTACGGAGCGAGTCGATCTAAATGAACTACCTTCAATTTAGCCTTGGGGTTTCGACGGATACGGTAGACGACGTCATTAAGCCTCTTGACCACCTCGTATGGACCATCCCAGGCGGGTGTAAGCTTTGGGGATTTACCCTTGCTCCGTTGGGGGTTGTACAGCCAGACTTTGTCCCTCTCCTGGAACCCGACTGAATTGGCCTTGAGGTCGTATCGCGTCTTCATCCGGTCACTGGTGGCCAACATCTGCGTTCGGGCTGATTCGTGTATTGCCAGCATGTTATGTCGGAGCTGGTCGGCATAATCGCCTATGTCTTGAGAAGGTTCTTCGGGGGAGCCAAAAGCCAAATCACAGGGCAATCACAGCTCTTTTCCGAATAGGACACTGGCTGGAGTCAGGCCTGTACTGTTATGTACGGCTGAGCGATATGCCAACAGGAATAGGGGAATATGCTCATCCCAATCACGCTGGTTATTGCTGTCGACCTTGGATAAGTGTTGTTCCAAGGTCCTGTTGAATCTTTCCACCATTCCGTCTGACTGTGGGTGCAATGGTGTTGTTCTCGTTTTCCTGATCCCCAAGATCGGTCAAACCTTCTGGAATACATTCGATTCGAAGTTACGCCCCTGGTCTGAATGTAATTCCATCGGGACGCCAAACCCGCTGAATAGTTGTTCTACTAGCACCGTCGCTACTGTGGTTGCCTCTTGGTTGGGTATCGCATATGCCTCAGGCCATTTGCTGAAGTAATCCATTGCGACCAGAATGTATTTGTTCCCCCTCTCAGACTCGGGAAACGGACCGGCGACATCGATGGCAATTCTTTCAAATGGGACGCCCACATTGTACTGCTGCATTCTGCCCTTGGTCAGGGTCTTCGGGCCCTAACTGGCTGCACAGATGGCACATTTGCGGCACCAAGCTCTGACATCTTCAAAGTAATTCACCCAGTAGTACCACTGGCGAACTTTGTCAAGGGTTTTATTCATGCCCAGGTGGCCTCCATTAATTCCATCATGTACTTCGGTCAGGATGGCTGTTACCTTTCTCTTCGGAACTACCAGTTGGCACTTGGATTCTCGTCCTTCAGCGCTTTCCCAGACTCGCTTGAGCGTTCCAGTGTCTACTCTTAGAGAGTCCCATTGAGCCCATAACGATTTCAGCACGCCGGAGTATCTAGCTAACTTTTCCCATCGTGGCCTGGGTGCCCCTCTCATTTTGAGTGACAAGATTGGTTCGATGTCTAGATCAGCGATTTGGTCCTGGATGCACTGGTCCGTTGTCCAGTCTTCATTGGCCTGCACTCGGATCTGCCCGATGGAGATAACCTCTCGCTGTTCCGTCTTCAGACAATGTCCGCATTCCGCTCTACAGGGTCTTCTGGATAGGGCATCGGCATTATTGTGCAAACGGCCGGCACGGTGTTCCACCTTGAAGTCGTATTGCGTAATTTCTCCATCCATCTGGCCAGTTGTCCTTCCGGTGTCTTCATGTCCAGCAGCCATTTGAGTGCGGCATGATCTGTTCGGATTAAGAAATGACGACCATAGAGGTATTTGTGGAAATGGTCTACAGCCATTATTATTGCAAGAAGTTCTTTTCTGGTGACGCAATAATTTCTTTCCGGTTTCGAGAATCCACGAATGTAATACTCGATCACCCTCTCTTCACCATCTTGCACCTGGGATAGGACAGCCCCCAAACCTGTGTTGCTGGCGTCGGTGTCTAAGATGAACTTACCGGACTGTGTAGGAAAGGCTAGGATTGGGCTGGAACATAGTGCTGCCTTTAGTCGCCTGAATGCTGTTTCGCAATCCTGATTCCAATGGAAAGTCTCTTTCTCAGTGGTCTGCCGATGTAGAGGGGCGGCGATGGTGGCAAATCCCTGAACAAAACGCCAGTAGTATGAACAGAGGCCCAAGAACCTTCGGAGTTTATGCTTGTCTCTTGGGACTGGCCAATTACGGATGGCTTCTATCTTGTCTTCGTTGGTGCGGATTCCTGACTCGGACACTACGTGGCCCAAAAACTCTACTTCTTGTTGGAACAAGGAACACTTCTTCGGATTGAGTCTCAGGTTGGCGTTATTAATTCTGGAGAATACTTCAGATGGTCGTCGAATATCTGGCCCATGACTAGAATGTCGTCGAGGTATACTAAGCAGGTCCTCCATGTTAACCCGCTCAGTACATACTCCATTAGCCTTTCAAATGTAGCGGGTGCATTACATAACCCAAAGGGCATGACCATGAACTGAAACAGCCCTTTACTCGTTTGCGTGTAGACCAACCTGCCAATATCCACTTTTTAGGTCTAGTGTGGAGAACCAACGGTTCCATCCTTCTTTTTAACTAGCACAACGGGAGCAGACCATGGGCTGATGGATGGCTCAATGACTCCATTTTGTAACATGGACTCGATGTTTTCCTCGACTGCCTTTTGTTGCCCCAATGGTAGCCGTTTAGGTGGTATTCTGATGGGTTGACCCTTTCCGGTATCTATTCGATGCTGGATGATGTTGGTGCGACCGGTGGTCCATCTTGCCTGTTAAAAATTTGCCAGTGTTTTGTGATAAATTGCTTGGCTTTCTTCTGGTTCTCTAGTGTCAGGTGTGACAAATGGTCAGCAAACAGTTGTAGGAACTCTTTACTGGGCCCTGTCTCCTTCACGGACGTCTGGTACTCTTCTTCGCAATTGATGATGGTCTCTACTGGCTCGAAACAAGCTATCTCTTGACCATTGGCAATTCTGATGTCGTTGTTGGACAAATTCAGGACTCTGATTGGTATATCTCGTCCGGTTTTAACTATAGCCCGTCCAACTAAGTAGTCATGAGCTAAGTGTATGGGCTCCACCATTCCAACGCAGCTCCCAGGATTGCTGTCTAGCTGCCCATGAATAATCTGTTCCGTTCGACCGGGAATTCTAGCTGAAGACTTTGCCAAAATTTTTATGGGGGTTACTGATGTGTTGACGGGCCGTGTCAATACAAATTCCTCATTTAGGAAACGAAGAACATCATATCTCGGGTCGAACATAAATCCATGCTGGCTAATTAGGTCCATTCCCAGTATAAAATCGTCCTCAATTATCGCTACCAGGACCCTATGCCGGATCATGTTGTCCCCTATCTGTAGCACGACATCTGCCTCACCCTGTATTGACATGGACTCGCCGGTGACTGTTCTGAGCTGGATGTTATTGGTAACTGGCCGAATTTCTGCTGCTCTCAAAACCCTGGACTTAGCAATGGACACAGCGGCGCCGGTGTCGATGGTGATGGTAACTGCTCGCCCAATGATGGTGCCTCTGATGACTAGGCTGCCGCTATCTCGGCACAATCCCCGGATGGATGTTTTGGGGGCTGGTGGAGGGACAGTCAGCATTCGCCCCCTTATGCTGACTGGCTGACGGTCCCTGGACATGTGGCTGTTCTGTTGGTTACCCCTGGTCGGTGATCGTTCAGGTAGCCTCACTCGACAATCACGTTGGAAGTGTCCTGTCCTTCCGCAGCGGTAACATGCCCCTCTGGTCCCAGTTCTTTGTGACCGTTCTAATATTTTGTTCAGGCCAGCCAGCAGCGCTTGAAATGGTGACTCTGACTCTTCCTGATTGAAGGAAATGCTCGGACCCTCGGCTTGGACATGTTCTTGACGGCCTCTACTTCCAAAGCCCGAAGTAGAGCTTCATTACTCTTCTTGACGCCACTCAGTCTTAAATTTCTTTGTACTTCCACATCTCTGATGCCGTTTTTGAAACTCTGTGTAGCCAACTGGTCTTTCGTTTCCTCTGGCAAGTCTGGGTAGGACAAGTGTACTAACCGTCTAATCTCTGCTTTGAATTCTTGGAGGCAATTGTTTTTTTCTTCCGTTTTGACTTGTTTTTCTTCAAATAACTTAAAATCATTTTCTCGTTTTTCTTCAAATTTCGAGAACAATCCTTCAATTAAATTATGTTGTTTACTTTTCATCGTGGAAACTAGATTTTGTTCTTTTTCTTCCATCGTGGAAACAAGATTTTGTTGTTTTTCTTCCATCATGGAAACAAGATTTTGTTGTTCGGTTTTCATCGTAGTGACAAGATTTTCTAATTCTATTTTATGCTTTAAATCAAAAGATTTTACTAAACTTTGTTGAATATCTTCTTGATGTTGTTTTACCTTCTTGTCACGTTTTTCTAGAATCTGGACTATTTTTTCGTCTAGTCCCTCCATAACCTGCTTGACTATTTTTTTGGTGATCGAGGCCTGCTTCCTTTATAAAACCAGCATAGGAAATTATCGCAAAAAATCATCATCACTCCTACAGGTGCCGAGTCTTTTCGAGAACCATTTTTTATCTCAAAGGGATTGTTGTCACACTGGAATGAAACAGAGTCGGCTTTGGGTAAATTTCGTAACAATATATTATTCTCAGAATTGTCTAGAAAGTCAACGAGCCATCGGGAAACTTTCTTCATGTGTTCTCGAAGCTTCGACGAATTCCCTTTAACAGTAGCCGCCAGCCTCGTGTTGAGAGACAAAGCATTTCGAATTCCCAGAAGTATCGGAATAATGCCGTTTGCACCAGATATCCATGAATACCTGTCACAATACCTAGACTAGTTTCAGCAAATCCAGAAATATAGAATTAGGACTGAAGTTTGATTTGAGATTTCATTAATATACTTCCAAAAGACTGTGTGACTGTCTAGAAGAGAGATTTCCACAAGTAAAATATGCTAAAATGGCAAATATTTTATTGCACCCTGCACAACCATCAAAGGTTTGAGTAGATTATATATTCCTTGTTACATTAGTTTCTGTATATTTTATGGAGAGCTTTTAACTTAAGTCCTTTAATGCAGTTTAGTTTAGTTTAGTTTATTTATTGGTAAAGTATTACAACTGTGTGTTTTTACAAGTCAAAGGTACACAAGCATGAAATGTATTAAATATGTATACAAAAGCCTATATAAAATGTTATTAAAATGGTAAGAAAATAAAATGTCCTATTTACTAATATATAGACAACACTGAACATTATAGAGGCAAACACATTAAAAATTTATACATTGAAATCACTTCCTAAGTACTCCTCAAAAGAATAAAAGGCATGTTTTAAAAGATAATTTTTTACTCTTGTTTGAAAATGATGTACGTTTAAATTTTTTATTTCTGCTGGCAGTGCATTGAAAAATTTACCCATTCTCGTTCATTGCAATCTGTGGTAGCTGGGAACTAATTCTCCTCCTTTCCTTGTTGAATGGGAATGAATATCGTTGTGTGTTCTGTAGCTGTTTTGGTTCTGTTTCATATGGACAAGACACTGATGATAAAAGTGCAAGGTAGGGTAAGTAGTTTTAGCCCCACAAAGCTATCTCTACAACACTCGCGGTATTTTAAGCCTGCAATAATTCTAACACAACGGCGTTGTAACTTAAAAATTTGAGCAGAGCACGATGAATGCCCCCAATTTAAAATCGCGTAGGACATATTGGAGCTAAAGTATCCAGGATACGCTGTCAGTAATGTGCCCCTAGATACATTTTTTGACAGGCTCCTTATAAGGAAAGTTATTTTACATAATTTGGAGCTAAGGAAATTAACATGGGCTTCCCAGGTCAACCCAGGATCAAGGTAGACCCCTAAGAACTTTCACTGGTCCATCAATCTCTAAAGTCGATGGTGAAGATTTTAATGTAAAATTAATGTTCTGGGTCTTACTAATGTTGAGACTAAGCCTATTGGCTAAAAACCAATTCTCTATTTCACGCTGTTTGATTTGAGTCCACTGCAATATTGGGTCTGAAGGTTTATAGCGCAGCAATGTTGTGGTATCATCAGCAAACAGGATTATCAGGTGATTCAATAGATTGTTAAAGTTTGGCAAGTCATTTATGTATATGAGAAATAACGGAGGACCCAACACAGAGCCCTGAGATACGCCATGCTGAATCATGCGATTCGCGGACTGCTGAGTCTCAAAAAGAACATACTGTTCTCTTGCTTCTAAATAGGACTGTATAAGGGTAATACTGCTCGAATCAAAGTTGTAGTGAGATAGCTTTTTATAAAGGATTTCAAAACTTATACAATCGAATGCCTTCGTTAAGTCCAGGAATGTACCAGAGTTGTGCTCTTGTTGTTACGAAAACCAAATTGATTTGGTGTAAAGATATGATTTACTTCAAAGTACTTAATCATTTGGTCTTTCAATAAAGATTCAAGAATTTTTGAGATAAGTGGCAATAAAGATATAGGCCTGTAATTAGATTAGTTACATCTTCAGGATCTCCTTTATTTTTAAAAACAGGTATAACTTTTGCCAGTTTAAGAACAGAAGGAAATATTGCTTTCTCGGATGCAGAGATTAAACAAGTGAGTCAGGGGTTTGCTAACTATATCTGTGAGATATTTAAGGATTCTAGAGTTGATGTCATAACAGTCTCTGCTACCACTATTTTTAATGTCGGAAATTTTATCTGAAACCATTTTTTCTGATACTGAGCAAAATTTGAAGCTATCTCCAATGTATTGATTTGATAAATACTCAATGAAGGAGCTATTAGAAGAAGAAAGATTTTTAATCAGCTCGTTTGCAATTGACAAAGAAATCATTGAAAACCTGGGCATTGAGGTGACTGACTTTCGGTGCTGGAGCGTAGTTCCTATGAGATTTTATTATACTCCACATGGCTGACACCTTGTTTGATGCACTAGCAATGAAATTGTCATGGATAGCTTTTTTAGAATTTGCTATCTCTGTCCGATACAGTTTTTGTAATAACTGACCATGTTTTTGGGTACCAAAATTGGATTTTGCTTATGAAGGAGACTGAGAGTTTGAAGTCTCCCCCTCATGTCTCTAAGGTTGTCATTAAACCAGTTAATTTTAGGGCCTTGTTTGACTTTCCGAACCATTTTCGTCTTTTGTGGCAGACTTGTATCCAAAGCGTTAGTTACGACTTTAAAAAAACTGCAGAACTGATCCTCCACACTTTTGGTACCTTCCGTGATTGATTTCCAGTTATATAGTTGTAGTTGATTATACAAAGAAGAAAGACCTTCATCAGTGATGGGTCTGAAAGTAATTCTAGTGCTATGATTATATGAGAGTTTGAGTGGTGTATTGAACAGTAATCCGGAATGATCAGAGATGCCCTCTAGAGCAACGGGCATGATGTCTAGATTGGACCTGCTGAAGTTAACATAGATATTCCAAAGTTGATTCACCTCTCCTTTTGAAGTTAACTGTTGGAAACAAATCATAGGAATTAAAAAAGAAGTTGAGATAGTCAACCTCCTTGCAGTTCCGCCGTTCATAATGCACATTGAAGTCGCCAATGACTATAATGTTCCCTGTATGATCAATTTTTTCCAGAACCAGAGACATGACCTCTAGATATCTATCCAGATCGCCTTTAGGAGATCTAAATACTGTTACTATTTGGGTGTGTATAGAGGAAATATAGATTCCAGCTACCTCACACTGCAGCTCTTTCGAAAGTTTTGACAGGTTAAGTACTTGACATTCTAAGTTCTCTCGTATATAAATACTTACACCCCCATGCACTTTATCCGATCTACAAAAGCTAGTTATAGCTGTAAAACCCTTTATTTTTAACTCAAAGAATTCATCTGATTGAAGCCAGTGCTCATTGGAGCAAAAGCAATCTACCTTTGATTCATTGAGAAGCAATTCAAAGTCAGATATTT
The DNA here is from genome assembly GCA_034190945.1 of Octodonta nipae. NCBI lineage: Eukaryota > Metazoa > Arthropoda > Insecta > Coleoptera > Chrysomelidae > Octodonta > Octodonta nipae. The sequence goes on from CM067217.1 coordinate 46,467,406, forward strand.
TGTCCCTAATACCCTGTACATTGGCATAAAATAATTTAAAGTTTTTATTGATAATTAGACCCTTGCGACTCCGTTCCTTATTTGGTGATTGGATGGATTCCGCAGGCGTTGAAGATTCAGGAAATGGTTCACAATAACCCCATTTGGCCAGAAGTTAGGGTCAAGAAAATCTTCTTTTAAGTTTTGTGGTACCCCGAGTTTGAATGAGCTTACTTGTTGTCTGGTTGTCCGCATTTTTTCACAAGTAATGATGTTTTTGTCTTGCGATTTGGATTCTAGATAACTGAGAATGTCTTTTTCATCGGTTTTCCTGGATAGTTCAGTAACAAAAATCCAGTGAAATTTCTGAGCAATTTCTAGTCCAGTTTCATTTTCATTCATGCCCCTAATTGGAGCCGTTGGGTCGTTGCTGAGGTATGACGAAGAGAGCGGTTTCTCCGTCCCTTTGCCCTTACCTGCTGCCAGTTATCTTCATCAACCAGATCAGATTTGGATGGAGATAAATTTGCTTTATTAGGTATAGCAGCACTAGGAAGTTCATCTTCACTGTTATTGTCAGTTCCTTGCAATTCAGTTATTTTGGATTAATTTATTTACATCATCTTGTAAAGTAAAGTTGTCATTTTCGATGGAAGCTCGCTGGATCTGCTTCTTGCTACGCCTACTTGTTGACTCAAGGCGATTTGTGTTACTTTCGTCAATTTTGGCGGTAGATTCCGTAGTCTGAAAGGGCTGCATTTGTTCTACGGCCTCTTTTGAGTGTCTTAGTGTCGAAGATGATGATCGGGAGGATAGAAACGGGGTTGCCACGCCGTTTGTTTGTTTAGCTGATGAAATGGTCAATTTATGTACTTTGTCCTCCAATAGCCCAATTATTTTCTGTAGAATGAGTTCTTTGTCCTTTAATTCTTCAATAATGATGTCTTTACTTCTCAAAAGTTCGTTAAAAATATCTTTATCGACCGAAACAAGCTCTGAAGATGTAGATTTTTCGTCAATAATATATTGGCCCTGCTTTCAGGTTCAGATTGGTGAGAGCAACAGTTCACCGCACTTTTTCGCCCCCCTATAACCAGGAGACCTTTTACTCTTAGAGCACATGAAGGATGAAACGACCCTCCACATTTTACGCACGAGACATGAGATTTTTCAATACTTTTTTTGCAATGTTTGCAACTTATCGCGACAGCGCTTACTTTATCACGTTCATCGCCCATAGTACTGAATGTGAATTAAATATTTCATAAACTACATAAACTAATAAGTCACATACAGATATATAACCAAATTAAAATTTAGATTTAGATTATATTTATAAATTTTTACAAACACACAAGTCAATAAAATAAAATTCACAGGATAAAGAAGCATTTAAAATAAAACATGGCACAATACCTTCCAGCTTTCAATACCGTACACTAGTGTGATTTCACCCTCTTGGTAGGTGCTCCATATAGAAGATCGATAGATTCATATGTTGGTAATTTATGCTTGTTTTAAAGCAACTCTCAAGTGGTTCGTCTGCAGTTGCCTTATTTGTCTGCTTTGGCCGATTTAATGCTGCGGCCAATTTAAAAAAAATGCAATAAATTGGGCTTGCGAGTAAAATGGTAGCCGATATATGGCAATATATGTTAATGCGTGCGCAATCACTCCAGTTATATTTATTTCCAAGAAAGAAATCTGTCAAGCTGAAGTATTATTTCGATATTATATTCCGGGTGAAATACTGGTTTTGTTAGTATTAATTTAGTGAAGTATACATTTCATTTTCTGGTGATGAATTGTAAGAAAGAGAAGAGAAAGAGTAAACTACATTTTTTTGAATTTCTTTTTTTTAGGTTTTTGTTAAATGTTGTAAATGTTGATGTTTTTGTTTTATACTGTGTTAGTTCTTCATAGCACAAGAAAATTTAAATAAAATTTTACCTTATGCAGTTTTTAGAGTGAAATGGGACTCAAATGCATTTCAAAGAGAATGTTAAGGTAACTTCCTGGTCCTTTGATATAATGTACTGGGACTGATTAAAGATACGACGTCTCTAACATTTCAGATAATATATAAGTACAAAACAGCGGCAAATTATATTAGATTATTGTCGCTGTACTAATGCTTAGCCACTGATAATTATAGTTCCACTACTAAGTTTTCGGTAACAAAATGCACTTAGAAGCAGGAGAACTTGCTGGTATTTTTTCACTGACTTGCACTCACACTACTAGTTTTAAAGACGAATAATAGATTATTACCTAGAAATGCTAAACACAGCACTTAACAGATTAAAAACACGTCCGGACACCTTGACGGTTGACAGTCAAGTGTAGGGATAAACCAGTTGGGAAAAGAATTTAGAGGCACAAATAATGAAATGCAATGATTAATTCCACAAAGTTTCCTTGGACTTTCATTGTCTTGACATGATTGATCAATCATTTAAAAACGATGGAAGCCCAAGGAAATTTTGAGAAATGATTTACATTGTCTACCAGCTTCAGACTAACACAATGAGTAATAATGGAATCAAATCTCAACATCAAGATTTTTGAAACCATTGTCCTAGATTAATTATACAAAATGTAACACATTAAATAAAAGTACATTTGATTTAGTATATAGTAATATTAAAACTGTATTAATACCTGCATGTAATTGTATTATCCTAACTTTTTTAGTGGTTCCATAAACATCTACAACAGCATGAAGGGGATCTTTTGCAAATGGGATGCCTTTTACACATGCTCCCTGGTCTTCACCATTAATTATGTAATGCATATCAGCCTGAAGTTCATCTGTTGGAATGTACATAACTCCTATACGACTTCCAGTATCTGTTGGAAGTATATCATCTGAAGAAGAACGGACAGGTTTGAGTTGGCTTACTGGAACACTACCCCAACAAGTTTTTATTGAGTCTGTTAACAGTTTTGGTCCATTTCTAATAACTTTCTTTCCTTTAACAAACTCATATTCAAAAACATTATTATGTGCTTTACTTATTCCATATATCCAGGATGTTCCTATTCCAGCTAAATCTGGTAACGCATATTGAGGCATTACTGAACCAGTCCTATAAATTGTTAGAGGATCTATTTGTGTGAGTCCCAGTCTCATATGACCACTCCATCCACTTTCTACTTGCTCAATTTCTAATAAAAATATTTCGCCTGGTTGAAGTGGTTTTTCGCTAAAAGTAAGAGCATTTGCAAAACTCTTTTTCCTGTAAGCCACAGTATTATCCTCTGATAACACAATGTTTTCTCCATGACATGGATGAAACCGAATCAGCGAATTTTTGCTACTGGACATCTTTTGTTTACAAATTACTCGTTTTGAAAATTATACTTTATCAGCTCATTTCAATTGGGCTGAGTTAACTGCGTTAATTTCCTCAACGGAGTACTTATAAATATACTTTTTTGTTGTATACCAATTTTTACCCAAAACATGACAGTTTGACCAATGACAGATGTGACAGCATCACGAATCAAGGCAACATGATCTGTCACACACTACACATCCATAGGGCACGGTAATATGATCCTCAACCTATTCTACCTTTTAAGACAGGCATAGCGTCACGCGACGGTTGCTTATAGAAACACAGGAGTCCGCAAAAAGTTATTTGATAATAGATATGCGTAGAGAATACTTGCCACTAATTTGAACAGTTTGAAAAATTTTCCGCAAATCCACCATCTTGACACTTGACTTTGCCAAATATCGATTTTCAGATAACTTTTCAGACCACTCGAACTATCAACAATTGGTCTTTACGAATAAAATTATATTGATAATTAAATTAATAACTATTTGTGTTATAATGTTGAAATATATTCAATGTAGTATTTGTTTATGGTTGTAGTATTGTAAAATTGTCTTATATATCTCAATTAAAGGGTTGTGTATAAATTTTGCGGACAAATATATTTCTTAAACCAAACATTACGTGGCGTTGTCAATTAACAGGTTGTCTAGTCTTGTTTTTAACATTTATTGTTTTGTACTTGACATTTCCATGTCAGTTTCTGTTGGTTGTGCTGTTGGTTATTTGTTATTTTATGATTTGTGATTATTTTTGTTTGTGATTTGTAGTAAATTTAGTCAATGGTTTGTGAATTTAGTTAAATGAAAATTTGGTTAAAAAAGAAGTACAACTGTTAAATTTTTACTGAATTCGTACAGTCTGATTTATATGAGCATAGTTGAAGAATACAGTATTATTAAAGATTTTCAAATTTTAAATAATTTGAAACTAAAATTATCAAAAATTTGTTGGTCTTTATTCAAACAAAATGACTTCAGCACTAGCATCATTAACAGCCACTTATACGGATTCAGAAGGTGAGGAAGAGGATACTGAAGAAGGAACTGAAGACTCTACGCTAGCAGAATCTGCTGCTAAATCACCAAATAGTTCAACACCTGAGAATAAATCAACACATTCATCACAACCAGCAAGTCCAGCACCTATAAGAGTAACAACCAAAGTTACTAAACTTGTTTCATACCATGATGATACAGTTGCATCAGATGAAGAAGGTGAATCTGAAGAAGTACCACACCAGGTGATTATGATGGTAGATAATGATCAGGTTGAAACTGAAATGAACAAAGATGATAGCATTACAATACCTCCAGAGCCTCCTGGGCATTGTTCTCAAGAATTACAAGACAAAATCACCAAATTGTATGAGAAAATGCAGACGCAGCAACTTGATATGAATGCAGTAATTCAAAAACGAAAGGATTTTAGGAATCCTAGCATCTATGAAAAGTTAATTCAGTTTTGTGATCTGGATGAATTAGGTAATATAGGTTACAATTATATTATTCAGTTTTAAAACAATTTGCTATCATTCCAGGTACAAACTATCCACCTTTTATTTATGATCCACTCAAATGGAGCAAAGAGTCTTACTATGAAGAACTTGCAAAAATTCAGAAAGCTGAAATGGATAAATTAGAAAAAGAAAGAAAGTCAAAAGTTGAATTTATTTCTGGTACTAAAAAGCAAGAAGATGAGAAGAAAAGAAAAAGCAAATGGGACCAACCTGGTGGGAGTGTTGCTGGTTCTGTTAAACCTGCAGGATTAGTGCAGCCATCTTTAACAACTAGTGCAACAGGAACTAAAGGAACTGTAATTTCTGCTTTTGGATCTTTACCAAAAAAACCTAGACCTTAAGAAATTAATAACACATTATTGACACAGACTGTTCTTATAATTTGTTAACTGTTGATTCAGATGTAAATGCATTATTTTACCAAGATTTATTAGAAAATAAATGTGGTATCAAATAAAACCATCAAAAGTTGATGATGTTCTAAATGAGAGAATAATGATTGCTCATTATCATTGCAGTTTCCTACTTTTTTATTCTATTCTATTCACATTTCCAATTAAAATTTGTTGATAGATTGATACATTTTATGAATGTTCTTTGTTTAAAACTAATATATCAATTTTTCTATAAAAATAATGGAAAGTGGTTGAAGAACATCTCTTAAGAAAGGTAAACTGCAGAAGGGGATGTAATTAATTGAAACAATGAATTACAAAGTTGGTAAAATTAATAAACTAAAGAAATAACAATATACTTTTTAGTTCAGTCATGTTCATTATCATCCCTGTTCTTTGGTCAATTTCTCAAAATAAAGTCACTTTTACAATATAAATCACTTAGATGAGGACTATGCACTCTATAGCATGCTGAAAATGTATTAAAGCATGAAACCATTAGATGATTTATGTCAATTTTCATATGACTTACATTGAAAGTTGAGTGGTAGAGTAGTCGAATGGTTCTGAGAATAGGGGCCCTGGTATAGGCATCTTTTGTAGTTCAAGTCAACAAATACTTAAAGATAACATAAATACTAAGATTTTCAGAAGCGCTCGCGCTGTTATATAGTCGCGCGAGCGTATTCGAGTAACTAGAAGCGAAAGCAGAAGACTACGAGAATTATGCGAACCGACCTGAAGAGGGCAGATGTGACTCTGCCGAAACGTCATTTTACCATCGATCCCGGCAGGGATCAGTTTTCAACTAAGCGGATGAATTCCCGGAAACCACAAATATAGTGAATCTCTACGGGGAGAATACTTTTCATTTGTGTAAAACATTTGAGATATTACGCGCGAAAAGAAGCAAACTTTTGTGCGATCTACATTTTTTACAACGATGCCACGATGAAGGAGTTATTCCGAAAAACATGACGGTAAAGTTCTGGAAGAACAACAGAAAAACACAGAATATCTTATGGAAAGCTAGTTGTGCCCTACTTAGGGAAGCCATACGTGATGTCAGAAGAGATTTGTATGTTCTTAATACTAAACTCCTAGATATCCACCTACAGCTAAGCAATACACTCCGCCCAATAATATGGGATAAATTGATGAGATTAGTGAATTTAGGGCCGAAACGAATGCAGAGTTGCCAACAATGCAACAACAGACAAAATTTAACAAATTGAAGCTCCAACAGAAGCCCAAAAACGATTTTTTCTCGGAAAATAACGGTCACAGTCTCACCTCACGGCAATTGGAAACGAATAAAACCGTTTATAACTTATCTTCGGTCCAATTGAACTCTTCCTCGAAACAGCAGTTTCAAAATTAGAAGCGAACACCGCTGAAATAATTAGACAAGATGTGTTACATGTGCTAAGAAAGTCTAAACCACCCAAAAGGAACCTATCTATAGAAGAAAATGAGGCCTTGAAACAACTACGCCTCAACAAGGACATTGTCATTCTACCTGCTGATAAAGGAAATGCGACTGTAATTTTAGATACAGCGGATTATTCAAACAAAATTCAAACATTCAAAGATCCAGCATATAAACAAATTACTCCTGGCCCAACAACTTATTTGGAGAAAACAACCAAGGCCAAAATCCAAGCAAGTAGGATCGACAAAAATCTCCAACTGCAACTCATTCCGCGTGAAAAGTCATCGAGATGTCCGAACTTCTATGGGTTGCCAAAAGTACATAAAGAAGCTGCACCTTTGACGCCAATAGTAAGCTCAATTGGATCCCCAACACAACACCTAGCCAAATACCTAGCCCAACAACTTCAACCGTTTGCAGAGGAGGCAGATTCATATGTGAAAAATTCGACACATTTCATCGAAATACTTAGAAAAACGGTCTTACAACCAGAGTGTCTTCTTGTAAGTTTTGACGTAGTGTCCCTTTTCACCAACATCCCTATCGACGAAGCCTTGGATATCATAATAGAAAAATACAAACCACCTCAACACCTTGTCGACTTAACAAGGCACTGTCTGATGAACACCTATTTTGTTTACGAGAACCAACTATACAAACAAGTGGAAGGAGCTCCAATGGGATCGCCACTCTCACCCGTTATAGCGAATCTTTTTATGGAGAACTTTGAGGAGTTGGCATTAAGAACAACAACTCTTAAACCCAGTTTATGGTTGCGATATGTGGATGATACATTTGTGATTTGGATTTATATAATATTATATAATAAACAAGATAAAGTACCTGAGAGATTAAGTACTAATGAGGGCTCACAGGGCAGGTATAAATTGAGATCAAGAACCAGAAATTCTTCAGTACTTAGTATCTTTTGAGAAAGCCAAATATGATTTTGGCGAAACGTCAAGTGATTTTTCAAACGAATACAGACGAACGGATGTACACCGGAATAAATCATCAACCACATATTTCCATCCGTGAAACAGTATACACAAACATATATATAACTGATCCCTGCCGGGATCGATGGTAAAATGACGACGTTTCGGCAAAGTCACACTTGCTCTCTTCAGGTCGGTTCGCATAATTCTCGTAGCCTTCTGCTTTCGCTTCGAGTTACTCGGATTTTTAGAAGCGCTCGCGCTGTTATAAATTCGCGGTTCGGCGCCTATTGGTTGGCACTGTGAACGGCTGCATGTGATTGGCCCTGGGCGCTGAGTGAGCACGCCTCCCGCCTGCTGATTTGTTATTGGACGGGTCCGGGCCGGTACGGTGTTTAAAAGAATTTTCCAACAATTCGATAAGTTCTGAATTTCATTGCGTGCGTTTAGACTGTGAGGCCTCTTCGCTATTTCAATTGCCTCTCTTACGAGTCTTGATTTCGGGTGTTCTATATTTGCCAGTACTCTGGTGTTCTCAAAGTCTATTCGGTGTGACATCGTGGTGGCGTGTTCCGCGATGGATGTTGTTTTTTCCTGCTTTCTTACAGCGTTCTGGTGTTCATCACGTCTAGCTTGAATTCTTCTATTAGTTTGCCCCACATAGGATTTATGACAGTCTGCACATGGAATCTCGTACATTCCCTGTTGTTCTAAAGGGATCCTCGTCTTCGGAGTCCTCAACACCGTGATTATTTTTCTGTCTGTATTGAAAATAGTATCGATATTGTGTCTCCGTAGAATTCTTGCAATACTGTCCGTGGTCCCCTTGACGTACGGTTAATAAGCCTTGGTTATTGGTGTCTCATGCTCCTCGTCTGTTTGTCTCGGTTTTGACTTTAGGGCTCTTTGTAATTTCGGTCTGTAAATCCCTTTTGTCTCAGAGCTGTTTTTAAACTGTCCATTTCCTGTTTGATGTTATCCTGGTCAGCTAGTTTTTGTGATCTGGTTACCAAAGTCTTGACGACGGCTTGTAGTTGGGCTGGGTGGTGATGAGAATTAGCATGAAGGTATCTGTTGGTGTGAGTTGCTTTCCTATATACTGTATGGCCAAGGGTTCCATCTTCCTTCCTATTTATGAGAACGTCAAGGAACGGCAGTTGATGTTGGCTTCAACCTCCATGGTAAATTTTATTTTGTTATGGATGCCATTAAGGCGGTCTAAAAAAGTATTGAGGTGTTCCCTCCCATGAGGCCATATCACAAATGTATCATATCGCAACCATAAACTGGGTTTAAGAGTTGTTGTTCTTAGTGCCAACTCCTCAAAGTTCTCCATAAAAAGGTTCGCTATAACTGGTGAGAGTGGCGATCCCATTGGAGCTCCTTCCACTTGTTTGTATCGTTGGTTCTCGTAAACAAAATAGGTGTTCATCAGACAGTGCCTTGTTAAGTCTACAAACTCTCATCACCACCCAGCCCAACTACAAGCCGTCGTCAAGACTTTAGTAACCAGATCACAAAGACTAGCTGACCAGGATAACATCAAACAGGAAATGGACAGTTTAAAAACAGCTCTGAGACAAAACGGATTTACAGACCGAAATATACAAAGAGCCCTAAAGTCAAAACCGAGACAAACAAACGAGGAGCATGAGACACCAATAACCAAGGCTTATTTACCGTATGTCAAGGGGACCACGGACAGTATTGCAAGAATTCTACGGAGACACAATATCGATACTATTTTCAATACAGACAGAAAAATAAGCACGGTGTTGAGGACTCCGAAGACGAGGATCCCTTTAGAACAACAGGGAGTGTACGAGATTCCATGTGCAGACTGTCATAAAACCTATGTGGGGCAAACTAATAGAATAATTCAAGCTAGACGTGATGAACACCAGAACGCTGTAAGAAAGCAGGAAAAAACAACATCCATTGCGGAACACGCCACCACGATGTCACACCGAATAGACTTAAAGAACACCAGAATACTGGCAAATATAGAACACCCGAAATCAAGACTCGTAAGAGAGGCAATTGAAATAGCGAAGAGGCCTCACAGTCTAAACGCACGCAATGAAATTCAGAACTTATGGAATTGTTGGAAAATTCTATTAAACACCGTACTGGCCCGGACCCGTCCAATAACAACTCAACCGGAAATAACAAATAAGCAGGCGGGAGGCCTGCCCACTGAGCGCCCAAGGCCAATCACACGCAGCCGTTCACGGTGCCAACCAATAGGCGCCGAGCAGCGACTATATAACAGCGCGAGCGCTTCTGAAAATTTTAGTATTCGATTAACTAGAAGCGAAAGCAGAAGGCTACGAGAATTATGCGAACCGACCTGAAGAGGACAGATGTGACTCTGCCGAAACGTCGTCATTTTACCATCGATCCCGACAGGGATCAGTTATCAACTACGCGGATTAATTCCCGGAAACCACCTAAAATATATATATATATATATATATATATATATATATATTAGGGTTGAACTAAACAAAATTAAGAGCCATAGATTTTTTTTAAATTTATTTCCTTTGTAAATAAGCTTACTAAATGATTAGTCCAATACGTGAAAAAATAACAACAAAAATAAAAACGCATTTTAAAAATGTATTCAAACCATTTATATCAAAAGTTTTCATTTATTTTTTACTGCAATACAAAATTAGTTAACAGGTATGATATGTGATGTGAAATCGGAGCCATCGTCTCGTTTGTATTAGGTAAGAATAATACGGAATTTAAAAACTTCTGTGATTTAATAGTTAGACAATAGTCGAATTTTGATATACCATTTTGTTTGTAAGTATTACTTTTCTGCATACCACGGTTCAACCATTTATTATCTACGTTTTATAAAAAAGTTGTAAAATATGAGTTTCATTAGAATTTTAGTATTAGATTGCCCTGAAAGACTGAATAATTCTAAAAATTGAACTATGTTGAGAATTTGTTTGATCGTATACCTAAGTGTGTAGAAAGTGTGTGCCTCCGTTAAGAACATTCGCTTCAAAATGCCTGGAATAATTTTATGAAAAATTAATTCAAATTTCGGTTAGCTAAATTTTCTGTGGTGTGTTTAGCCAATCAAAAATACCCATACCTTGAATTCACCAATCAATTGTGACGATTTCAGTTTCCAATCAACATCAGGTTCAGTTCGCCATGTTTTGCGTTTTACTGTCAGATTATCGCCGTTGCTCTGGGTATATTGACATTTCGGTTTTCGTGTCATTCCGTGAGCGTGCGCTTTGAGTTTTCCGAAGAGAAGATGGATTGTTCACAGGGGGAGAGAAAGGGAGTTTAGAAATGGCTGCAGTGAATAGTGGTCAGAGTGCAATGGATTCGCAATATGACATAAAAAGTGATGCTGTGGACCCTTTAAAAATACTTTATCCAGCTGTAAATGAGGACAAAACTCCTTTGCCCAGAGCATGGAGTGCAAAGGAAAAATTCAATTACATAGGATTGTCTCAAAATAATTTGCGTGTGCATTACAAAGGTAAGACCTTTCAAGGTTCACGTTAAGAATAAAATTGTTTTCTTTATATTTTTTTCTTATATATTTTTATAAGATCCTTAGCCTTTCTTCTGTTATAATAAAATTGTATCGAATGATTCAAACCTTTGTAAGACATTTTCCTCATATTCTTCTATTTCCAAACAAAGAAATCAGCTGATTGTGACACGGGGTGAAATTTTTAATCTGTTCAACATCGCTGACTGTGATTTCGCATCAAATCACGTTAATCATTATGAATAAGAACGTAATTTCGTTTCTAAGTAGAAAATTTAAAAATACAAAGTTACTCGACGATTATTATCAGTGTGGAAGGGAATGTTTGTAATAAAACTTACGTCGTCAAATGATTTTCGCACAAAAATTGGCATTCACATTGATTTTAGAACTTGCTTGTAAATTCGGAAATTAAGTATTTGCGTAGGAATTTCACTGTTTTATTAATGTGATATTGAGTTGAAGGTGTATTGTTGTATATTTACATACTCTAGCACATGTTTCGAAAATGTACATACATACATTTAATATTAATAAATATAATGACATACAGTTATTTTAAAGTATTATTAATAAATAGTTATGTTTTTACATCATTTTTTTGTTCATTCAAGGGCTATGTATAACAGTAAATTTTATTTTCATTGATTCCATTATTCACAAATGCGCAGTTGTAGGAAATTTACTACAGAAATAGAATTTTTAATTGGTTTTGTATGGACTTTATCAGGATTTTCTTCAAATACCTCATACATTTTTCCTTGAATTAATATGCTAGTAAACAGTATTTACTTCATTAAATTTGAAACATTCTCATTTTAAACACTCTCAGCTTCCGCAAAAAACGATAAGGAGTATATGAAGTGTGTTCAGAAAATTTTCCAACAAATACAGATTTTGACCTTTTCAATTGTGTCTAAGTAGGAATATTGAAAAAAAATGTACCTAAAGGTTTCACATAACAAACAAACAAATTTACAGAAAACATTTTCCTTTATGTGATGTCTGAGAAGGCAGCAATAAAGATGAATATTTAGCTATTCATTTGCCTGATATGCTATGTTGCTTAAAAGTTTAAACTGTAATCCAAACTGTCACATCCTATTATGGATCCTGACATGTGTAGATATGTATTTTATTGGTAATTCAATATGAAATCGAAGGTAAGAACCAAACAAACATTATGAACTTGTCATAAAAAAATACTATAACTAGATATCTGTTATTTTAAACATAATTAATGTGTTTTGTTAATAATATGCAAAAATAAGAATGTGTTTAAGATAATGTTATATTGATCTTAAAGTGATCTTAGAGGTAAATGATTGGGTCAGATTATGAAAAACTTAAATTAATTTATTAATGGGCATAATATAAGATCTTGCTTTGATGACCTAAGAAGAAATATCTACTTAAGGAGATGTTAAAATGTTACTAATGCTTAACATTATGGTAAAAGATGATTATCTAGCTTGTCAGGAACAAAATTATGAAATTGCTCAAAAAGCCCTGTTATGCAGGATATAACATAAGTCTATTATTTTTTGATGTTTTTATTAGTTCCAAAGGAGAAGGCATTTGTACAAATATTAGGTTTGTACCAACTTTATGCATAACCATACTATAATGATACAGCACAAGCAATTATCTCCAAGGCATACCAACAAGAATATTTGCACAGTGCATGTGAATAGTATTCAAATTGTTTTCTTAGTTCTAAATTTTTAACAAACTGATAGTTTATTTACTTGTGCAATTCTATTCTGCATTAGAGATGTAAATGACAATATTCCATGTTGTTTAGTGCTTAAGTAACAAAATAAGATAATTTTTCATTAATAAAATCAGTAAACTAAACTAAATAACACTGAAATATAGAAAAAAACTTTATCTAGGTATGTATATCTATAACAGGAGTAATGTAGATAGGTATTTGAGGGGTAAACTGGGTAGATATAGGGGAAAATACCACATAGACAAATAGCCACTTTTTCTGAGTTTTCTCTGAATAACAATTAATAATTACTCTCACTCCCTTATGAATAGCTATCTATTTGATTTTAAAGGTATTCTAGAATATTTCAAGGAATTTCTAGACGATTCTATCGTTGCAATAAAAATCTACATAAGAAAATTACCATATTATCGGAGTTTTCTCTGAATAACAATTATTAAATACTCTTGCTCCCTTATAAATAGCTATCTATTTGATTTTAAAGCTATTCCAGAATATTCCAAGAAAATTCTAGACGATTCTATCGTTGCAATAAAAATCTACATAGGAAAATAACCATATTTTCGGAGTTTTCTCTGAATAACAATTATTAAATACTCTTGCTCCCTTATAAATAGCTATCTATTTGATTTTAAAGCTATTCTAGAATATTCCAAGAAAATTCTAGACGATTCTATCGTTGCAATAAAAATCTACATAGGAAAATAACCATATTTTCGGAGTTTTCTCTGAATAACACTTATTAAATACTCTCGCTCCCTTATGAATAGCTATCTATTTGATATTAAAGATATTCTAGAATATTTTAAGGAAATTCTAGAAGTTTCTATTGTTGCAATAAAATCTACATAGGAAAATAACCATGTTTTCGGAGTTTTCTCTGCATAACACTTATTAAATACTGTCGCTCCCTTATGAATAGCTATCTATCTATTTGATATTAAAGGTATTCTAGAATATTTCAAGAAAATTCTAAACGATTCTATCGTTGCAATAAAAATCTACATAAGAAAATAACCATATTTTCGGAGTTTTCTCTGAATAACAATTATTAAATACTCTTGCTCCCTTATGAATAGCTATCTATTTGATTTTAAAGGTATTCTAGAATATTTTAAGAAAATTCTAGACGATTCTATCGTTGCAATAAAAATCTACTTAGGAAAATAACCATATTTTCGGAGTTTTCTCTGAATAACACTTATTAAATACTCTCGCTCCCTTATGAATAGCTATCTATTTGATATTAAAGGTATTCTAGAATATTTTAAAAAATTCTAGAAGTTTCTATCGTTGCAATAAAAATCTACATAGGAAAATAACCATGTTTTCGGAGTTTTCTCTGCATAACACTTATTAAATACTGTCGCTCCCTTATGAATAGCTTTCTATCTGATATTAAAGGTATTCTAGAATATTTCAAGAAAATTCTAGACGATTCTATCTTTGCAATAAAAATCTACATAAGAAAATAACCATATTTTCGGAGTTTTCTCTGAATAACAATTATTAAATACTCTTGCTCCCTTATGAATCAAATAGATAGCTATTCATAAGGGAGCGAGAGTATTTAGTAAGTGTTATTCAGAGAAAACTCCGAAAATATGGTTATTTTCCTATGTAGATTTTTATTGCAACGATAGAATCGTCTAGAATTTTCTTGAAATATTCTAGAATACCTTTGTTATCAAATAGATAGCTATTCATAAAGGAGCGAGAGTATTTAATAAGTGTTATTCTTAGAAAACTCCGAAAACATGGTTATTTTCCTATGTAGATTTTTATTGCAACGATAGAATCGTCTAGAATTTTCTTAAAATATTCTAGAATACCTTTAATATCAAATAGATAGCTATTTATAAGGGAGCGAGAGTATTTAATAAGTGTTATTCAGAGAAAACTCCGAAAACATGGTTATTTTCCTATGTAGATTTTTATTGCAAGTATAGAATCGTCTAGAATTTTCTTAAAATATTCTAGAATACCTTTAATATCAAATAGATAGCTATTTATAAGGGAGCAAGAGTATTTAATAAGTGTTATGCAGAGAAAACTCCGAAAACATGGTTATTTTCCTATGTAGATTTTTATTGCAAGTATAGAATCGTCTAGAATTTTCTTAAAATATTCTAGAGTACCTTTAATATCAAATAGGTAGCTATTCATAAGGGAGCGAGAGTATTTAATAAGTGTTATTCAGAGAATATTCCGAAAATATGGTTATTTTCCGATGTAGATTTTTATTGCAACGATAGAATCGTCTAGAATTTTCATGAAATATTCTAAAATACCTTTGATATCAAATAGATAGCTATTCATGAGGGAGCAAGAGTATTTAATAATTGTTATTCAGAGAAAACTCCGAAAATATGGTTATTTTCTTATGTAGATTTTTATTGCAACGATAGAATCGTCTAGAAATTCCTTGAAATATTCTAGAATACCTTTAAAATCAAATAGATAGCTATTCATAAGGGAGTGAGAGTAATTATTAATTGTTATTCAGAGAAAACTCAGAAAAAGTGTCTATTTGTCTATGTGGTATTTTTCCCTATATCTACCCAGTTTACCCCTCAAATTTTTCTCTGTTTTAGTTTACTTCAACACATGTGTTGAATAATGACATGCATCTCATGTTTATTACTATTTAAAGTTGGCTTCAAATAAATATAAATATTTTTTCGTTATTGTTTATTCTGACTTGCTGCTCAGAATTTGCTGCTCAGAATTTGCAGCTAATTTCAACCTCATTTTTTCGAGAAACCTAATAGTTTTAGAGTTAATTGAGACCAAAGTTCAATTTATCGCAAATTTTAAAGTTTTTATGGATTACAGCAAATTTGATGGTTTTGGTGGAACAAATCCCCCAAAAAAATTATGTTTATCTGAAAGTTACTTAATTAAACTATAATTGTTAATAAATTTTTACCATCAATTGGCTTCAAAATCATAGGTCATCTCGTTTTTGTTTAATTTAAAGACAAAAAATTTTCTTCAGTCATTTGAAATACTTACATAAGGAATACATTAACTGACGATTGGTTTTGTTTAAATAAAAAAAATATCTACTATTTTATAAATTGTTTTAAAATTGAATCTAAACAAATATTATCATTGAAGATTTTTTATATACAGTCTGGATAACGTTGCCGATGTTCTCGAACTACTTGTAACAAATACTGTAGTTGATTTTCATCAAATTCATTAAATAACTATTAATATTTGATGGATTTAATACTTCAACAAAACAATACACTGAGGAATACAAACAGCAATTTTTACAAGTATCAACAAACTAGACTACTTTATGTACAATTCTTATAGTAGAGAAAAAAAAATGTTACCAACAAAATATTTAAAAAATTTCTTTTTGTCTGTCAATTATTAATAAAATAATTTCGCACCTATAATTTTGGGAATTGAAATCAGTTACAATGAGTTTTAAAACATTTACAAACTATTGGATGAACAGAAAAACAATTGAATGTAATTTTTATTTAAAAAAAAATTATAGTAAATCTTCAAACTATTCTATTTTTCTTTGGACGATGACTACCGAAAATTATTAACAATTATTGTCTAAGTAACTAAATTTAACAGAAACATGAATTTTTTGGGGGATTAGTTCCAATAAAACCATCAAATTTGCTGCAATCCATCAAAAAATTTAAAATTTGCGGTACATTGAACTTTGGTCTCAATTAACTCTTAAACTATAGGTTTCTCGAAAAATCACAACAGACCTTTTTTGTAGAGCGTTCAATTCTCTACAAAAATAGGCAAAATGATCTTTTATATGATACACGACAGGCTAGCAAAAAAAATTCATAAAGTGTAGAAAACCTTCGTATCCGAGATCGTCGGCTAGGTCGTTCTCCGCTTGGTCTGCTCTCCGTGGCGTCTGAAGTGGAAGTGAGCTCCGATATGTGCGCGCCGCTATTTATGCTATCTCCCGAGTCCCCTCCTACTTCTTTGCCCCGCCTCCGATTGTGTTGAGGGGGCGGTGCCGTTTGTTTTGATTGGGTGACACCATTGCGTTGTTGCAAATTGTACCGATGACGTGGTTCTGTTTGTACCGATGGCGGCCGCAGATGTTCGTTAGAAGGGTGGGCGTCCTGATAGTTAGCTACGAGTGACGGAATGCAACGTTGTGGTATTGTTGCGCTCTCTTTTAATTTGTTTTTCTTTTCCCGTAAGATGTTCTTCCAGGCTTGATGCAGGTGTAGAGCTTCGTTACGGTTATTGATTTCTCCTTCCTTTTCAATTTCTATAGCTTCCCTAATTGTTCTTCTTTTGAAGTTGTTTTCTGTTGCCAGATGCCTAGAGCCTTCAAAGTTGATTCTATGTCCTGTTTGCTGTTGATGTTGGAACAGGTCCGAGGTTGTGGTCTTGTTTCGTCTGCTGAGTTTGTGCTCTTCGATTCTGGCTTCGATCCTACGGTTTGTTTGACCTACATATGCTTGCTCGCATCCGCCGCAAGGTATCTTGTAGACTCCGTGATTCTCTAGTGGACGTTGGTCTTTGGGATTGCCTAGAATAAAAACAAACGGCACCGCCCCCTCAACACAATCGGAGGCGTGGCAAAGAAATAGGAAGGGACGCGGGAGATAGCATAAATAGCGGCGCGCACATATCGGAGCTCACTTCCACTTCAGACGCCACGGAGACCAGACCAAGCGGAGAACGACCTAGCCGAAGATCTCGGATACGAAGTAGTCCGGAACAGAAAGGTCCGAACCTGCAGCCACCCTTCGAAAAATATTATATTGGGTGGCTCATAAGTAGTTGCATATAGAATTTTGTTGAAATATGGAGTGGAGTAGAATTATAATTATACAGGGTGGGTAAAGGAATGGGAGAGATAATTTTGTTATATAGGCTAGGACATGAGCAGTTGAATATATTGAGTACTTGAAATATGGGACTAAGTAAAGTTAAGTTTCACAGTGTGGTTCAAGCAAGATTAGAAAAAATTGCATATAAAGGGTGGTTTATATGAAGTGTGGAGAGAAATTATACTGTGGTTAAAAAAATTGTGAAATATATACAGGTTGAAGTAAAGATACCAGGTAATTCAAAAAAGTGTTGAACAAAATTGTTATATAGGGTGCTCCATAAGCATTTGCACTTCTAGTGAATTATTGGAAATTGATGGATTTATACTTATACAGAGGGGCACAAAAAATGTGATACTGGGTGGCCGATTAGCAGTTGCATATACAAGGTGGTTGATATAGAGGGTGGAGTGGACTTATAGTTACACAGAGTGCATAAAAAAAAATTAGAAAAATTTTGTAGGATAGAATATGAGCTGTTGCATATATGCAATATATCTGAAACAGGCGAAGTAAAATTATAGTGCGATTAAAATAATTTTAGAAAAAGTTGCATACAAAGGATGGTTGAAATATAAGGTGGAGACAGAAAAATGGTTACATAGCGAAATCCATTAGCACTTTCATAGATAAGATGGTTGAAATATAGAGTGGTGCAGAGTTGTAGTTAAGTGTTTAAAAATGTTATATTTGGTGGCTTCTAAGTAGATGCATATATAGGGTAGTTGAAATACTTTGTAGGGTAAAATTATGGTTATACAGGATGGTTCAGAAACTGATAGACAAATAAGTTATAAAGTAGAATTATAGTTTTGCAGGGTGGATAAAAAAATACCAAAAAAAAATCTTATATAGAGAAGACCGTAAACAGCTGCATCCTACTATATGGAATGCCTGAAATACGGGGCGAAGCAAAATTATAGTTATAAATTGAGTTTAACACAATGTTACAAAAAGTTGCATATAAAGGATGGTTAAAATATAAGAGTAGAGTGAAATTATACTTTACAAGGTGACCCAAAAATTAACAGAAATAATTGTTATACAGCGTAAACTATAAGCAGATGCATAGTTGTTTAATTAAAAGACATGTTTATCATGCAACATTATTATCAAAACAGTTTTTTATGATGTCATTACAACCTGCAATTCTATTTTTAGACAGTGAACTGTTAGATGAAAGTAACATAATGGAAATGCTGTTGAACCTGGTATGTTTCAGAACACCAAACTTTTATTTTTCTCAATCAGTGCTGTTTTGACATATAATTTGTCTTCTTGGTGTAAAGCCAAACAAACCATTAACAATAAAATAACGGTAAATCTTTCTGTCTCCTCCGTTCCTCACTGGTATTGTAAATTCCCAATCATCATCGGTTCATTTGAATAATATTTACAAACTGATTTTTCTTCTTTACAAGGTATACCGGGTCTCTTTGGGCTAAGTTGGTCCTTTTCAAACTGTTCTCTTTATGCCTTTTTATACAATTTTCTTAAAATATACCTTGACTTGCATGCAACGGCGTCCCCAGCTTTTGGTATAGGAAGGGGCAAAATTAGAGAAAAATTACCCTAGAGGGGGGCAAATCGGCAAGTCAGCAATTTTATGGGAAGCTTTAATGGCTCATGGTATGTTTTTCAGGTCCAATGGGGCAGCTTGCATACGTATTGTAAATCTACATATAGGGTATATGTTGGTCTATGGGCCGCTTAGACCTTCTAATAATGGGGCCGACATTTATTCCCAATCCAGCTCTGCTAATATTCCATTTTGTCTATTAATAGAAGTAATTTAAACATCAAATTATTTAAATTATATAAAAATATTTTTTCTTTGTATTGTTTTTGTAAGTAAAAGACTTTCTAAAATAGCGTTTAAAAATCCTGATATTGTAACACTTTCGTTTGTACTCAAATCATAGTTACATTCTGGTGTGTTATTAATTATATTTCCAATACAAAATTATATTTCTAAGGAAAGTACATTAGATACATATATTGAAGGTTACAAACTACAATAAGAGAAAACAAATTATGTGTGTCAGTATGTATCTTAATGCATGAATTTTATGAAGTTAAGAGAATGGTTCTGCCGTAATGTTACATAAGTAGCGTCACGATCTATTTGCTTTACTTAATCGTTTTAGATATTTCTATACAATTTCTGTTTTGGCAATTACTGTTGGACGATTTTTTCAAGGCTGTCGAATGTCAAGATATTGATCTTGCTATTCAGGTCATTTTCTTGCATATTTCTTTCATTTATTTGATTAGATTAGATATTATTCACTCCTGGGTAATATTTTATTAAGAATTTGGTTTTAGTTTCACCCACATCATTTTTACATACGTCGAATATAGATGCGTATGCTTTTTATGTATGTTAATCGATTTTTCATAATTTATTCTGTTCTATCAAAAAAATTCATGAGTTTGTCCCATACATTTTTCTATGATATGTAGCTTACCGTTTTTCAGAAAAATAGGAAAAAATCATGTCATTCAGCCATTTTATGAATTACTTACTGATTTCTTAAAAGAGCCTTATAACCAACCACATTGGATATTTTGAACTTTGTAGATACTATTAAAAAAATATCCTTAGATAGTCCAACCAATAAATTATGAAAATCAACAAAATGGATGCCTGGTCATCGCGGAATTTCTATGTAAATCCGAAGTTTATTTATCCCCCTAAAACTTTAGTTTTTAACAGAGGTTACCGTCACTATTTAACATGTTTAAAATCGACTCGGGAAGAAATACTCTAGTTAAGTTTTAGGTGCAGTTCAGTCGATCTAATATAAATTAAATAAACAAACTTAATTAGTGTTGCAACAGAATGCTATAAGGATGATTCTGGAGAAGTTAAACCCTATGGTGGCGCCAATGCATACAAAGGTAGAATGGTTGTCCCGGTTAAATTAAATAGTATTTTTTATTATATTATAAAACTTTCAAATATGCTAAATAAATTTGTATTGTGTAGTGTATTAGAATGTAAAATACAATGAAATTTAGATTTCCAAAGTACAAGTTCTAAAGATATTTTCACTCAGTTGGATACACATCGTGAAAAATCGTTAGATATTTAAAAAGTAACAACTAATTCAATTGTATTATTAAATAGTTTCGGCTTACATTTGGATTTGCTGATTCAATAACAATATTAATATAATTAGGAGGAAAAGATAAATTTCCTAAAATCTACAATTAATATATATATTCGCCAAGAGAGAATGAGGTTTCTGCAAATTTTTACCCAAAATTACATCGTCTTCCTTATTGACATCGAACCCATAGAAATTTTAACTTAACGGTGGCGGTCATTGTAGCCTAGTATGCATTGGTGCCGTATTTTAGCCTCTACAGAATCTTCCTCTTAAGTACGCGAATAGTTTAAGTTCTTTGTGAAAAATAAGGGTTAAACTCTGAATCTGATGTTTCTAGTATTTAACTATGTGACAGATTTGATAACAAGTTGTGACTGATAGACTTACATATTTGTAATTAATTATTATCACCAACAAATGTTAGTTTTTCCTTATTGCTAGTCCTTGGAAAATTTTATATTAAGATAAATCCCAAAGTGGTTTGTTGAGAAAATTATTAAAAACATCTGAGTAATTCTTTTAATAAAACGTTACATTCATTTTATACCATCTTAGATTAGCCATTAATAAAACATGACGCTGTTAAAAAGTGTGATGGGGAGCAATAATGGTAAATTGATTATAGTAGCTTTCTCATAGAAGTACATTCTCGCGGTATTATTGTAATGTTTTTATCTTCACACTCGGGTTCCGTTCAGTTCTTGGATTTATTTAAAAACACAGTTGTTCTAAAAACAGTCCAAATCACTCTAATTTATTTACACTACGTTAACACATTTATATTCACAGAACTGTTTATAATTTATCTTAACAATACGACCATCGAATACTGAATACTGACTGAATGAATCCATCTCCAGCTGTCAGGAAACTTCTTTAATGTGTTCTGGAAGCTTCAAGGGAATTCCCAGTAACGGCAGCTGTCGGCCTATTGAGAGACAAAACATTTCAGATTCCCTTTCCACGAATTGGATGATGCACCAGCTATCGGATGAATTCTCGTAACATTATTAACGAAGAAAATCTATGATTTTTCCACCCAATATGCCTGTGTAAGATCTATATATAAATACAAAATACTTCTGTGTTGCGATGTTTCAATTACAATTCTGGAAGCTTATGTTTTCTGCATTTTTTAAAGAAATCGCTTTTTTGTTTGTGATTATGAAATGTAACAAGGTCCTATATTTGTTTCATGGAATCATTTTGAAATGCTGTACTGAAATAATGCCCTGCTAAGTGGCAGGTATCTCTAGAATCCAGTTTCTCCGTGTTTCGTGACATACAAACCCGTCCTTTTTTTTGTTTTAGTTTCGTTCTTCCAGTAATATGTTCATCTTGACCCATTTCAGTCTGTGGATAAAGGAGCAAAGCAATTATGAAGCACCGTAATTATTTTAGCACTACATGAATTTGTGAAAAATTTTCATTTTACCTTGTTGCAAATAATTATCCTAATTCAAATAGTTCACATGCAGTTATCAATTTAGTCTGATAATTTAGGTAATGAATTTCATACTTCTAAACAAAATTCACGCTGATGATATTTGGTACAAAAAAAATCATTTTATACTGATGATTGTTTCCGCCTTTACTTGGTAAAAATTCATTTTAATTTTTATTAAAATAAACACACTTGGTAATTTTCACTTATATGTATTACTACTAACCTCACCGAACTCGTGAAACAATATTGTCAATAGTAAATAATTACCTAAGTGTATTTATTTTAGTAAAAATCATTTCATACTTCAAAAAAAAGTCTGCATATTGTCTCCCAACAATTACATTATTTCGGCTGCCTTTAAACCGAAATGAGCTTGTTATCTTTGTACAAGTATTGACACTGAGAATCATTTTGACGTAAACATGAAGTTGTAGTATCCTAGTATCACGAGAACTATTACAGCTATTGTTTAACTTATACAAGGTACAAGTTCCGACTATTTGATCATTATAAATTCCAGCCGATACATTTAAATGAAAACAAACCTCCCTAAAGGTTATTTTGACTCCGGATACACTTATTTCTGTTGAAGACACGATAGTTTGAAAAAGTACTTTCATCAGTCCAAATAAAAATGGTTTTCAAATATCTCGAGTATCATCCCTCTATGAGATTCAATTGCAAAACTCCATTCTTCTATCAGGATTATCTGGATATAGTTTGTGTGAAAATGGGAATTTTGTAATATTTTAAACCACTTTCTTTAAACTCCCAGACTCTAATAGGTGACACACCCTATCTGACAAAACTTGATTTCGAAGGGTTCGAATCTCATTTAAAAAGATAAATTTATGAAATTTAGTTTTACCTCTGCCAATAAGTTATTTCTACTACCTTTTTCCATTCTGCTTCCATACTGTATATTAAGTTCTCGAAAAGCATCAAATTCGGTCAAATGTTTATCACAAAGTTTATGTAATGTTCTATGCGGCTCTTGTCTTTCCGGATATGATTTAAATACATTTGACATGTTTTCGTACTGTTTCTATCAAATTTGTCATGAACTCTTAACATACCTCGTTTTTCTACATTTGTGAAACTCAAGAATGTTTGAAACTATGTGTACTCTAATTTCTTACTGTCATGTTTATAAAAGGTGAACTAAGGTGATATTTCTTTTAATTTAAATATTTGTGTTGTTGCACTATTTTTCTGCAGAAACCTTTAATATGGTGTCCATAAGATGATGTAATAACGCTTCATTTTTGGACATTTTCTTTCAAGTATCTCGCGAGTAGCCTTTATTCGTAGGACGTATCTGAAGGTGTTCAATCTCACTTATATGTATTACTCTCTCTATTAGAGTTTTTATTACTCCCCGTTACTTTCTTGGGTGGTGGTTAGACAATTTATTCAGATATCGGTCACTGTGTGTAGATTTACGATGGCCTAATTTTCCTTCGTCTTTCCTGTTAACTGTATATTGTGGTTAATCGCGTTTAAGGGCATTAGGAAACCTCTCGAATGCTCGTTTTCATGACTCCACAGCAAAAAACTATCATCCACGTAGGCACATAGGTTTCTTGCAGGTACTTTGCAGAGCCTGTTGTTCAGACTTGTCCATAAAGAGATTGGCTATAACCTAACTAAGAGTTCATCCCATGGCTACTTTATAAAGTAAGTGCTAGTGAGGCAGGGTCGAAGCAGGACTGTAATATCTTCTGTGAATTCCTGACTAGTAATTTCCACAGCTTCATTCACAGGCACTTTGGTAAAAAGAGACACGGCATCGAAATAAAACAATATGTTACTTGGGCCTATGGTTTTTAATCTACTTGATGATGGTTTTCTAATCCAACATGCAATTTTGGTTAGAATCTTGATATGCAACATAGAGGATTTGATGAGTCTGTTAGTTTCTCGTAAAAGGGTTTATATTGCAGCTTTCGGAAGTTTTTTGTAAGTGTTCTATGTACGACGTCGATTCAAATTTTGTAATCTTTCGTCGTTCTTACGACTGTGGAGTTCCCTTTTTCTTGCAAGTAAAATTGGAATACTCTCACCCAAGTTTAGATTCTTCTGGTACTTCTCTCCTTCATTGTGAGATTGCTGTTTGGTGGTTTCGTCATGCTTTGACTTCTGGAGCTTTCAATAGGAATTTTTTCCGAATATCCTGTGGCAGAGTACGAATCTAGACTCAATATTCGCAGTACTGTCTTCAGTTGTCATTTTTAACTGTACGATAGCGTAGTGTGCGCCTTTGAATAATCCCATGGTTTATTCAGTGAATAATTTTCTTGTGGAGAGATTTTTTTGTATTTATTTTGTTAATTGTTTTTATTATTTTTGTTTTTCTTAAAAAATGTAAATGCCATGCAAAAATAATTGATCACACAGTGTTTGTAACTATTTTGATTTGGAATTATTTGCATTCGTTTTTTAAAATAAATTATTTTACGAAGAGGTGCATGTTACAAAATCGCATGCCATATACCGTTGAAAACATTTCCTACAATCTCGGTTAAGTATCTGTAGCAATATATATCGTAATTTGCATAAAGTTACCTCCTACATTACGCAAACAATTCCGTATAGTAATTATTTTTATTGTAAACATACTTGGTTAATATGCATTTAAATTGTTACAAACAGTAATTTTATATTTGGAATAATTCTGGACAGGGCTTAATAATTATTGAATTAAAATGTAAAATATCCGGTCAGGAATATTGATAGTTCGAAAAATTATTTAAACTGGATTGACATCGTGTTTTGTAGACAGCGTCAAAGTTAAATTAAGTTTATTTCTTTATATAGTTGTTGTTACCTTTGAGTTTTGGTACAGAACCGGTTAGGTCATGCACTTCAGGTTGTTTGTTTTGACGTGAGTTGTTTGATGGTGTTTTAGTTCCAAATATACTCCCAATATTTGTAATTGTTATTACCATCGTTTTGACATACATTTTTATTCGATTGATAAGAAGAAAATTCCTCCAATATTAGGAAGGAAAAGTTACTTAACCCACGGTTTGAAACAGTTCATTTAAAATCCAGGTTTTTATTATTTGAAAAAGTACTGTGAAAACATGACTGGATAAACCAAGAAGAGACTATGTTGAAAATGAAATGAAACAACTGAAAGATATTCATAAGGATGACGTCGATGCAAATTCGTAAACATCAACGAAGTGCTAAAAATTGAACTCAGTGGTTCAGATTGACTAAAGTTAGTGTAATATTTCAGGAGTTTCAAGTATAAGCTATGAAATTATTAACATTGTTGATGTTTTTAATTGAATAATAACTTTGTAAGGGAGATATCAAATACTAAAATTGCACAATCTCTACTAATACGTTATAATGGGGTTTGAAGGTCCCTCAACAACCTGAACTAGAAATTATTAATCAGTTTATTTTCGAATATTTCCTTGAAACAGTGAATGAATTTTTAATAGTATAAATAATTAAAAATTGATAATGAGAATTCAAGGTAATAATCAACGAAACTTGCTTATAATTTTCCTTGTTATGTTGTACATAAAACGCACATCCTAGCTATAAAAGCAAAACTCGTATCCTAAAAACTTAAAAAAATGAACGCATAATTTTGCCTGTTCGTTTGTGGTTTCTCCTCAGCAGATAAGTATTTTGAAACTTGTACATGGAGAAGAAAATGTAATACCTAAGGCAATTTCCAAAAATTACCCGGGTTACCTACTGGTTGTCTATACACAAATAAAATTCTTCCCCACAGGTATTCTGAGAGAAAGAGTTGTCTAGAATATGATCAAACAGTATTCATGTATATAAATAGTGTTTTGTGTATTGTGTTTGGAGACGTTTTTACTCCAACTCTGGAGTCGTTGTCAATCGCTGTGTATTGTAGCTGGAGTTCCAAGACCTACTCAACAATTTTGTCGAAATTACTTAATAAACGTATTCTCCCTTTTGGTGAAAAGCTTGATATAACTCGTATTTAGTGTATTTAAAGTAAACCTAAATTCTGTTTATAACGAACTGTACATGTGTGTGGCTGCCTCGACATCTTGATCGGAATTCCTCTGATATGTGTTTTATTAGTAAACTACTTTGGATGTTCGCCTATGATAGTTAAATCTTTAGAAACGATCGACTTTGATCTTGGGCTGTGTGTGAACAGACAAGTTTATTGTTAATACTTGGGTGCTTGCTGTGCATGTGCAGCGGTCTTTATTTAAAAAGGGTTTGATCACAGTCAATGCGATTTGCTCAAAATTAACTGGTCCATAAACTCAATCCAGAAAAACAGTTTATTGTCCAGAGCATATTTACACTATCATCATTATATATTACCATATGTAACTTGTGTTAGATTCACATCATATTTTTTTATTTAAAGGAATCGTTTTCTCCACATAATTTTCGTAAATTTGATCCAGTATTGTTATCTGTTTTTTCTTCACTATAAAAACATGTTTTTGTCGTTATTTCCAATTACTTTTTTGCTCGTTTTTTGACATTAAATTAAAAAGTCGCTAAAAACAGTTGGGTTAATAAATTTCATATTTGCACCAATAAAATCAAACCTGAAAAGTTTATATCCCGAATTTCTGTGTCAGATGAAGTAGGTATTGCTAACTTCATCGGTCGTCATCAAATTCATCTGATGATTTGAGGCTTGCTCTATTTTCTTAAATAAGATGTAAATAATGGAAACCTCTAACTAGTTAAATTATCGAGTTGGTACAAGATAATGCAGATTGATCAATCGACGCGACGGTATGGCAATGTGCTAAACATAATCATGGAAAAAACACACTCCCATGATATTGCAGATGTCAGTTTTACCCTGCGTATTGTTCGGTACCTTGATCTTAAGGAATCCACCTTTTTTGCTTTTTGGAATTACGAAGGAAAAAATAATAGAAGATTAATTATAATTGTTAAATATATTTAAATTACCATTACAAGACACACTTAGATTAAGTAAGTAGTAGGTACTAACATTTGCCTAAGCGAGAATTAAAAAAATAGATAATTTTTTAATGTTATCGTAGTAGATCTTATGGTTAAGCTTGAAAAAAAAAATTCTCCTTGAAAATTAAGCAGTAGTGTAAGATACTAGTGAAAAAACAAAAATTTAGTAGCATTCTGTACCCGCAAAAAAAATAATGCCAAAACAATTTAGTAATACCTACGATTAATACAATATATTTATTTTAGTTATGCAGTCAATTATTGTGACAACTGATTAAGAAATATTTAATATCATGTATGGGTTTCAAAATATTGCTATAACCGTAATTTTCTGATGTTGACGATGATATCATTAGATTGTCTTATTTGGTAGAGGCAGAGTGTTGACCTTGTCGATACTAATATCTTCTACTAAAACCATTATTTCCAGTTTAT
This sequence comes from Octodonta nipae, assembly GCA_034190945.1. NCBI lineage: Eukaryota > Metazoa > Arthropoda > Insecta > Coleoptera > Chrysomelidae > Octodonta > Octodonta nipae. The sequence goes on from CM067217.1 coordinate 46,495,063, forward strand.
CAGTATTTATCGGCATGCTCAAATTTTCATCAGTGTTCTAGGGTGATGCGATAACTGCACAGTATTGGATTTTCATCTATATTGAATTACGGAATCAATTTTGCTCATTAAAATCTAGTCCGCTTTTTCTTATATTTTTATTTTAATTTATCATTACACTAATCATTGATCAATAAACTGAAGTAATCATACCGATATATACGATTTCTTTCCGTTACTGTAAGGTTTAAAAGGCCACCATTTTGATATGTAAAAGTGTCGGCGCTGAAATTAAGTATTGTCAGTACAGTAACTCATGCGACATAATTGATAAAATTATAGCCTAATCTTTATAAGTGAGGTCCTAAAGTAACGGATGAAATCATTTTCTCCGTAATTATGAATGTAAATGAAAAATCCTGAAACACACCAACTTTTTTATATGAAATTGTACTTTTTCAATAAAATTAATGCATTTTCAACCTCCTAGGGATAATAACAACTCCTAGAAAATGAGAAGGGGTAGCGTGTGAAAGGGTTTTCAATTCTCCATTCAACAATATAGGAGTTTTTGATTTTTGGACGTGGGCAATAAGAAGAAACAATTTTCAGTTGTTTAAATCGTAAAATAATTCTAATGGGCCCCACACCTTACGATGATTCTCGTCGTTTTTTTCGCGGCGATGAAACACGTCATGCCAAAAGACGCCACCTCGTCTTATTTTATTGTCGGTTTAAACTGTTCATACTTCAATTTTGACAAGACTTCTCAGACGTAAATCAATGTGTGTGTGTTGACAACAGTCTGACGACGAAACACGTCGAGACTCATCATTCAGTTTTGGCACTATGTGTTTCATCGCCGCGATGAAAATCGGCAGGAGTTATCGTAATGTGTGGGCCCCCCTTAAGAAAGAAATAAGTAATTACCAATATTTACAATAATTATACTCTATGCTCAACCTGGGTACCGTTCATTTCTTAAAAAATCACAATTTAGATTCGCCATCAACCGATCCATCGATGCGGAAAACTTGATTGAGATAAGCTCGCACTGGTGCTTCCATCTTGTTGAAACCATTTGTTTCTCTTGATATCTGTAGAGTTAACAGTACCACGAATAGATGTCGCAATTCAGGTTAGGTTACAATTTGTAAAAAATCAAGTCATTCGTCCTAGTACTTCGTCAAAAAATATGGACACATAATTCAGTGCGCAGATTTTGCATACTCCAATACCGATAATTTTGCTAGTGGACCCTTCCATGTAGGATGAACATTGGTTCACCGGAGAAAAGAATATTTTTGGGAACATCGGACTCCTTTGGCATTTATTCCTAACCATTTCACAAAATTCTAATCTAGGATCATCTTCATTTTGTTCCTGAACCAGTTTAATATTATTTGAATGTATTACTCTTTTATCAAAATTCTCAATACAGATGTTTTACTTACAACATTAGCACCAGCTACTTCTTTGTAGGTTTTTGTGGATTTTCCTCAACATTTAACAATATACTCTCTTCGAGGTGTCATTCCTTTGTACGCAAGACAATATATATTATATATTAATATAATACATATTGTTTCTGGTTAGGGAACCTTCATCAGTTGCGCTTCCCACAATTGAATGTCCTCTCGAACACTTCTTTATGCATTTGATGCATTTCGTTAAATTTGAAGACTCGAGATGTAAGACCGACAGCTAGGATTTTCGAGAGAATCAGTACACAGAGATTCCGAATCTGGAGCCGTTCCGTGTAATTGCTGTTCTCTCTCAACTCCTAGGACAGAATGTCACGATAAAATTTTTTCAGGTTACTTCACCTGTCAGAGATATTGAATACTCTCTTCGGTGTCATTCCTTTGTACGCAAGACAATATATATTATATATTAATATAATACATATTGTTTCTGGTTAGGGAACCTTCATCAGTTGCGCCCACAATTGAATGTCCTCTCGAACACTTCTTTATGCATTTGATGCATTTCGTTAAATTTGAAGACGCGAGATGTAAGACCGACATTCTGTCCTAGGAGTTAAGGGAGAACAGCAATTACACGGAACGGCTCCAGATTCGGAACCTCTGTCTACTGATTCTCTCGAAAATCCTAGATGTCGGTCTTGCATCTCGCGTCTTCAAATTTAACAATATGCCCAATATGTCATTCAATTTTGAACACCCAGGTTTGGAAAAATATTGAACTATTCTATCTACTCACCCTACTTACACTTGGAAATGTGACGGTCAGGATATTTCTCATTAAATATTCTGCATAACTGAGAATGTGTTTCCTATTGTTTTATCATCCACTCCATAATATCTCAGAAAGGCTCATTAAAAAATGTTATTTATATTATTGATTAGCACTGATCGTCCAATTAATAAAACAACTTTATTCAACAACTTTTAAAATACAACACAACACAATTATACAATCTGACGTTTACTGTCATTTATATATTTGACGTTCAAAAGTTTTCGAGATTGCTTTATGCCAATAATGTAGAAATCTGTAGATCTTTCCCGAACTCTCAATTACCATTTGCTGACAGTGAGATCTAGTTTGTATATACAGGGTGCTCTTTCAGCTGCGGTTATAACTTTTCCGTGCTACTGCCTCCCTTTAGTTCTGATCGCCCCGATTAGATACATCCACGATAAGGGGCCAGACCATCGAGACGGACAACATTCATCTTTGCCCTTGAGCTGCGTTGGATGGGGTACACATCATTTATTCTCTTGACAACCTCACCCATCCCATGAAGGTGACTACTTCGGCGATTTGCTCTTCGTTTTTTGTGGATTGAACAACCAGACCTTATCGCCTTGCTGAAATGCCGTCGAATTTGCTTTTAAATCATATTGGGTTTTCATCCCGGCACTTGTTGCTAGCATGCGCTTCCTTGCCAATATGCATAATCATTAATTTCCATAGGGGGATTCATATGGCGTCCCAAAACATTAGATGACACCAGCAGCGGATTTGTATGCCAACAGGAACAGAGGTATGTGCTCATCCCAATCCCGTTGATTACTGGCAGCCACTTTGAAAAGATGCGTTTATAGAGTCCTGTCAAATCTCTCTACCATGCCGTCTGATTGAGTGTGTAAAGGTGTAGTTCTGGTTTTGTTAATACCCATCAGATCTTAGACTTTCCGAAATACATTTCAGACAGTAACTTGCTTTCATGAAAATGCTATTCTGTTTTTCTTGCTCCCCCAGTGAAAATGCTGAAGGTAAGCATCTGAAAATACCTTTACTGTAAATGGACTGTAACTTTTCTCCAAAATATTAAAATATCGAATAATTCTGTATGTATTTCGAGGTAGTGTGTACTCTTGAGTGTTATGCGAGACAAAGCAATGGGAAGATTCCTTGTTTTAGCAAGGACATCCGCATAAATGACTTAAGAAAATGAATTGTGTATTTTGTTTTCTATATTTATTTATACAAGTGTTTACTTCTTTCGATTTTGCAGTCCCGATGAGGAAAAGCCAACAAATTTCAAGAACTGGTGAATTATCTAAACTCCAAATTTGTGTTACAAGTTTACAATACATATCTAAACGATAGAGGTATTCTGATATTAAGAAAATTTCATCACAAAAGTTGAGTTCATAAATATGCATGACTGACAATAATGGGTGTATGATTCAGACATATTTTATTAAAGTCATTGTTTACTGAAAAGTACACTTATTGTATTACTTTCTAAGGTAACACAACTGGAAAGAACAAGTAGTAAATATGATTTTGTTATTTTATGGTGCCCTGATGCGTTTTATTCATTACTAATGAGAACACATTGCCTCTTGTTGTTAATTGTTCACTAATGGTCTTCTTCAATGTGTTTCCTAAAACATGATGTAGCTTTAGTTCTATGTAAAGTCGTATTTTTAGTGTGTGTTTTTACAATGTGGGCTCAAGGTATCCATGAATGATATTGGTATATTGTTTTCGGGTAATTTTGGTTCAGCTCTTACAGTTTTTTCTCTAAATTTGTCACCTGTAAATAAGATGAAAAAATATATTTTTTGTGGCATGCTGAAAATTTTGGTGACGAATTAGGTTACTTTTATATGGCTCGAATCTAGCCATAAATATATTAAGAAGTGTTGGTGTTTAATCTACAAAATGTTAAATTTATTGAGACTTTTACATTTTTCCTTTGTGGATAATATTACTCACTAAAGCTCGCAGATGCCAAATTGAGATGTTGAAGCTAGGTGATAGTAAGTGAAATGCAGGCTCGCTACAAACGTGTGTGTGGCTTGTCAGCATCACCAGCAACTTTATTATTAATGCAAAATTAGAATTTAATTTAATCAACAGAAATGAATTCCCATTTGGGAAATTCGTAACAAATTGGCAACGCTGTAATATGTTGAAACAATATTTCCTTGTCCTTAGGGCTATAGAATCACTGCTTAAAACATTTTAGCAATTTCACACCTTGATTAGAAATTATATATCTAATTTCATTTTAACTAACAATTAAAATAAATAACAAGACATTGCGAAAATTTATAATAGACTTGAATGAAATTACTCAATCATCAGTTGCATTTCCTTTAAATGATTGAAATCTTGAAATTTTTTTATTAAATTGCATAAAAGACTAGACATTCCCTTCTTTATATTAATATATATATATATATATATATATATATATATATATATTTGAAAACAAGTTGGCACTGACGGAACTATGTGTAGCCCTCTTGATGGTCCGGGTGTTCGTCCGTTGAAAGTTTTGTCCCTGTAAAGGCGTCTGAAGTGGAAGACTTCCACTTCAGACGCCACGGAGAGCAGACCACGCGGAGAACGACCTAGCCGACGATCTCGGATACGAAGTAGTCCGGAAAGGTCCGAACCTGCAGCCACCCTTCGTGTTGGAAGAAGAGGAAAAGCCTTATGAAAATGCCAAGTGAGAGTTTGGCGAAACGTCAGGCGACCGTTCCTTTACAGGAACAAAACTTTCAACGGACGAACGAACACCCGGACCATCAAGAGAGCTATATATATATATATATATATATATATATATATATATATATATATATATATATATAGTAAAGTAAATATTTTAACCTTGTGAGATAGATATTAAGCCCTGGAGGTACCAAAAAGACAAAGTTTTCAAAAATGTTTACATATGTATATATTTTTATAATAGTGCCCCTCGTTTTAAACTACCTTTTGATTTTACCCTGAAGCTTCTAATTTGACTAATATATATTTATATTGATTATGTTTTTTACATTTTATCTATTATGTAGGAGACTTTGTACTTTTTACTAATGTAAATCTTGTCACATAAGAAGTCAGTTTCATTACGAACTCTATAATCCGAAACCAAAATTAGATTTCCTATTTTTATCTTCGTACTCATAGTTTCTGTTAGTCGGAATTAGATTAGAAATTAGAAAATTTGTTGTTACTATAAGCTTCAATGTTTTAGTGGGATTTAGAATAGTTTCTATGGCTTGCTTACTTTTTAAAGAATATGGGAAATCTATATATAACGAGATATTGTTTGTGGACAGTGTGCTCGTATGATTATAATTTTTAATGCTCCTACAATTCATTGATCCGTTGCTTCACTGATAAGAATAGCAAATGTCTAAGTTAATTAAATGTTGTTAATCTGAGGTAATTAAATTAACATTTTTTCAATAATGATTTTAGTCAATATCCACAAATATTACAATAAACCTGCTGTGTTCTGAAAATGAATCACGAGGTTATTTATTTCTGTAAGGTTTTTTATCCAATTTTATAGGGAAGATTTGATGTTAGCTTGGATCTACCCCGAGGTGAATGAACAGGAATGAAACGATAGTGACCAAAGCTCTGAGAGGGCGTGACATTCTCGATGATTACTGTAAACATCGCATCGCTTTCAGATTTCGATTTTGTTGGATACTCTTTTCCTATAATAAAATTGATAGCTACAATAGAAGATCTATATTGATTAACAAAGATATGTCTAATTTGCAAACTTTATTGAGGTTCGATTAAATTAAATTAAATGTTTATAAAATATATAGGAAAATAACTCTTCTAAAAATATTGCTGGATTCTTTAATTGTGGGGTGCGCCGTTTGTAAATTTTAAAAACCTGCGTTGAGTTTTGTAATCCAGAAAACATAAAGATTTAGAAACATATATTATGCAACCTGGTTACGTAGTTGGCGAAGAGTTTAATGATAAATTTTCATATGGAGCGTACTTCAGCGAAGTATTTCTTCTTATGCTGGTGTCTCACACATCTTTAGACGTCCGTCGTCCGCAAAAGATGACCACCCACGTTGGCTTCGTACCCTTCTTAAAATGCGTTTTTCATGAATGGATATATTCGTTCTATTCCTTCAACTGCCGAAACAGTTTGGGAGGATGAATGATATTCCCCTTTATGATGTATCTATCATGTTAAACAACATGCATGTTACGGCCATTTCCTGTTATGTTCATTCATAACTAGAGATTTATCAATTATCGACCATTCATATTATTCAATCAGGTGTTTTTCGATGCGTCAGTCCTATCCGCCAAAGATATTTTCTACAAGATTGATGCTATTTTCAAGAAGTTCGTAAACCCAACGGTCCCGTGGTTACAAAAAAAATAAGAATTTTGTGCTAAACTGAAATATATAATTGTGAAATATTATTAAACAGTTTTTAAAATTATTTTTTTTTACATAAAGATATGCAGTCATAATCTATTGTAGCTACAGTTACATATACAAACGATTAGTTTAATTTAACAATAATATCCATCGGAAACCACGACAAATATGAAACTACTATGCCGTAGTTTTTCAAGTTTTTAAAATGAAATCGATTTTCAAACATTCTCGTCTCGTAACTACCTACTAACAAACTAATGAAATAATAAAATATGGTAGTTTAAATAATACTAATAATAATTTATATACTTTTAAAAAATAATTATAATTAAATGAGATTCAATGATTTATGTATTTTTTTAATTGTTCATACGTTCATTTCTATACGGATAATTATTTTTTAAATAACTTTTCAATTTCATATTTAAAAATTAATATCAACGTCTGTTCCTGTAATTTAGTAGGTATTTATATAACATAAAAGCTTCAGTTTTGTCAGTCATTGTCATGACGTTCATGTTTACATGTTCTTGTTTTAATTATGTTTTAAGTATGTGAAATTTAAAAACACTCTTACAATATCGGGCCTTAATTATGTATTATCAATTAATTTGAAAAACTACATGTCAGAACTAGAGGTAATAACGTGTAGCTGAACTATGTATGTCATAAAATCATTTCCGGTTTGTTTTTCACTTCTCTTTTATCTATATCAGAGGGGAATAAGTAACATACAAAACGTCGATGTATTCTGAGAATGTGCTTTATCCTGTCCGAGACAAAATCTAGGGAAGACTGATGCAGATTAAGTTAATTACTTATGTGTATAAACGTATCATTGTAAACAAGGTACTTTCGCAATTTCTAGTCTGACGCTTAGTTTCTGGAATAAATGAATTGCATACATTCGAAACAGCGGTAGAGAACCCAGATAAAGACCCACAAACAAATGCTATGTTAAAAATTGTTTTGTATTTTATACTCTTTTATAAGTAAATAATATTGTGTCGTATCTATGTGGGTCTTACAAGTTATCCGTTTATAGTACAGGAAAACCAAATCTGATTTATAAAACATTTCGTTAAGTGCTTACGGAACTGCGTACTCACACATACCCCTGTGAGAGCCCAGAGTGATATATTTTTTTTCTAACCCTCCCTACTCCTCAAGTTCCCTGAAACTAGCTTGGGTCATCACGATAATGCAGTTTGTATTCTGCGTTGAATCTAAAGCCCATCTGCTCTCTTTCGTGATTCTGTGTTTCTTTTGCTTTTATCACAAATAGGTTTCACTTTTTTGCAGTATTAAATGTCATTTATGTCTCTTTTCATACGACTCACGTCATCATTCTAGTCTTAGAACGGTTGATTTGTTTGGAAAATAGGTCCCCTCTGGGTCATAATTTTTAAAATCATGCGATGCGACGAAAATGCTCGTATACCAACCTGCGGTCATACCTGAAGTTTGTTCTATTAAAAGTTATATTTTTCTGTAGTATACGACCCCCGATAATACGGATTAAACTTTTTTTGTCAGTTTTGATTCGACTCACCTTAACTGAAAGGTCTGGACATGTTCTCAACTCCAGTATGTTGTCTTCCTTTGATACCCATCTTAGTTGACAGCATTGTTATTATCTATCGGGGCCGTTCTCTCACCTTTCAATTTACGTGTTTCAGTGAAAGTGTCGGCTCCACGTTCATTGGTGACTATGGGTTCCAAATTGGTGGGTTTGATTGTATCATTCTCGGAGTTCTTGTAATTTTGGATTTCATCCTTAAGGTACTTTCAAGCTGCTTTATGCGATTCTGGTACTCAATTTGTTTGGAAACACTGTAGATCTTGTGTTGGCCTTGTTTAGTTCGTGATCCATTGGAATTCTTGCTTAAAAATCCCTAAAGTAATTTTACCAATTCTTTAAATATTTTGTATTTCTTATAACTAGCCTTTTCACTTGATACCTTTCATGATTAGGTTATTTACCCTCCAAAATGAACCTTAAAATTTTCGTTCATGATTTCCTGTAAATTTTATTGGGGTCTTATATGATTTTTTTTTAAATTTTATGCTTAGTAGGTTTTCTTAAATTACCTTTAATTAGTAAAACTATACAGTTTAAAGTAATAAATAATAGTTTTGCATTTCTATAACTAAACCTTTCATACGTTACATGTTTAAAACTTCAATTTGCTTGTTTGGGGGTTTGCATTACCGAACTCTGTATAAACATCAAATTTCAACTTTTTTTGTCCAGTAGATTTGGAAGTAATATTTGTGACAGACTATAATGATTCACAAAATGAATTAATTTCTTGGTGACGAGTTCCATTAACAAAAATATAGTTGCTTAAGTCACGTTTCAAAAACTATATGTACTGACTGCAGTTTAAGCCTCAGTTTACAACAGTCCTGCTATTTTGTTTTGTTTTTAGAAATAATAATTCATGCAACTTAAGATGACTTTTGTTGTCTTCCACCTGTATAACTTCTATATTTACCGTATTAGGCAAAATTTCACAAAATATAGTCGTATTGTCGCTATAGATATTGTTATTAGTTGAAAAAGCTCTTTGTTACACTGTTTCAGTAATTCCTTGTTATTGTTAGATCTGTAAATAAATGCACCGAATTATATATGTATTTATTGTAAAAGGTTTTTTTTTTTCTAAATAATGAATTTATACATTTTTTAAAGTACTCCGCTTAACCAGAGTTTTTCTGTCTGAAATAAACCAAACATTCCTTATTGGAACAAAATCGCAATTTTTTGAAAAAAAAAAAACAGGTTAAGATGATTTGAATCGACAAATAATATCTAAACATGTTTTAAAAATGTATCCTTTAAAACGGGGAACTCCTATTGAATTATCGAAATACCACGGATTTGTTTAAACAATTATTAGATAACACGAATACATTAATTCTTCCGGAAAAGCGATAACCATATTTTTTAATAGCTGTTCAAATTGACATTATTTTGAAAATTACAAAATTGGAATTTTTATTAAAGTTCTGGCTCTAAATAGTTCCCTAAAAAATAATATTCGTTACAAATGTAATTTGATATTTATTTTAATGTCCTTATTTCAAAAATAATTTCGTTTTTATTCCATTAATGCAATACATTTTCTGAAATTACGAGTTTCGACACAGTAATCTAAAGATAAGTTCCCATATTTGTTGTGATTATAGCTATGTAGCGCTGATGCCGCTTTGTGCAACATCGCAAGATATTATATATTATACTTTGTTATCAGACTAATCATTTTTTTACTTGTTTTAAACAATCTAAGTTTAAGTCATCATAAAACAATCAAAAAAGATAATATTTAGAAAATAACATATGAAACTAAAGGAACTGAGAATTATTTGATATTGACAGAAGGTCCTGTCATTTACATTAAACATATATTTTTTGAAATAATTTATGCCCCTTGGGGTTGTCGGGAGAGCTTTACTGTGGCCTTCCAGGTTTTTAAATAACCGACGTAATTTATAAAATATATTTTGAAAATCCTTTATAATTCCCCCCATAATTAACCGTTAATTTTCGTCTAGTATTTTAATATCCATTAAACAATGAATTTTGAAATTGTGAAAAAATCTACATGTAATTCTAATAACGAACTTTCAATTGATACGTCACCTTAACACATTTTATTAATTTTGTAAGTTTTGGAGCAAAATAGCCTTCATATCACAATTCAGTTATTTATGCCAGTTGGCGACAAATCCACTTTGAGCAAATGAGTTGGACTTTTATATTTGTGCAATAAAATCATTGACTGCAATAAAAAATGTTTGCTCATACATTAATGATAACTATTCTAAATTTCGTTTCTCTGTAGGAAGTACACTTGATACCGATTCCCGAGCAGAAAGGATAATAAATACACTACAAATGAAGAAATTACTGAAAGAAATGGGTTAGGATAATTTATAAATTATTTAGATCTAAAATTTTCAATGAAATTAGTTTCTTAAAAATACATATAAATAATTTAGAGAGCAGCTGGTAGGGAAGTACAACCTGCTGCTCTTTCTTCACCATTTTGTCGAACACTCAAAATTCGTGCCATCTAGTCATAATTTCTAAATGGATGAAAGAATAATAAGAGATTTTGGTGACCAAATTATTTCATTATTCTCAAAATATTCTGTTAAAACTATGGATTGCGAAAGGATCTAAAGTATGGTAGAATAAGTATTTCCACATTATCTTAAAATGTAATATCTGTCTGTCATTTCATCTAGATGAGGAAATCTAACATAAACAAAACCCTCAATATAATAATAACTTTTGAACTGTATTCAAGTTTTTAGTAACTTTTTTGAGTTATCAAACATATTAACACAATAACATTAAAGCGTATTGTTGAAAAACGACCGTGGATTCCTCGGATCCGATGTACGACAAAATTGAAACTGTCTATGTGGAAACCCAAACTCTAAACACACAATGATTGTATAGAATAACTTGATGACTTTCATATTTACGCATTAACCTGTACAAAGTATTATAATGTTGAACTTGAGAAAAATACGTTAACCTTAACAGCCGTAACTTTTCAAGGTCCAGCTGACAACCCACGTTATTAATATATTTTTTTATCTAATAGATTTTGCAGTGGGATTAAAGTAGACAAAAAACTAGTAGCGTGCCCGTTCTATTTATTTTTTATTGTTATAGGGTTTTCGGTTTTAGTGGATTGGAAATAGGATAATAATGTTATTATTTTGCATTCAGTTTTGATTTGTGGTTTTGAGGTTTCAATAAAGAAAAAGGAAAATGCTATGTTTGTATATAAACTAGACTAGGTTCTGGGTGAGAACCGCGTATGAATTTATTAAATACTCGACGTTTCGACTCATGCTTTGGAGCCATTCTCAAGAGACAAAAGCAAAAAAGAGTTTCAGAGTCTAGATCGAACTCGGGGCCTCAATCTGCCTGCTCCCCAGAGTCACTAGGTAACTGAACTGAATTTGAATCTGCTCTGCTTCTTTTATTTATTTTATTTATAATTATCCGTCGGTTAGAAGGGGATGTCACGTGATGAGGGGGCTATGTTGTTATTGGTTGGGTGTTGGTGGGCATGTCTGTTTTGTTTAATCTGACAATTACGGAGGTCCATGCTGCAGGAAGGCGAAAGCTGTCATCGCGTCGGTTTAGACAGAGGGGCCTTTTATGTTTTCTGTATTTCTATGGCTTCGTGAATGGATGCCCTAAGGGAATTAAGAGATAAGTTAGTCCTACTGTCCTCGATGTTGACAGAGTGACCTGTTTGGATATGATGATGCGCGAGAGCTAAAGTCGGATCTTTTTTGCGAACTGACAAAGAATGTTCATATATTCGATGGTTGACGCGCCTGTTGATACGACCGATGTAGCTTTGAGGGCAATGGCGACATGGAATTTCGTAAACTCCTCGATCCTCGTTAGGTACTTTATCTTTAGGGTTCTCGGTTAAGTTGGTTATAGTTTGACTGGTATTGAAGACTGTCTTTATTTGATGTCGGTGAAGAATCTGTGCTATTTTGTCAATGACTCCTCGAATGTACGGAAGGAAGGCTTTCCGGTGTTGTTGGTCTGTTTCTGATGGGGTTGGTGTATTCGGGGGTTGTTGCGATTGACTAATTATTCGCGCAATGTGGGCTGGATGATAACCGTTTTGTCGAAGGATTTGTTGAAGATTATAAGTTCGTTTTCTCTATTGTCAGTATCTGTTAAGCGAATAGATCTAAGAGACAAAGATTTCATTACATAACTCAATTGGGCAGGGTGATGGTGTGATTGGGCATTTAACACCAACTCATACCAATCGATACTTAAATGAGATACAGATAAGTTATATTGGGTGACCAATACACAGAATCATATACAGGGTGGTTGCAATATAGAGTAAATTAGAGTTACACTTATAGAAAGTGATCGAAATAATAAAACAAAAAAGTTAAATATGTGGCAAATATAGAAAAAGAATACAAATTAGAGAGAGAGAGAGATAACAATACGCTAAAATAATCCTGAAATCAGATAAAAAAAGAACAGCTTTTATTTTAAGTCAGTTGAAGTCGGTTCAACAAGTTGCCAATATTTTTCAATATGGCGGCGTATGATATATATTGTCTAATTCAATATAGCGGTTTCTATCGTCACCAATAAAGTCCTTCTTAAATCACTTGGTAAACTGACAGATAGTTGATTTGGTTCACTAGTTCTGACTTACACACAATATGGCGAAAAATTTCGATTTTTGTTTAATTTGTCAATCTGGTTTTGAGATTGATGAAAATCTAGGATATACCTAGTACCTAAGTCATATTTTTAATTATTGCATAATTGTTCTATGCGTTGCTCTTGGCACAACCTAATTCATTTTACTTGACGTTGCCGGCCACCGGAATGGTCGACTTGTTCCCCACCAATTTTCCCCAAATTGGTCGTTGGTAAGGCCAAAAAAACCCATACTGAATTTGACAAAATTGTCTCTTACGCCGCTATTTTTAAAGATAAGAGCAGATTCTGATATGGGATATGGCATTGTAAAGACAGTTTTAGACTCCATTGAACAGTCATTAAAATATGCACGACCCTGTTTACAATACTTGTCAACTTCCGAAAAACCCAAAAGCGATATTCATCTGTTTTATTTTTGAAGAATATATGTCCCCACCGCCCTGATCTTCAACCCAAAATAATTTACTTTAAAAACAAACCTAATTGCAGAGCAATTCCGTTGCCAGCCACTGTTTCATTGTGTACATACATTTTATGTCTTCTAAGGGTAATGTAATGCCTACCAGGAAAACAAAACACTGACTATTTACTTATCTATTTTGATTTACAATACGAAGAAGACCGCTTTGCTTTTGAAATGGCTCAAAGTTTGGTGTTAGGGTAAAAAATTTGGAGTTTATACCAAAGGTTCCAGAGCATTTCTATCTTGTATGTCCTTTGTTACTTCTACAATGTTAATAAGAACCTTTAACAACTAACAATTATATTGTAATTTAAAAAGCAATAATTACAAGGAGGTTTCGTCATTTACTATTGATACTTATGAAGGTTTCACTGGAAAAATTCAATTGGTCCATGGAAGCCAAAGTTTATTAAGTCGCAACATGATGTTTAACATATTTTGTAAATAATATTCCATAATCTTTTCTTCACCAATAATTTCAAAGCCATTTTTTTGGATTGTTTATTGTTAAATCAACTTTTTATTGTACGCAAATAAAGTTTTCAATGTAAATATACTCACTGACAAAGAAATGGCAACACCCAGAAGGAGATGTTTAAATTTAATATTTTTTTGGTAAAACACATACTATATATAGTAAGGAATAAATGATTAAAATTTGAATAAAAAATACCAAGGAGTTTAATTTTTTAAAATTATGTTTGTTGATAATGTGTTTGTCCACCGCGGTTATCAATACACTCCCCAACCCGTCCTGGCATTGATTCAATAAGGTGGTCTATTTCTTCTTGAGGAATACTATCCCAAGTAATCTGTATTTCATGTCTTAGAACCTCCAAAGTAGGGGCTGGGGTAAAATTCCAAGCCTTTTACCCATTATATCACAAACATGTTCTATGGCGATGTCAACAGATTCACGAGTCTCTTCAAAAAAGTTTAAACTAACTTGAGCAACATGAGGCCGAGCATTATCTTTTTGAAATCTGGGATCCATGAGCCGATAAGGTAAGAGAGTACATCTGACTCTACTACTTCCTTAAGATAACGTTGCACTGTCATGTTGCCTCTTCCTTGTGCAATAGCCCCTATTCCATAACGCCTACTATTCGGTGTACATGTCGCTCAACATCAAATTGCGGTTGACGTCTTTCTCCTCGACGTCGTCTATCCTTCTTCGGCTATCATGTCCACCTAAGCAGAATCGAGATTTATCAGAGAAGACTACTCTGATCATGATCGTTGCCGTCGATATTCCACATTCCAATGTTGTCACTTTCTGGTCTCTAGGGGCCATAAGTCGATCTTCAAGTTCGTTTGTGCCACTTCGACATCCGGTTCCTACTCTTCTCCGCTTTTGGGTATTATCAAACCACGCTTGACCACATCGCATAACAGTAGTTAGTTGGATTTCTGTTCGTGCTGTTAGCGATTTCTTGAAATGAAAAACCCGCCTTCCGTAAACCAATAATTCGACCTCTTTCAAATTCACTTAGCTGGCGATACATTCAGCGTACACGTACTCTAGACATTTTTTTTGTAAATTTACTCTATGCATTTTAACATTACTAAACATCGATTTTGGTTTCCACCAAACAGTTTGTTTTTTGGAAAATTTATTCATTATTTAAATATAACATTAAGACATTTTATTTGAGATTCTCTACAAAGTGATATTTTTTAATTTTGTTTATAATTTTATTAATTTTCGATTATGTTTAAATTTTTTAGATTAAGAAATAAAAATTAACCATATAGGTAGAAATATAATAAAAATTAACATAAAAATAGCATAAATAGTTTTTGCATTTTACATAAACTGTCATTTTTGTTTTATCAAAAAACATAAACACATTCGGAAATTGTTTATAATAAATTGTTTATAGGTATGATCTAAACAAAAATAATAAAAAGGCTAAAAGTCAACAATCTTCAATGAGTTTCTAAAATTTATTGAAACATGACACTTAAAATTTCAAATTTTTGCTATCTAGTAGTATTTTCTTATGTTAAAACAGTATTAATAATTAATATTAAAAAATGTTCTTTTGTGACAAACTTCGTTAAATTCTATAATTATTAACTTTTAAATTATAACAATAGAAGATATCGCAATGCCATAATCTCATAAAGATAATGTAAAAAAAACGTTTTACGGAAGGTTTTAGAGTATTTATCAGAGAGTTCTGGTAGTTCGGATTTTATATTGAAAATTTTCTGTAAAAATGTGCCGTAAAAAAGTTGTTTAGAAAAACGATACATTTTTTTGCACATTTTCACAAGGTTAATGAGTCGTTCAATGAGTCGTCACTCATAGTTTTACCAGCGGTAGTAAGAATTAACATTTTGAAGTAGACTCTTTGTTACAAGTTTTTAAATGAGGAATATGTAGTAAGCTCTTGATAATATTTTTATCAAAAGTTATTATGTTTTCCAATTAAACTTTATATTTCAATAAAAACTTATTTCAAGGCTTAATAGTTGAACCTCTTTATATCAAGTTAAAAACACCATACAAAAAGAGAAATACATGTAAATTATTTTTCCATATGAACCCACACCGACCAGAATTATTAAATCTATTTTCTTATTGTTTCGTTTCTAATTTCCTATTTCTAATGACCTCCTTTCGTTTTAACACTTGACCCATACTAAAACTATGACGCAATTACCGTTTTTTTTTTGTTAATGACACTGACAACTATAATCCCTACTAATCGATGACATCACAGTCGAATTAATTTCTATGATTTTTGTTGTTTCCTCGATGTTTGTGTCACAGGCAGAACCTATTGTGCGTTACATTAAAGCGTCAAAGTCGAGCCCACATTGTAAACACCAAGTTACTACAAACGTTACTATTGAGGTCATATAATGTAGTTTTAACGGATACACAAAGATTGGCATCAACAGTGGTAACATAATGAAGATTCTCCCAATTAAGTGGCACACAGCGCTCATAGGCGTATCGAACCGATTTTTCTGACATAAGCACTTTGTTACAAGTGAAATGATACTTTCACTTTAATGCGAACTTAATTGTAAATAAGATCTAGATCAATAACGAAACAATGTTCCCCCTGGTCTTGGCCGTTGTAATATTTACCTGATTATCGGAAATTGCGATTTGACCTACTGGCGGAAATGGAAATAAAAAATATTAATTTATGTTTTTTCTAAAACATATTTCACTTATTGTCTTCAAAGTTGTAGCAATATTTCAGAACACTAAATGTTTTTTATTCTATACATACACCCAAACATAGTCCATCACTTCAAAACGGCTGACAGCTTATCAACCCTGTTACCTAGGCCAATTTCTATTATCTATCAACTAAAAGAGAGTCTTGAGCAGAGACCAGAATTGATTTATCCAATGACAAATAACAACAACGGAAGGGAATCTTGACCCATTGAAAACACATTAGGCATTAAGTAATGTTACATTGTTTATTTGTAATTCATGTTTGTTTTGATTGATTGCTTTGTTATTAGTATTGTAATGTTTTTATTTACACTTCGGGTTCTTGGATTTATTTAAAAACACAGTCGAACTCACCATAATTTATTTCCACTACTTTAATTTATATATAACACAACTATATACAATTTATCTTGAACACCTGCTGTTTACTATACGGCTATCGCATACAGAATGAATCCTTTCGCTAGCTCTCCATATTGATATATCTCTTCTTAGAAGTCTCCAGATGGATTCTCGAAGCCCCAGAAACATTTCGGATTCCACGAAATATCCGATGAATTCTCCTCATAATATTTTGAATTTGTATGTCATCCTAGTGGTAGAAGAGCTTAACTTAACTTCGCTAATAATCCCATTTCAACAAGTACAAGTTGTACTATTCACCTTTTTTGAATAAAGTTCATTTATTATTAAATAAACCATAACTATTTACTTTCAAATATGTTTGTCTATTCACTTGCAATATCACGGGGTATTAATTTAAACAGTTACTGCGTTGGTTAACCCTTAGGATAGTCTACAAAGGATTGCTTGATCAATTTTAAAAAATTTCGAATAAAACCAGCCACCTTGTGACTTATCACCATGTCTTACGGCCGCTTTCGAGTTGTTGTGTCACTTTATCTGTTGACAGTTGAGGGGTGTTTCTGGTTTTGTTTCATCTAATTAATGTAATATTACGTAATGTAATGATTACGGTCCAAATATTAGCGTCCGCAAAAATCTACATCTATTGAGCAATCCTTTATGTATTATCCTTGGGTTAACCCACAAAAAAATTCTAGTGGTTTCAGAATGGGAGATCTTGCATGCTTTTCGAAAACATTTGGTTTGAGGTAATTGGGTACTGGTTTAGCATAGTAAGTAATCCTTGACAAAATCAATTCCGAAGTTTGGGCAAATATGTGCTTCATGCATTTGGAAACCAGATTGGAATAAGGTTCCTTATGCTCCAGGCATATATAAAAAAAATCACTGAATTTTTACATTTTTGTCCAAGCACTTAGTTTCTGGAGTCATTTTGTACTACATTTTTAATTTTTGACAACTGAACAGCAGTTTGCCCACTTTTTCCAGTCATTTTTCATGTTTGAAGAACATTTAAAGGCTTCGACATCTTTTTTGTATCAAGGCCTCCAGACCTTTTTTGACGCAATGCCTACCTACATTTAAATCCGGCAGTGGTGTCCAGATCACGAATATATATTAATACTGTTTCACATGCACCACAATAATTCTAAAAAACTAATAGAAAGAAGAAATCTGAAGAATTATTTATTATAACAGTGACAAGTACTCTTGGATATAGTTCATCACATACGGAAGTGCATAAATTATAACAGAATTAAGTTAGATGTTTACACTATATATACTGTTATCAAGTAGGTAGAACCGAGCATAATTAGTATTTTTAATTCTAACTAGTTATTTTATATACATGGCAAATTAAAACTTACAGTCGTTGAAAATACGGGAAATATGTTCGCAACCAATCATTTTGTCATGACATAATTGACGTCACATTAAACTGTTAATACATTTAGAAGTTTTCCTCCAATAGTTAACTCACTTTAAGTAACTGCAACATACTACCATTCAATCGATTGGTTTTAAATTTGTCCTCCATACTATCTAATTATTGCGAGCTCGTAAAAAAAAGACATGCACATGATATAATACTTTTATTTGAAAGTTTTGAATGCGGGGATTAAAACCCTTAATCGACACAAAGTCTGAAAATATATCAAAAAATTGTATTTCTACCCCTCGCAAGGTATAGCAAGAAAGAATTTAGGCTTATTTTTTTGAAATTCTAGTGTTTGAGTTTTCGAACGTCTATATCAAAATTCTAAAGCACAAGGTTTAAAACTCATTTAATTTAAGTTTCATTACTTTATTTTTGTTATGCAGTACAAGGTGTAAAGATTAAAAAAATTCAATTTCGAGGAGCTGTAGATTGAAAACAAATTACTTCGGAGTTGTTTCTCATTGAGATTTCTCCACGCGTTCACAACTGTCAAATTGCAGGGTTTTCAAAAATAAACGAAGGCCACTTTCTCCATGCAAGGGGTACAAAAAATCAAATTTGAAAGGCCGTACACCGAAAACAAGAACTTTCATACTTGTTAGCCTGAAGCTGGTTGGTCGAAGTCTCCTTGAACTTCCATCGTTTGAATAGCTTTGGATCTGCTATAGTCATCAGGTGAATGTTGGGAAATTCAGATTATCCCTCGTATTTATACCCTTACAGGTCTTGCTCATTGGATCGCTGAATCTCGTCCAGTCAGCGTCGCTGTACCGGGCGATTGGTTGTCGGTGATGCGTAGCGGCACTGGCTCAAGAAGAGGTCTCCAAAGGTTTTTAATTTCGACACTGGTCTCACTGATTTATAATCTCATTAGAGATAATGTATGCCCTCTCTACGAATTTTATTTTATACCAGTACTCTACTTCTTTGTGAATTACCCTTGCCTGGTCCCAGTTGATGTTATTGTTATGGTGTTCGGTCTATGCGTGATTAGCTAATCCAAACTTTGTTAGTTCTCCCCTTTGAGTAGCTATGAGGTGCTCCTTAACCCTAATGTTCAGTGGTCGCTTCGTCTCAGCAAAGTAGAGTTCCAATAGCTGTAAGTATAAAGTACTTTCAGTATCCAGGTTATTCATTTAAAAAATACTTCAGTTATGTATGTTATTCCCAATTTATTAAATTATAATTCTTGTTACCTTAATCCCTTATGTTATATTTGTAGACGCGAAATGTTAAGGCCGACATCTAGGATTTTCGGGGAAACTAGCACACAGAGGTTCCGAATCTGGAACCGTTCCATGTAATTACAAAAGAACGACACCTCGAAGAGAGTATCCTAAAGAAAACGCGAGCGGGCGGTGCGATGAGTCAATGTGGCAGAATGTCTGAAAGTGTACTTTTTTGTGGGAGATCGGTGAAACACTGCTGGCGAATACAAACCAACTGAGCGATGCGCAGGAATTTATTTACCAGTATAGACGCAATGAAGGCTTTTTATGTGTGCGATAGTTTGCGGCTGTCCCCACATATATCACATTTACGTTGGACATTGCCTAAGAGCAAAACGAGACGAACATCTGGCCAGAATGTGGAAAAATGTGTAATTCTGTTAACAATTTAAAATAATCTTTCTTTCGGGGAAAAACGTGATATAACGTCCACCTGCAATTTTTTATACCTAGTTTTTTAATTTTGGAACCCATTCTTGTTAATGACATTAAGAAGAATGGGTTCGAAAATCCTACCGAAAAACTTAATAAGACATCTGCTTCACATTTTAGGTACGCTGTCTCCTGTTTGTTCTTATTGAACGTCTTGAAATTCTGGACCAAAGAAGTTCGTAGCTCTCACGAAAACATTACCATTATCTTGTGCTTTAAGGTTTTCTATGTGTGGGTAGATCTACCAGTGTAACAAGTACTACAAAGTTTCAGATAATAATGTACGTAAAAACAAACTTATCCAATTTTGATCGCACATTCATTTTCATTGCGAATGTACATTTCTAATAATCGTAAAATATTCCTTGTATACATAATGCTAATCAGTTTCCACATCTAATTGACATCATAATTAACATCATGTTAAGGTTTATACGCGAGTTTGGAAAATACCTTAAATGTTATTGCACAAGGAAACCTTGATTGGTTTGAGAAAAGAATAGAAATCGCCGAACCTATTTCCAATCAATGCAGAGAAATTCATTATGAAAAGACACAGTAATTCACTAATATTTCGTTAGAGGAAAGCAAATCAATTTAATCAAATACGAACCCAACAGCGCCTTGAGCGTTATTGCGTTTTTCGTGTTAAATCTTCATAATTTTCAGAGTAGGAGTTTGCAATTTAATATTGAAATCAATATTCTATTCCGAAGTTTATAATGGACTCTGCATTAATTACTAATATAAACAACTTGTTTGTAAGACATTCTAAATAAATTCCCATTTTTTTTATCTATTATGACGATGTGTTTATACGAAATAGACTAATGAGGTGAATTCAGAATTGTTGATTAACTGATACGTAAATAAATAAGGTTGTGGTTTCCTTTTCCTATTTATTAGGTAAATCAATATTGGGAAGTTTTGCTTTTTCAGTCTTGTTCTATTAAATTACATTGTTGCATGCTATCGTTATATGGAGGGTAAAATACGAATTTTATCAAAATAGAATATTTTCACACACAATTTTTTATTATAAATATTTAGATAATGGCCTAATATATATATATATATATATATATATATATATATATATATATATATATTATTGATGTGCCGGATATCCGTATCCGCGAATATCCGAGGGAGAAAAAAAATCCGTAACCGTTAGTTTTTGGCGGATCTTTTACCTTATTAATTTTTAATTCATAGATGATATTTTATATATAGGTGATTAGGCAACAATGAAAAACTGTTAAATTCCAGTCAGATTATTTTTTATTTTTTAAAATCGTATTTTATCATATCTGCAAACCGACCTGAACAGGGCAGATGTGACTCTGCCGAAACGTCGTCATTTTACTGTGGATCCCGGCAGGGATCAGTTATCAAGTACGCGGATGAATTCCCGGAAACCATCCAATACACACACACATATATATATATATATATTCTTAATAAGCAATTCTATGAGTCTTTAATAAGCTATGTTATTAATTTTGAATTTATTGTGTAGTAGTGAGAAATCACCCATAAAATAATTATGAGAGGAGAGGCAGGAGATTCTTTGGTGCATGTTATGTTTAAGCTGGAATATGGGATTGACCCCCAATTTTGTTAAAAAAATATTTTTAAACACCAACTTTTTTATCATAATATTTAGATAATGGGTGTTTTGTAGAAGGTTCGCCAAACATGGAGGGTGGATAGGTGGACTCATGTGCTACAGTATGTAGCCCATATAACATCTGTATAGCTTCCTGTTTTTTTTTCTTAATTTCCATATTTTTGCATATCAACGTTTGTAACTCATTTATTTTTCAGTGTAACTTCACCAAATACACTTAAATCTAATGATGTTTGTTTGCTCTCCTAAAATCGACATTTGACACAAATCATTGGGAGAAAAAATGATATGAGTCCCCAAA
Organism: Octodonta nipae; assembly: GCA_034190945.1. Lineage (NCBI taxonomy): Eukaryota > Metazoa > Arthropoda > Insecta > Coleoptera > Chrysomelidae > Octodonta > Octodonta nipae. Next base: position 46,516,981 of record CM067217.1, read on the forward strand.
TGGCGAGGGTCCATAAAAAGTCATTAAGTTTAAACATTTGATCACATTACAAAAGAAAAAAATAAGAAACACATCGAGAACTTCGAATCTTACAAACACTTCTATACTTCCAACGATATACCACATGTATTGGAAAGTAATTAGTATCATAATAAAATTTTCGATTTTAACTTACAAGGTTAGAAATAAAAAAAAAATAATAAAACATACAAGTTACAATAATTTGTTATAAATTTTGTTCAAACTGGGTTCCACCGCTACGTATGCAAGCACGATATCTTTTTCTGACTGCCATAGTCGTAGTCTCTACTTGCATCTCATCTCGCATTTTTTCAAAAAATATTTATTAGTTCTCTTAAATGCTCCATGGTTTCTATTTCTAACGAGTTTCTTGGCCCGTCCCCATACAACAAAATCAAAGGGAGTTATGTCTTGGGACCTTCGGGACAGAGTATAGGACTAGCTCTCCCAATCCGAGCGTTTGGGAATGAATTGTCCAGGAACTCTCTGATAGTTTGCTTATAATGTGCTGGTAGCCATCGTTTTGAAATATTATTGGTCTCTTTTCCAATGGAACTTCATCTAATAAGATGGGTGAATCGTTCATTAGAAATTCCACTCGTTTCCAGGATAGCAATAGAAACCAGGCAGTAGTTAAGAGAAAGAATAAATGTGTTTCGAACAATGCGGGAAGAGATGTAACTAGAGACTGTAGTAGTCAGAAAAAGATGTCGCTCTTGCATCCGTACCGGTGGAAGCCAGTTTAAACAATTTTTTTTGCAGTTCTAACCTTGTAAGTTGCAATCTCAAATTTTATTATTATATTAATTACTTTCAAATCTATCTGGTATAACTATGGCAAGAAGCTGAAGTAGAGAATTTTTTGTAAGCATTTCAAGTTCTCGATGTGCTTCACATTTTTTGTTGTAATGTGATAAAGTATTGAGCTTAATGATTTCTTCTTTATATCATTTTTTCACTCTATTATTTGTATCAAATATCGATTGCAGAACAGCAAACAAACATCATATATGATTAGATTTAAGTTTATTTGTTAAAGTTACAGTGACAAATAAATAAGTTACAAAAGTTGATATGAAAAACTCAGTTAAAAAGAAAAAAATTAAAAAAAAACAAAAACCGTAAGCTATCCAGATATTAAATGGGCTACATAATATAGCACATGATCCCATCTATCCGTCCTCCATCTTTAGCCAACCTTCTACGAAACACCCTCTCTATTAAAGAGGAACCACCCATAAAACACTTTATAACAATGGTGAGGGGGGAAGAGGGATAAAATGTTAAGTGGGGTGCAACCAGCTTAAACGTTTTCGTGTTTATTTCACTAAAAAGAGGTATGGAAAATACAATTTTAGGTTCTCTATCGCTAATGAAAATGGGAATAATTATTTAATTCTATCTCCCAAAATAGGTTACGTCCTGAATTTGCACAGGTCTCCAGCCTAGTTGGTAATAATTGTTAAAGTTTAATAGATCAGTAACAGAGCAAATTGGTTGTATTTAACAGGTCTTAAAGGATATGTCACTAAAATACTCTGGCGACTAGACTAATGGTGTGTTTTATTTTTTCACATTTTTAGCTTTTTAGCTTTGACAATAGCTTTTGACTCTCTCTCAGAATTTTCGGCAGCTGAAAGAATCCAATTGATATAATATTAATAAAAAACACCAATTTTGATTTTCTTTGAAGAAAGAAGAAGTATGTCAGTTTGTGCATGATAAAAAACCAAATACTATTAACTAAACTTAAAAACAGTCATCGCATACATTTTTTTCTTTTAGATTTTGTAGTGGGATGAACAGGTGTTGCCTCAACTCCCAAAAAAAATCATAAATATCCAATCAGACTTATTTTACCTAGAATTTTAATATTATATATATTTCTTTGCCATCGATAGAAAACTGATATATTACTGCAGTGTTAATCCGCTGGTTCGTTATAACATAAGCAGCCTCCGACTTTTTTTGTTAACTTGCTTCTTAATTGTTCAATAAGCACTCTTGAAATTAAAATAACTCACGTGCTAGCTTTTGGAACAAAGGAAGCCAAGATCTAACATGAACTAAAACCGAACTCTGATGACATTCTGAACGGTATTTTAGATGACAAGAGCTTTCTTTTCTTCACGGTGCCTTTATATTGTTGTAAAGTCCGTGGGTTCAATTTAAAATTATAAAACTAATATTGACTTTCACTTTTCTAGAAACTTTTATTTACATCGAATATACAACATATAAGCTCTTCGATCCATCAACTGAACTCGCGATCGTGGCCTGCTTCCTTTATAAAACCAGCGTCGAATTCTCCAGTAAAATCAGTCATCACTCCTACAGCTGTCGAGTCATTTCGAGAACCATTTTTTTATCTCAAAGCGATTGTTGTCGTACTGAAATGAAACAGGGTCGGCTTTGGGTACATTTCGTAACACTGCCCCCCCGTTAATTCTGATCGTCCCGATCAGAAACATCCTCTCCATGGTAGGGAGCGAGTCGATCTAAATGAACCACCTTCAATTTAGCCTTGGGGTTTCGACGGATCCGCTAGACGACGTCATTCAGCCTCTTGACCACCTCGTATGGACCATACCAGGCGGGTGTAAGCTTTGGGGATTTACCCTTGCTCCGTTGGGGGTTGTACAGCCATACTTTGTCCCTCTCCTGGAACCCGACTGAATTGGCCTAGAGGTCGTATCGCGTCTTCATCCGGTCACTGGTGGCCAACATCTGCGTTCGGGCTAATTCGTGTATTGCCAGCATGTTATGTCAGAGCTGGTCGGCATAATCGTCGATGTCTTGGGGAGGTTCTTCGGGGGAGCCAAATGCCAAATGGCAGAGTAATCGCAGCTCCTTTCCGAATAGGACCCTGGCTGGGGTCAGGCCTGTACTATTATGTATAGCAGAGCGATATGCCAACAGGAATAGGGGAATATGCTCATCCCAATCACGCTGGATAGGTGTTGTTCCAAGGTCCTGTTGAATCTTTCCATCATTCCGTCTGACTGTGGGTGTAATGGTGTTGTTCTCGTTTTCCTGATCCCCCACATCGTGCAGACCTTCTGGAATACATTCGATTCGAAGTTACGCCCCTGGTCTGAATGTAATTCCATCGGGACGCCAAACCTGCTGAATAATTGTTCTACTAGCACCGTCGCTACCGTGGTTGCCTCTTGGTTGGGTATCGCATATGCCTCAGGCCATTTACTGAAGTAATCCATTGCGACCAGAATGTATTTGTTCCCCCTCTCAGATTCGGGAAACTGACCGGCGACATCGATGGCAATTCTTTCAAATGGGACGCCTACATTGTACTGCTGCATTCTGCCCTTGGTCCGGGTCTTCGGGCCCTTACTGGCTGCACAGATGGCACATTTGCGGCACCAAGCTCTGACGTCTTCGAAGTAATTCACCCAGTAGTACCGCTAGTAGTAGTAGTAGTAGTAGTACAGGATGGCTGGTACCTTTCTCTTCAGAACTACCAGTTAGGACTTGGTTTCTCGTCCATCAGCGCTTTCCCAGACTCGCTTGAGCATTCCATTGTCTACTCTTAGAGAGTCCCATTGATCCCATAACGATTTCAGCACGCGGGAGTATCTAGCTACCTCGTCCCATCGTGGCCTAGGGCCCCTCTCGTTTTGAGTGACGGGATTGGTTCGATGTCTGGATCAGCCATTTGGTCCTGGATGCACTGTTCCGTTGTCTTCAGACAATGTCCGCATTCCGCTCTACAGGGTCTTCTGGATAGGGCATCGGCATTATTGTGCAAACGGCCGGCACGGTGTTCCACCTTGAAGTCGTATTGCTGTAATTTCTCCATCCATCTGACCAGTTGTCCTTCCGGTGTCTTCATGTCCAGCAGCCATTTGAGTGCGGCAGGATCTGTTCGGATTAAGAAATGACGACCATAGAGGTATTTGTGGAAATGGTCTACAGCCCTTATTATTGCAAGAAGTTCTTTTCTGGTGACGCAATAATTTCTTTCCGGTTTCGAGAATCCACGGCTGTAATACTCGATCACTCTCTCTTCACCATCTTGCACCTGGGATAGGACGGCCCCCCAAACCTGTGTTGCGGGCGTCGGTGTCTAAGATGAACTTGCCGGACTGTGTAGGAAAGGCTAGGATTGGGCTGGAACATAGTGCTGCCTTCAGTCGCCTGAATGATGTTTCGCAATCCTGATTCCAATGGAAGGTCTCTTTCTCAGTGGTCTGCCGATGTAGAGGGGCGGCGATGGTGGCAAATCTCTCAACAAAACGCCGGTAGTATGAACAGAGGACCAAGAAGCTTCGGAGTTCATGTTTGTCTCTTGTAACTGGCCAATCACGGATGGCTTCTATCTTGTCTTCGTTGGTGCGGTTTCCTGACTCGGACACTACGTGGCCCAAAAACTCTACTTCTTTTTGGAACAAGGAACACTACTTCGGATTGAGTCTCAGGTTGGCATTATTAATTCTGGAGAAAACTTCGTCCAGGTTCTTCAGATGGTCGTCGAATGTCTGACCCATGACTAGAATGTCGTCGAGGTATACTAAGCACGTCCTCCATGTTAACCGCTCAGTACATACTCCATTAGCCTCTCAAATGTAGCGGGTGCATTACATATCCCAAAGGGCATGACCGTGAACTGAAACAGCCCTTTACTGGTGGAGAACGCTGTCTTCTCTCTGTCGTTTGTGTGTAGACCAACCTGCCAATATCCACTTTTTAGGTCTAGTGTGGAGAACCAACGGGAGCCTGCTAGTGTGGTCAAAGTGTCATCGATTCGGGGTAGTGGATAGCTGTCTTTCTTCGTGACATCATTCAGCTTTCTGTAATCCACGCAAAATCGGGTGGTTCCATCCTTCTTTTTAACTAGCAGGACGGGAGCACACCATAGGCTGATGGATGGCTCAATAACTCCATTTTATAACATGGACTCGATGTTTCCTCGACTGCCTGTTGTTGCCCCAATGGTAGTCGTCTAGGTGGTATTCTGATGGGTTGAGCCTTTCCGGTATCTATTCGATGCTGGATGTTGTTGGTGCGACCGGTGGTTCCATTTTTACTGTTAAAAATTTGCCAGTGCTTTGTGATAAATTGCTTAGCTTTCTTCTGGTTCTCTGGTGTCAAGTGTGTCAAATGGTCAGCAAACTGTTGTAGGAACTCTTTATCCGGGTGCCATCTGTGCAGCCAGTAAGGGCCCGAAGACCCGGACCAAGGGCAGAATGCAGCAGTACAATGTAGGCGTCCCTGTCTCCTTCACCGACGTCTGGTACTCTTCTTCGCAATTGATGATGGTCTCTACTGGCTCGAAACAAGCTATCTCTTGACCATTGGTATATTTCGTCCGGTTTTAACTACAGCCCGTCCAACCAAGTAGTCATGAGCTGAGTGTACGGGCTCCACCATTCCAACGCAGCTCCCAGGATTGCTGTCTAGCTGCCCATGAATCTGTTCCATTCGACCGGGAATTCTAGCTGAAGACTTTGCCACCATTTTTATGGAGGTGACTGAACTGTTGACGGGCCGTGTCAATACAAATTCCTCATTTAGGAACCGAAGAACATCATATCTCGGGTCGAACATAAATCCATGCTGGTTATCCCATCCATTAGCTGTAGCCACGGCTTCAAATTGCCGTTTACGAGGCCTGCCTTTTATACTTCGGGATTGGACAACCCTAGTGTTGCAATCTGACAACTGACAGCTCTATCGTAAAGTTTGACATTTTTGAGATTATACGTACTCAGAACGTTTTGACATACGAGCGCTATGTGTTGTTTACAGTAACTTAAAGGATTCATCTCGGCCAAAAAATGGAATTAAATCGTGAACATTTTCGTGCGATTATTTTTTACAACTTTCGACGTGGATTACGTCAGCAAGAGTGCATGGATGAACTTAATTTAATTTTTGGCGATGAAACTCCATCAAGGACCACTGTTTATCGATGGTATGGTGAATTCAATCGAGGTCGTAGTTCACTCCAAGACGAATTTTGTGAAGGTCGTCCAAAAACAGTTGTTGTTCCGGAAACCATTGATGCTGTGCCCGAACTGATATTGCAAGATCGTCATGTGACCTATCGTGAGATTGAGTCAACCTTACACATTAGTGGGACCAGCATACATTCAATATTGCATAAACATTTGAATGTCAAAAAAATTTGTTCGCGTTGGATCCCACACAATTTGTCAATCGTTCAAAAAAAGGCTCGTGTCGATTGGTCGAAAGAAAAGCTCAAAAAATTCCATCGCGGTGCTTCAAAACACGTTTATGACATGTGACAGGTGATGAATCATAGATTTACGCGTATGAGCCCGAAAGTAAACAACAGTCGACTGTATGGGTATTTCAAGATGAGCCGAATCCAACAAAAGTTGTTCGCGCACGAAGCACTTCCAAGCAAATGATCGCCTGTTTTTTCGAAAAACTGGACATGTCGCAACCGTACCACTAGAACAACGCAGAACAGTCAATTCTGAGTGGTACACAACCATTTGTTTGCCAGTGGTCTTCCAAGAAATGAGAAAAACCAACCGCCGAAGAGGGATCACTCTGCACCACGACAATGCGAGTTCTCACACATCGACTCAAACAACTGACCACTCAAAACATCGATTTGATGAGTCATCCGCCGTATAGTCCTGACTTGTCACCAAATGTACGTAAAAAACAAACTGAGAGGTCAACGTTCAATTAAATTATGTTGTTTTTCTTCCATCGTGGAAACAAGATTTTGTTGTTTTTCTTCCATCGTGGTGACAAGATTTTCTAATTCTATTTTACGTTTTTCATATTTGTTGTATTTATTCTTGATGTTGTTTCTCCTTCTTGTCTCGTTTTTCTAGAATCTGGGCTATTTTTTCGTCTAGTCCCTCGGTAACCTGCTTGACTATTTTTTTGGCAGTTTCGTTCATTTTTTCCATGCTCCGTGTTTCCATAAATCAAATTACGATTTTAACTGCACTTAATCCCACTTCTGACACCAAATTTGTTGTAAAGTCAGTGGGTTCAATTTAAAATTATAAAACTAATATTCACTTTTCTAGAAACTTTTATTTACATCGAATATACAACAGCTGATTCAAATATCACAATAACAATTTTACATATAAGCTCTTCGCTCCATCAACTGAACTCGCGATCGTGGCCTGCTTCCTTTATAAAACCAGCGTCGAATTCTCCAGTAAAATCAGTCATCACTCCTACAGCTGTCGAGTCATTTCGAGAACCATTTTTTTATCTCAAAGCGATTGTTGTACTGAAATGAAACATGGTCGGCATTGGGCACATTTCGTAACAATATTTAAGATTAGTCTTTTGACCAGTTCTAACAAATCCTACCAATTATCTCCTGTGATGTTCCTATAAACTCCAGTTACAGATGTAAACAGTTATGTAATGAGTGTTTGAATTAACTAGAAAATGTATTTTAAGACCGTATTTGTATAATTTCCTTGGAATATAAAAATATTGGAAATGTCTGTTAGTTTGTTTTAATTGTTTTTGTTATCTCATTGTCGAAACGAAGAAGCAAATTAGAAGACAAATATGTAGCGCCCAAAATTTTCGAGTTTTCATATATCGCTAACAAACGCAATTCCTATATCATTAGGTCACCGCCTTTATTTTTACATTAGAAAATAACTATGGGAAATTGTTCATTTATTCCTGGTCACACCTTTCGTTTTTGTACTTTCTCGGAATCGTGGTTGCTTTCCTTTTATTTTATTTATCTACCTTGCAGATAACGCTAATGCTTGAGACTGAGGAGGCTTTTAAATATTAAGTTTTCTGTCAGAAACTAGCTTAGTAATGTTTACTGCAAAATAAAGTACCTCTTATTTTTGAATTATTTTTATAACCTGGAGTTAAATACTAAATTATACGTACTTTAGCTAAAGAAAACCAAAATAAATGTTCCCAAAAATTTGAATATCAAAACTTCGATGTTTTAATAGTCAGGGGTCACAGATATCTTGTGAATATTAAAGTGGATAGCATTCCCACAAAAGCGACTTTTGCCACAAGTATCTACGAGCTGTCATGACCGTCTGGGAACTATTAAGGGTTAATCATATTTATAAACACATATTTCATTTTTTCAATTGTATGTATAATCCTATGTTTGTTTAACAATGAAGACTTGTTCAATCATACATGACTTGTATGTTTGGACAATTTTAGTGTTTTATTTATTTATTTAAAAGTGGGATAGGTCAACAACGTTACTTTACGTTGCAAATCGGGATGATGGATAAATTATTTACAGTTTCTATTAGTCTTATTCCTTTCTCCGTTTCTGATTAATAAATAAGCATTAGTATTGTAGTAAGCTATCAACAACAGCATGATTTAAAGAGTTCACACTACTCACAATGATTTCTGTCCCCACACCTTTATTTTTATGGAAGATATTTCTTCATGCCTGAGATGGCTTCTCAACAATGTTCAAGTTTCGATATGGTGATTACAACTCCAATTGACATTCCACAGTTGCGCTCTATCTTTTGTTGTAGGTACTACAGTTTCCAGAACAGAGACTCATTTGGTCGTTCACTAGAACCATCATCTTCAAAAATGCTTCTGTCTCTTTTGAATTCATTTACGCAATGATAAACGGTGAAATCTTTACCCTAGCTATTACCCATATCGTCTTGGATTTCTGGCTATGATTTTATGATCGATCGATACAGGCGAATTTCAATTTTTGGAGCTCTTTAAGTCATAATAACCTATTAGTAATGCAGTCCATATTACAATAATATTTAGCAAGTATGGTTGCATAATCAGAGAAATAATTCACCTTCTGACATGTTTGTTTGATATCTGGTATTGTATTGTACGTAATGGTTTTAGTCGTTTTCGGGCACCCGATTACTTATGTGGAAACATTGCTCGTATAATATATCAAGATTCTTATTGTCAGAATATAATAAATCGGATCGAATATTCGAAGATATCATAAGACAGCAAATTACAGAAAAACTGGGAAAATTACATTTCTATAATAGCAAAATACATTATATGAAATATAAATCGAAATATTTATTAATAAAATCCGGTTGTTACTCTCATAAATGATGTTTATAATCTGATAAATCTTTATTGTCATATTTTCGAGAAACGTTACTTGTACATATATAATTTAAGTAATCAAATGCTTTATAAGCTATTATAAAGAGTAGAATTACGTCGAATTTGCACAAACACTTTCTGATTCGAAAAAGTAATTCGAAAAATTAGTAAATGGAAACTATTTTGATTAACTCTTAATATTTTGGGGGATTTCGGAAACTTCAAAGTTATTAAAAATCGTCATAAATATATTTTTTTAAAGTTCATTATTTTAATTGTTTTTTGGTTCCAGGCGCTTAATAATGCTCTCAATTTTCCTTCAGGAAAGATGGCGAAATTGGCAGAAAGTTTTCGTTGGATCTGACACCTACCTTGCAGACGGCTTCTGTATGTTCAGATATTTCATCCATTATTTTGGTATACCCACCATCTCTGCTAAATTGCACACCATGCTTCTTTAAAACAATATAATACACTGCCGGCCATACAAGGAACACATACTGCTTCTGGTCGTCCATTAGGAGCGGCATCTTAAAAATTGGCCCCTCTCTTGAAATCAGTTACCCAACGATAAACGGAGGCATGTTCATCTAATATAATTTGGCAAAAGATATTTTTATCACATCAGGAAATTGTGATTTTTGAGTTTCGAACAATTTTAAATAAATCGTTAAATAATGACTACCGTAGTATAATAAACCTTTGCAACTAATATCTCGAAATTGTCGATATGAATTCCCATTGTAGACTAAGAGCTACTGACCCATTTTTCATGAAGTGTTTGATTCACATAAATATTTTACATAGAGGTATAGATAGGATACATGAATGGTTAATCCAGTGGTTTCCAACCTTTTTGTACCTTTCCTCCCCCCGTAAAAAAAATTGTTGCGCTGCCTTAATTTTTCTAACAATCGAATTGTGGATTACGTATACCTATTTTGCTGATTATTTTTTTTGACACCTATTCCACTTTTTTGGTTTGTATTCAAAAATTATATTTTATAAACAGCTGCATGCCCCCCTTGCAACAGCGCCCCCCAGGGGGGCGCGCCCCTTGGGTTAGAAACCACTTGGTTAATCGGTAGTCTGGCTTACCTACCTGGGGACGGTAGCTACTCCGCATGCAAGAAAGGTGTATGTATAAAGATATGAATATGGAAAACTACTGAGAGTATTTATCTGAAAATGGGTATACGGAGCTTTTTCGTGGAGCTGGTTTCAGATAAAATATTTTCAGTTGTCTACAACTTCCGGTTTTTCCGGAAGTGGACCTCAACTTTGTTTCTAAAAGCGAACCCCCTGTTTTTATATCATTTTTAGAATCTACGATGGTATTGGAAACATCATATGTCTGAAGGGCTTCAGGTGATAGCTATTTAAATTTTTTGAAAATTTTAACAGATGATTTTCCAAAAAATATTTTTTGGAAACAAAGAGGGCTCGGTCAAAAATTGACAGAATTTGCCTGAATAAAACTTGAACCTTCGTAAGTCCTTGGATCTGTTAAAAAAATTATACTGAGAGCGCAGAAATTGGCACCGAATTGGGCTATCTCGAAAATCGTGTAACTCTTTTTTTTTAAGTTGCAATCCCTTTTTTCTCAACGACAGTCTACGCAAAAAATAGTTGTAGTTTATGCTTACATCCCATACCTACATTAAACAGTTTTTGTATAAACTTGGAAAAACAAAAATTTCTGTGCTGTTAGAGATATCTGAATTATCAGTAGTAGTAATTTGATATTGAAAGAGAATGTGTAACCTTTCTTCCGCGATATCCGAATTTACCAAAACATACTCATGACACCATCACGCAGATCATTCCTAATTGTAAAACACAGAGACAGTTTGTTTAAAACCAAAAAAAAATCTGTCGTAGACAATGGATGAATGCACCACACGCACACCACATAAATTGAAGTAATCTTCGTTACTAAACCCTAACCGGGACATGATAAATGCTTTCGATATAATTATGGTTTAACGTCAAATTCTTAGCAAATACGTATTTTTTGTTGAAACTTCAGCATTTGTTTTTTATCGATTCTATCAAAAAAGGCTACTGATAATTCAGATATCTCTAATAACCACAAGGAAAGATAATTCAGATATCTCTAATAACCACAAGGAAAGTGTAGTTTTTCCAACTTTTTACAAAAATCGTTTAATTTAGGTATGTGGTTGTAAGCATAACCCACCTTTCTCCTATTTAGAATCCACTGGCGTTGAGAAAAAAGGGGTAGCGATGTGAAAAAAATGAGTTAAAAAGATTTAAATCGCTTTAAGTTTTATTCAGGCAAATTCTGGATATTTTTGACCTGTGCCTCTTCGTTTCCAAAAAAATATATTCTTTGTTAAGGGCTGTCAAAATTTTTATTACAATTTAAATAATTTTCAACTAGAGCCCTTCAGACAATAGATGTTTTCAACAAAATTGTATTAAAAGTCATTGTAGAACCGGAAGTCATAGATAAAAAAGAAATATAGTTCTTTCTCTTATAAATTACTTAATTATTTGCATTACTATATCTATGGCTCTCTGTTGAGAAAAGGCAGCAACTTTAATATAAAATGTAATGCAGTTCAAGTTTATTATGTTATACCGTTAAGTAATTGAATACTTTTGTTAAAATTATAAAGAATAGATCACGTTGAAGTTGAATAAGTTTTTCCATTTCTTCAGGAATGAAACATTTTGGTTACGAATCATCATTCATTGAAGAATTTTGTGAACATTCGAGGAAGATGGGTGTTAAAAAAATATAGACACACTTGTACATATCCGTCGTGATCATTGAGTTGAAAATATTGGACGGGTCCTAAAAGTGCAAATGAAATTGAGAGAATGTCAACTCCACTGTGTTCTCAGCAGCAAACTCCTCGCGCACTTTATATTGTCTATTTTGGGAAAAGATTGGGCTCATATCTAATATAAAATAAATAAATAAGATGGAATATGTTAAATTTGATTGTTTTATTTACACATATCAGGACACTCTTATTAGACAACTCTTTACTAAAATGTTTTACTCGAAGTAATTTCTAATAAACTTTAATCGGACTTTCATAGTTATACGAGCAAAAAATATTACAAAAAATAAACGTTATTAAATATTTTTTTCACAAAAAGAAGGGGCTGAATATGCCATTATGTATAAAAAATGAATATTAATGAATAAATATTGCATTGTTCCGACTTTTCCCAACATGAATTATTAAAGTGTTATTAAGTTAAAAACAAGATAGAATATGTAAGCAATGACAAAAAACATTTTTGGCTAATTTTATAAAATTTAAGGATATATCGGTTATAAAATTATTTGTAAAAAAAACAATATTGGTTTAATAATCCCTGTTTCTATCATTAAAGGTGCGTCATTTAATTTGTGGGTGAATATATCATTATAATGTTACGAGAATTCATCCGACAGCTGGTGCAATCGGCCATCAACCAGTTCATGGAAGGGACATTATTCCGATAAATTCTGGGAACCCGAAATGTTTGTCTCTCAACCGGCGGACCGCTGCGGTTACCAACGTGAGGTTGGACATATGATATTACATCTGATATCTACTCTTTCAGACTCCATGGCAGTTTTGGTGTATCGAATACATTGTCGTTCAATCTTTCTTATCTTTTGTTTTCCGTTTAGCTTATTTCGATACCTCTGATACGTTTTAAGTGACCGCATTAACACAGTTGTTTCTGTACAATATATGTGCTAAGCGGTTCCACATTTTTTGAAGGAAAGCTTCTTAACGGGGACCCACATTTACACATATGAAAATAGATGAGCAAGTGAATGAATTGGATAATTTGAAATTTCATTTGCTTCGACACCACACATTACCTGGATCTTGAAATACCCATACAATTCAGTTCACTTTGTAAGAAACAGAGACTAGGTAAAATACATTATGAGTTTCTTCTTTTATAGAATATCAGTAATATATAGGAAATAAACTAACATAACATCCAATTAATATAGAAAACCTGAACAAAATTTGTTTTTCTAATAAAAACTCCAATTCTCTCTTTGCCATATGGACTTGATATATGTCAGAACTCAGAAAGAACGCTATTAATTCCATACACCTTTTGTTAAATTTTTTTGCCGCATTTAGAATTCATGGATATGAGCTTCAACTTGCTAGTTAATAATTCAACAAATTTTATTTGTCACTTTTAGAAATTTTAATTAAGAATTAAATTACACATTAAGATTAATACTTGAGTCATAACAAAATAGTGAAAATTATTTTAATTCTCCTGAAATTTATTACCATTACTAATAATAACACAAGGAAATAGAAACAGAGATAGGAGATAACTAGAGACGGGAAGTATAATTCGTCAGAAGCTTTCGCTTCCATCTTTCAGTCTCAAATGACTGCCGCTCTTTTTTGTGGTTTTATTATGTGTTTTATTATTCGATTTTCATGCCTTTCTGTATTTATTTGTAATATGTCACCTTTTCTCAATACATTGTATTTTTGTATTGCCCATCGCCATCCCCTATTCTTTTAATATTTTGTTCCAAATTTCCAGATTAATTTTTAAGTTCTACTAGCTTCTGCTTTCACCATCACGTCGTTAGCTAATACTCTTAACATTTTTCGAAATTTAACGTGTCTACTCTACATTTAGCTTTATTAGTTTCCCTCTACATACGTTATTTCATCAAAAGAAAAAAAGGCAAAGAAACAAGTTGCATCTTTACTTCAGGCACTTAGTAGTCAAAAATACACCCGCTTTATTAAATTTACTCAAGAGACGTTAAATCTCTTTGATGTCTAAAGATTCGCTTGCTGCCAAAAGGGTATGCCCAAATAGTTATAATGAAAGTGCTAGTATGACTTCTACATTTATAGAGATGATGATTGGTTACCGATAAATAATTAGCAGTGATATCAATCTAATAACTATTTAGTCCCCCAGCTTCCAATTCGTAAGTATCAGAGTAATTTGCTACTTGTAACTTTTTTCTTTCCGAAAGTAAATATAACCGTAAATGGTGGTTCCGGAAGCATAGATGAATCGGGTTCCAGATTAAATATAATTCTTTCCCAAAAAGACGTAAATATCCTTATCCGCTTCTTAACGGAGGCCCAGACTCACGCATATGAAAACAGGTTAAGATGACTACCCTCTTCATCTGCAAAACTTGCATTTGTTTGAAGAGTTCGTTCCGACTCCACACTGCTTTGATCCAGAAATTCCTGTACAACTTTTCTGTGTTAGAAACGGGGACCACTTTATATATAGTTTCTTCATTCATAGAAAATCAATAAGTTATAGTAAATAAACAAATATAACATCCAATTAATATACAATACCTCAACAAAATGTAAAAGTTCATGAGACAAGGATAATAACTTATATGGGGATTAAACTGAAAAAGTGTCCAGCTGAAAGCATTAAATAACAAGTTCAAGAAGTGACCAAAATGGCGCTATTGTAAAAAGGGTATATGTGAATTGCTAAATATAAAATAATAATAATGTTAAGCTATCGGTTTTGTCTTTCTTCAACCAAGATATGTAGATATCTGTGAAATACAGGAAAAACTTAATGTCATATGTCCTTTTGCAATTATATTTAAATAAGAATTAAATTACACATTAGGATTAATACTTGAGTAGTAAATAGTGATAATTATTTTAATTTTCCTGAAGTTTATGCCCATTACAAAGAATGATACATAGAAAGAGAAACAGAGTCAGGGAGATAACGAGAGACGGAAAATATATTATTTCGTAAGAAGCTTTCGCTTCCATCGTTCTTTATAACGCACTTTGAATACGAGATTTGAATATTTTATGCTACTATGTAATGTGTTAAACAGTAGCTATCAAATAGTATCCAAATAATACTATTTTAAATTTTTATTTTTATGCATAAGTTTTCTTCGCATCTGATCAATTAATTATTCCCAAATTTTTTTGAATATTACTTACACAGCAGATCTTTATGTCTAAGGATTTATCCATTTTTCAACCTATTTCTGGGATCGAGCGATATCTATTTCTCTTCAAAATAGACTATGATGTAAAAGAGCAATAAGCACATAATTTTAAGTGGTTCAAATTCAAATATTTAAAAATTTCAGGAGAATAATAAAAGCAAGGTTATTTTAATGAGAAAACAAGACAACAATTGCCAGTAGGGAATCGTTTCGAATATGGCTGTTAAACCATGTTTTATGAAAAACGATTAAGCCTTTATTTTCTTTCCATAATCATTCAAAATTAATTCCTCAATTAAATGTGAGATCGTTAAACAACAATATTGCGAGATCTTCCGAAACATGAACGAGGACAAATATATAAATAGGATTAGAAAGAACAGAAACAAAAACGAACTCGCTCTGAGGTATTTGGCCAACTTACTTCATTTCGGTATGTCATGGCAAGATATCGGGGTATTACGAGGATCGTCGAAGAAATTCCTTATTCAGATCCCTTCATATATCATAATGAACATTGCTATTTTAAAAGTGTTAATCATTGTTATTAAGATAAAAATATATAGTCCGTCTAGATTGTTCAAACATGTAACTTAGGTACACAAAATTTTGGATATAGTTTGTTCTAGACTGATAGGTGAACGTTTCCGGGGAGGTATTGTATATAAAAAATTAAGTTGCGTGTTAGCAGGCCTAAACGTAAACAACTTTTATTATGACAATTTGTACCAGAAACCGAGAATTTAGGTCACAACATTTTCTCTTTCATCTGGTTCGAAATATCAGTGTTGGACCGGTGAGGGAAAACAAATTGCAAGATTTAAAAATATAAAACTAAACATCGATTTAGACATCTTTATTTTAATACATTACAGATTGAAAGCAGTTATCTAAGGAAATAAATAGTTCCAAGTACAGCTGATAATATAGGGGAAGTCAGAGCTAAGTTAACACTTTAAACTTTCCATAATTATTGCTCACTATATAATTTCTTAATTCTTAATTTCTTTAATTAATTAGCTTTCGAAATGTATTATTTTTTCTTAATTATAGTTTAATTAGTTACTACATACAAATTCAATTAACACAATTTGGATTTAGCATAAAGGAAAAGTCGATAAGGTCAAAGAAACCTTTGAAAATATAAAAATCTTAGGTCAAAAATGCAATTATGATATAATCTTCATTATGTTTAAAAGTTGGACACTCTGCTTGACACCAATATGTATTTCATGGCAGAAAAATCCTATGATATCTTTGAATTACCCAAATCTTTTAATTCCATATTTTCTAGCTAATTTCTTGGATTTTTTAACAGTCTTACATGTCTCCAAATACAGCTACGTATCACACAATATACAAAACTCTATTTATATACAGGAATACTGGTTTATCATATTGTAGACATCTCTTACTCTCTGAATATTATTATTGTTACTCCTTTTCTGTAACAGATAAATATTAAAAAGTTGTTATGGTCAAAGTGTAGGAGCAATTTTCCGAAATTGTCACATATTATATATTGTGACAATTTTATTTACTAGCTGTCGCCCAGTGGTCGAAATTCGACCAATTGTGTCAATATCTCTGGCAAGTTAAGTAACATGAAAATTTTATCGTCACATTCTATCCTAGGACTTTAGGGAGAACAGCAATTACACGGAACGGATCCAGATCGGAACCTCTGTGTGATGTCTTAAATCTCGCTTCTACAAATAAGTAACGAAATTCAAGTTTTTTCAGATATAATTCATAGAACTTTATTTGTGTTCAAATTCGTAATTCTTAATTTAATATGACAACAATTCAACGCTAATGGGCTACCCTACATTTTTATTTTTCTAAAATTGTTGTTTTTTGTTTATGAATTTTTAATTATCTTCTGTAACTATAATTCTATTTCGACCTATATTTCAATCATTATATATATGGAAACTCTTAATAAATTCATACCAAACTGTTATCCATGCCACCCTGTATATGCATCTATGTATAACATTTTTTGCATGTATAACTGTAATTCTACTGCACCTTCTATTCCAAGAACCTGTAAATTCAACCGCTAATGGGCTTCCCTATATAATTATTTTATTAGTTATAATTGCACTCTATTCTATATTTTAAACACCCTATATATGCAACTGCTTATGTGCCACCCACGAAAAAATGATTTCTAACATATCTGGAATCGCCCTTTATAATTATAATATACAACGATTACTACCACTACACAACGCTTGCATGCCACTTCCAGAAGTACATACTCTAAGTATATAACAGCATTGGTCTGTCTATATATAATTACTCAATGTTTCTGGCGGCGGCGGCACATTCATTGTTTGTCATTGACATTATTGACGTAATGAATTTTTATTATATTTTATTTAATGAATGAACCAATATTATAATTAAGATTAGCATTCTGCACTGAAGGTCGTCAGTAGCTACTCAAAACAAAATGAAGAAAATCGTTGAGAAACAGAGGAGAAAATGGTACCTAATCGTTTTGTCTTTGCCTATTTATATATAGATTTGACAAACGCAAGAGTTGGACTTTTCTTCGAACTTCCAAAAAACAACCTAAACTTACAGTGATATGTTTTTGCAGGGAATTTAATTTCATACAAACTGTTTCCATGATTTTTTGTCACATGTTATTTTCAATAAAAAAAAATCAAAAGGGGACTCCTCAAGAAATTAAAATTTTAACTACCAGTCTAATACACAATAAACAATAACCATATTAGAACATTTGTTGATCATATTGTAGAGATTTCTTTCTCCCAGAAAATCTGAGGAAGTCTTTCTGTAAGAAACAACCAGTAATCCGGGCTATTTTTCAAATTTGCCCCTACTACAATTTGACCATTACCTACAACTGTTACATATTTAGCTATTACAGAAGAGAACTGAGGAGAGAAAATCCTAATGAGTAGACCAGTCAAAATAATCAAGAACCTCCTTAAAAATTATTTTGAAATCCATAACATCACGTTTGCAAATTTTTACTTCTGTTCTTTTGCTATTACAAAATTTTTAGACACTACCATGATCTTTATAATAACCGTCTTCAACAATCTTAGACCTCTATATTGCATGTTTTTTCATAATTTTAGAACAATTTCGGAAATACTGAGGAGAAATACTTGATTTTCATATATTGTCCTTAACTTGTTTAAACTATTCACTTTATTAAAATTATAAAATCATATATATTTGTACCTCTCATAACGAGCATTTTATTATTTTCTAATTTTTATTTTAGGCTAAACAGTTTTGGGGATTAGGGGATCTTATAAACTGCGAACATGGTGATGATCTTCATTATGCGGAATTGCGCTTTTTGCGTTTTACTGGTGAAATCAATCTCTTTTGTGATAAATTGAAAAAAAATCTAATTTAAGCATTCTATCAATGGAATTTTATCTAGTTATATAGAATAAATATTCGTTAACATTTTGAAGCATGATTTATGATTTCCATAAAGTTTTCAACCCTTTAAAAACTAGCCCTTAAAGTCGTAAATCACGAAAACATGTTTTTTTTTCACTCACACAACACAATATATAACTATAATTTTGCTTCGCCCCATATGTCAGGTATTCCATATATCAGGATGCAACTGTTCATGGTCTCCTTATACTTATAGGCTACCTAATATTACTTTTTTTGTACCATTCTGTATAACTATAAATCCACCAATCCCCAACATATTTTACTCAAACCGCAACTTTATATGGTCACCCTATGTAACAATTTGATTCAATATTTTTTTGAACTGCCTTCTATAGCTATAACTTTACTTCCATCTTTATTTAAATCATCTTGTATATACTGCTGCCAATTAGTCAACCATTATAACTTATTTGTCTATCACTTTTTGAACCATCATGTATAACCATAATTTCAATCTACAAAATATTTCAACCACGCTGTACATGCATCTTGCTTAGGGGTCATCATATAGGTATAACATTTTTTAAACACTTAACTATAACTCTGATCCCCTTTATATTTCAACTATCTTATCTCTGCTACTACGCTAAATAACCATTTTTCTTATATTTTTGAACCACCCTTGAAAATATAATTTGTCTCCACCTTATATGTCAACCACCCATTATATGCAACTTTTTTTAACATTGTTTTAATCACACTCTATAACTATAATTTTACTTCACCCCATGTTTCAGATATTGCATATATGCAACACAGCTCATGTTCTATTCTAGAAAATTTTTCATACAATTTGTTATCCACACTGTTAAACTATACTTCTACTTCACCCTCTATTTCAACCACCATGTAGGTACAACTACTTATGTTCCACCCAGTATAACATTTGTCTACCACCCTGTGTAAATATAAATCCATCACTTCCCAATAAATGTCACCAAAACTGCAACTGCTTATTGGGCACCCTATGTAACATTTTTTTAAATACTCAGCTACTTAACTCTAATCCTCCCTATATTTCAAATTCAAATGATCTATCTGTGCAACTAATTATGATCTAAAACCATTTCACAATTTCTCCTCATATTTTTTTAACCACAGTATAAAGTATAATTTCTCTCCACACTTCATTTAAATCACCCTTCATTTGCAACGTTTTCTAACCTTGTTTGAATCACACTGTGTAACTATAACTTGACTTCCACCCATATTTCAGGTACTCCATTTCTCTAACCTATATAACAACTTTTTTTTACCCACACTGTATAATTATTATTCTACTCCGCCCTATAATTCAACAACCTTGTATATGCAAGTATTTATGGACCATATAACATTTTTGCACCACCCTGTTTACTTAGAATTCTAGTCCACCCTATATTTCATCTATCCGGTATATGGAACAGCTTGCAGATCATAATCCATTATAATATTTTTAAACCCAACTGTTTAGCTGTAATTATACTCTGCTACATATTTCAACCATCTTATATGTGCTACTTGTGAAGTACTTGTGGATATAAAATATATTTTTAACCACCCTGTACTAACAACTACTTTTAATATTTTTTTCAACCCATTTCAAAATTATAATAATAGCTCAAGAAAATTCAAATATCTTAACTGCTTAGATAACACATTTTTTTATCCACCCTGTATAAATATAATTCAAGTCCACCTGGTATATGCAATGTTTATGATCTACTCAATATACCTTTTTTGAACCACCCCATATAACTTGCTCATATTTCACCCACATTGTACATATGCAGCTGCTTACAAACCACCTAATATACCTTTTTTTCAAGATTTTTTAAATCCATGTAATTCTACTCCGCTCTAAGTTTCATATATCCTATATATGGAACACCCTGTAAAATCATCACTTGATTTTTTTTTAATTGAAACATGTTACATTGGCATATTCCATATGGGGCACCCTATTTAACAATATTTCAAATATCCTATCTGTGAAACTAATTATGAGCTACGCTATTACCTCATAATTTTTGAAGCAAAGTGTAAAATACAATTTCTCTCCACATTTCATTTAAACCATCCTTCATCTGCAACTTTATTTTAACAACCTTGTATATTCAACTACTAATGGGCCACCCTATATAACATTTTTTCACCACTTTATTTTTTAAACCCACCTGTAGATATAGCAGTAATTATACTCTGCTACATATTTCAACCATCCTATAATATGCTACTTGTGAACTACTTTTGATTATAAAACAATTTTTTACCACCCTATAAACTATAATTCCACTATATCTTATATTTCAACCACCCTGTATAAACATCTGCTTCTAACATCTTTTTCAACCCATTTCATAACTGTAATAATAGCTCAAGAAAATTCAGATATCCTAACTGCTTACAGCACATATTTTTTTATCCACCCTGTATAAATCTAATTATATTTAACACACATTGCATATGCTACTACTTATGACCCTAACAATATAACATTTTCTTATCCTCCCTTATAAATATAATTCACAACTCCACCCGTTTTTCAACCACCTGGTATATACAACTGTTTATGGTCCACTCAGTATATCTTTTTTGAACTACCCCTTATAAATTCCCCTTATTTCAGCCACATTGTATATATGCAACTACTTACATGCCACATAATATACCTTTTTTCAAAATTTTTAAATCCATTTAATTCTACCTACCCTATATATGAAAGACCATGTAAAATTACACTTGATATATCAGTTGGAATTTTTTTAAAATCGAAACATGTTACATTGGCATATACCGAATTTTGAATAAAAGCTAAGCTGGTGCAAGTATATAAAATTTGGTGCATGCGGTGGAACCAATTGACTAATTGTTTACCTATGCATTACCGAATATGGTAGTAGATTTTTCCCAATATCTACCGTTTCTGTCAATGTAGAGAGATAAAATGTATATCAGATTTTAAGTCAAACTATAAGCTTTGCAACAAAAAAAGATTCAGCAAAATCAGTTCAGTAATTCTTACGTGATGAGGTAACAAACAAACAAACACAACTACAATTTTATAATAGTTTATAGATACAAAGATTTAAATTCAAATTTTATTTGCAAGATCGTCAAAACAAAACAATTGTTGAAGAATTACATTTTATCGGACGTAATCAATAATTGTAATTAACTGTGAATCCGTCTCTTAATTCGCTGTTTTGATATCGAATCTACCAATAAACATTATGCATTGTTCATGACACTAAGTGCTCCAAGATTAATGCACTTTCGGTGTCAACAAACAGAACTCGAAGGGGTAAATAACCCAGACCCAGCTGCAGACAGGTGTGTAACGATTTCTTGCGTCTGTGAAATTCGGATAAACGGTATTCATAAAGGAACTAACTCTTTTGTATGTTCCAGATCATATTATAAACGCACACCCAAAGTTCGCGTTTTTTTTAGGCGGTCTGAATCATTTATGAAAAGAAATTTCACCCTTAGGTCGCTGCACTCGTACTTTAATACTATTTTCTGGTGGTCGTACGATCAGACGTTTCAGCCTGCGGGTAACGACCCTCATGTACGTGATGTTCGGGGGAAAATAATCTGTCTTTTTGTTGTATTGTATTTCAGAAGCAAATAAGTTACGTTTCAATGTTCAGATGTATTCGAACATCTAGTTATTGTTTAAATACTATTTACGGTTTACAAATGCTTTTTGAGAAGTTAATATATTTCATTATTGAAAAAGAAACTTACTATTACTCACAGTGGTAGACACCAGGCACCATATACAATAATTTGTTAGATTCATATCAAATTGATAGAATGTATAATAGTTTTCTTTGAATTATAAAAATTAATACAGTTAGGTCCTAGCTAATTTTTTAAGTAATTATGAATGTCAATGAACAATGTTGAAACAGGTCTATTTTTATATATGGAACTACACTTTTTGAATAAAATTATTCACCTGCCCCTTCAACCCCCTAGGGGTAATCACCACCCCTACAAAAATTTTAATTAAAAAAAAACGAGATACAGCGGTTCAAAGGGTTTGCAGTTCTGTATTCAGCAATATAGGACTTTTTGATTTTAGGACGTTGGTAATAAGAAAAATCAATTTTCAATTGTGAAATATTTACCATATGATGCCATAGAAAAACATCAAGGTGAAGTAATTGACAATATTTACAATAATTATCGTCACAAAAAAAATAGACGGTGTTCGAATTTCTCGACAACATATACGAAAACCGAATTTTGATACCGAAATGCACTTGGCGACTTTTAGGGTTCCTTATATAAAGTATACGGATACCCTTATAACATCACTCCAGATTTCTCCCTCTCTTACATCACAGCAATTTTCTCCTAAACTACTGGACGGTAAAGGCTGAAATTTGGTATCAGTATATAGTTTGGTGATCCGATGAGCAGTACATATCGTAAAGGAAGAAATTTTGATTTTAGGGTTTCTCCAAAACTATAAGAAATAAATTTTGAAAAAAAAATAGTGATATATGGCGTCACCTGAATTTTACCGGAAAAATAAGGACAAACCTCTACTATTAATTTTGGGGGGCAAATTACAGAATTAATTGGAAAATATAAAATTAAAATTGTTTCTAACACATCATGTAATCTCTCCAATAAAAGGGCTCATTACGGCGAAAACAAATATATTTTTTTCATATTTTTAAAATAAATTGTTTTAAAAATATTAACAAAAATATAAAAAAATTACCCATTCCCCCTACCGTATCTCCGAAAATATAAGCCGTAAAATTTTGAAAAAAATTAGAGATGGCCTCACCTGAATTTTATCGGAAAAATAAGGAGAATCCTCTACTATTAATTTTGGGGGGCGAATTACAGAATTAAATGAAAAATACAAAATTAAAATTGTTTCTAACCCATCATGTAATATATTCAATGAAAGGGGCATGATAGCGAAAACAAATATATTTTTTTTCATATTTTTAAAATAAATTATTTTAAAATAATAACAAAATATAAAAAAATTACCCATTCCCCTACCTTATCCCCGAAACTATAAGCCGTAAAATTTTGAAAAAAAAATAGGGGTGTAGGACCTCACCTAAACTTTACTGGAAAAATAAGGAGAAACCCCTAATATTAATTTTGAGGGGGCAAATTACCGCATTGAATGGAAAACGTAAAATTAAAATTATCTCTAACGCATCACGTAATATATCAAATCAAAGGGCTCATTATGAAGAATACAAATATATTTTGTTCATATTTTTAAAATGATAATTTTAAAATATATTAACAAAAATATTTTAAAAAATACCCATTCCCCCCATTATTCCCCAAACTATAATACCTAAATAAAAATTGTTTACAGGAAAAATACGAAGAAACCCCTAATATTAATATTTGGGGTCAAATTATAGAATTAAACGGAAAATAAAAAAAAAATTAACGCATCATGCAATACATCAAATGAAAGGGCTCATTATGAGGAATAATAATAATAAAATTAATTGTTTACAATATATGAACAAAAAGATATAAAAAATTCTAATTTCCCGCTTTATTTCCGAAACCATACTACCTAAAATTTTAAAAATAATTAGGGGTACTGGGGCTCACTTGAAATTTATAAGAAAAATTAGTAGAAAACCCCAATATTAGTTTTGTTGACAAATTATAGAATTAAATGGAAAATAAAAATTAAATTTTCAAACGCATCATGTAATATATATCAAATAAAAGGGGCAATATGTGAATTACAAATATATTAACAAAAATATTAAACATCGACTTACTTAATTCCCATTTTTGGATACTACACTATCTAACATTTAAATTTATTATTTATAATTTATAACTTGTCCAATTTTTCCCTTTGTCTTTCAATCTACAGAGCCTAAAATTCAGACAGTAGATTATAGAAGGCTTCCCTGAAAGTTTATTAGTAAAGTAAAACTCTTATGTTAATTTTGGGGGCCAAACTAGAAAATTAAATACATATTTTTATAAACTCAAGCGAATTTTGAAGGAAATAAAATAAAAAGTCTATGTGTGGAAAATAAAAGTGTATATTTTTTATAAAAAAGCTTCCTTTAAAAGATATTATGGTAAATATAAGAAAATGCACCCATTCTCTGCTTTTCTGAAACTGGAATATTGAATATTAAAATCTTGAAGGAGCTACGTAACCCTTAGTTTGCGAGTCCAACTCGCACTTGACCAAATTATTCAATATTTTAGTCACTTCTTTTAATACCAATAAAAAACCTACATATACTATATACATTCAGAATTATTTCTATACATTCAGAATTATTTTTTGCAACACTTATCACTCAGGCACACACAAAAATTTCGGTTACAGAAATACAGTACAAATTACTGAAATATTTTGATTTACTGAATAGCATACTTACGCAATCACCTTTCGGTTTCCAAAAACCACTGTTGGAACTGACGAGAACTTAAGAAATGGCTCAATTTTCTTACATGTCTATTGACTTTTTTGAATATGAAGTCAGAAATGGTACAACGCCCTTAAGTTTTCCAGAAAATGCTGGTAACATTGTGATAAATCGAACATTATCACAGGCTTAATTTTTTTCTCTAACCTGTAATGTGAGACGCAACCAATAAAATAATACGATTTGGGGTTCCCCATCGGGAAGTGCCCCAGGTGCAGCTGAAGATGGCAAAGTTAGAACATTCTTCATTCATTTGCCAATTGGCGTTCAATTTTCAGTTTTTTTTCTGAATCTTTCGAGCATGTTTTTACAAATTTCAACTCGACGCGTATGCATTGATGTCAAGTGGACCTCGGATTCAGATTCAGCCATCCCAAAAACATCTAATTCTGATGGTTGTTGTAATTAGAGATTTTAACTCATTTTGACCTTGAAATGACTTTGATCTTGTGATCTTGTCCTGATGGAGTCAAACGAACCTCAGATTCAGCGACCCCAAACACATATTGAGGTGCCAATCTAATCAGACGGACAAAAATTTTCTGAAAAGTGAAGGCCAGTTGAACATTTCTGATCACAAATTCATATTTAGAACCATAAATGTATAGGAAAGGATTTTGAGGGAATATTTTGTTTCCTCAAATTCGAAAAACTGATTTATCAGAAATCTAAAGGTTGATTGAACAATTTTCATTATTATTTAGCAGGTCAAAATACTTCTGATAACATATTTTTTTTTCGTACGTCTGTTATTGATTGCAAATATGTTATGAATAATTGTACTTCTAACTTTCTGGGAAATAAAATTTTGAAAACGTGATCATATGTTCGATATTTAGTAGTCTGCAAATTGAAATAGATAATCAACTTGTTATAAATACGTATGTTATAATTCCGAAGTACCAAAGGAAATCGAGATGTTTTCCATGTAATATAAAGCCAAGACGGTTTTTGCCACTTACGGTTTTCGATGACCCCGCTTACGATCGTGAGCCATTCAATAACCTATTGATATCGACAGTCGCAAATATGGATGAGGTTGTGTGCTTGCTGACTTCAAAGACTAGAATGGAGGCTCGTCTCGAGCCTCGAACTCGGTGCGAATGCTGCCAATGACCATTCACTTGATCGATGAACTTTTTTCCGGTCCAGATGCTGTTTCATTGTTTTGTTTTACAGCTAAAGAAGAATCTGCTTTTTTCTAAATGTGTGGGAACAAATTTAAGTAATAATATTAGCAATTTTAATTTAAATCATGCGAAAATGAAAAAATATTTTTCATTTACGGGAATATTATGTTGTCCCAAGAAGAATATGATAACTAATGTAATCATATTAAACAAGCAATGTTGTTTATTTATTTATATGTAATCGACGCATTTTCGGAAAGGGCTGTAAGGATTTTGATCAAATTTACGGATTTTGGAGGTAAAATTAGTCCTGTTTTGGATTATAAATATTACAAAATTCAGTTTCTATCGGCTTGGATATGTAAAAATTAATGATTCAAAAGAATGTATCTATTTTATTCCTTTATTTTTCGGCGGGGATAATTTAAGAAAAAATCATTTTAACCGATTTCAAAAAGTATATATCAATTCGCTGAATTTAAGGTTGGTCGCATTTAAATTTGAGAAAAGAGTTCTACCCGTAAAGGGATGCAATTTCATATTGATATATCTGCATGATTTGATGGACGTTATCTACAAAACACCTTACTGAATTGGATAGTTTATATTTTTTTGTAAAATAAAACAATAGGGAAAATATTAATAAAATGTAAACGCCACGTAACTTTTTATTCACAAATATCGAAAATTAATTGTCATATATGTTAGAAATAATTAACGACAAATAATTTTGCTAGAAAGATATAGGCAGGGTGTTTCTTAAAAAAAATCTGAATTAATAGACAAAAATCATCATTGTTCCGCCCTTAGTTTTTAGCATTGTTGTAAAATCATAAAACTAAATAACGCAAATAGAAGAAATGCCGCTCCTTCTTGGAACGAGGTCCTTATATGCTATATTGATATATCCAAGCACATAACCAAGAATTGTTACCTTATTGTCTGCCTCTTATTCAGTTTCTGTGGTTGTTGATTGTAGGTTGTCCTTCCATCTTTTTTGGTGGTCTCCCAATTGGTCTGCTATAAGGCTTGTTGTTCGTACAGATGTTTGCTAGTCGGTCGGTCTTATCCTATCCGATCATTATCTTATTGCTAAATTTAAAAGCAACTGAACTGGGAATACTTCTATAAACCTGTTTATTCCGGAAATATCGCATTGTGTACTTTTTTAAACAAAAAAATTTTAGCAAAGGGCGAAATTTGCTCAAATTGTCAAAGTGCAAAGACGAATTTTGTCTACACCGACATCTGTCGAGTTCTACAAATCTGGAGCAACGCATCGACTCAAATTTTGAGTTTTGATGTTTGTTCTTTTCCAAAGATGTTCTGTAGATTCACTTCTCAGAAAAGAAATTCCAACTTTTCTCAGGGTACTTTCCCTGACTGAAGATGACAAACTGAAGTCGAAACAAGCCGAATCTCCGAAAACGAACTTGACTGGTTTTCTAGTCATGAACACTTTTCGTATCGTTTGATCTCTTATCTTTTGCTTTGGCATAAAGGATCGGTTACAACCATCGAAATTTGATGTTCGTTGATCCGTTACCCATGGGTTTCCATTTGACATTTGATATAGGCGTTACGAAACTGGATCCAATCCTAAGGTTTCACTATAACCTTACGTTATGTGTTCATGTTTCAGGGTCTCATCAGTTTGGCAAAGTAGCCAAAGAGCTAATTTGATATTAAAATTTTTAAAATATATCTATAAATGTAAAGAGTTCCTTAATTGTTTTGACTAGCATGAATAATTTTAAAAATGTCTTTTTGAGATACTTCTGATAAATGAAAAATTCTACTTTCAAATGAAATATTGTAAGTAAAAATACTTGACATCTCCCTAAAACGATCCACTTAATACTAAATCTGTACGGTAAAGTGGACATAATTGGTATGATGCTACAATTAGTTACATGAGCTTTCACCAGATTTGACTACTGTTCAGGTGATTGTTATAAAGCAACAGAACATATTCCAATCTGTTTAAAGAAAATTGCTGTATATTCCAAACTTCTACCAAGATTTTGGCATGGCAATGGGTTCCTGTCTGTCTCCCGCTTTAAGCAACATTTTTATTGAAAAATTTGAAGAACAAACAATTTTCTCAAAACAGATTAAACCTTTGGTTTGTGGCGTTATGTTGATGATATATTCGTTATTTGGGAACATAATCTTGAGGATTTACATGCATTACTTAACGACATAAACAACACAGAACAAACTATTCAGTTTACACTAGAGCTTGAACATAATAACAAATTACCATTCTTAGACATTTTAATTACCAAAACAAAATCGGCATTTGAAACAGAAGTTTACAGAAAACCGACTCATACTAACAGGTATCTCAACTTTAACTCTAATCATCCAAATTCAGTAAAAAGAGGTATCATTAAATCTTTATATGACAGAGCAAAAAACAACTGTTCTAACATCAATAAATTCAATGAAGAAAAAACGTTTATAAAAAATGTACTTTCTGCCAATCATTACCCAAATAAATTTATTAATAACGAGTTAAACAAAATCGAATACCAAACAATCCCTAACAACCAACATCAAACTTCACCAAGCAACACTGACTCCCAAGAAAATCACATTAATACAATAACTATACCATACATACAGGGTCTATCAGAAAGACTAAAAATAGTGGGAAACAGATATAATATCAAAACATCATTTAAAACAAGAAATACACTAAAATCAATTATATCAAAAACCAAACCAAATAACACAACTCAAAATACAAAAAAATGCATTTATAAAATCCCTTGTGAATGTAATAAATTCTATATTGGAGAAACCTCTAGACCTCTGAATGTTCGAATAAACGAACACAAAAATTACATAAAAAAACGACAATTTGAAAAATCCAAAATTTATGAACATGCTTAGGACCTTGGTCATAAAATACAGTTTCAAAATTCAATTATATTGTACAAAGAAGAACACAACACCAAGAGAAAACTAAAGAGTCTGCTTTAATTTTGTTAAATGAAAACGATTGTATCGCTACTACGTCCGTAGATTTCAGTCGTTCCTGGTTGCCGATGATTAAGGAAGAAATTGCTAATGGTCATGTCCTTGTGAACAACCGAATATCGGGATAGTTCATAAGGTTTTTTCCTAGGTTTTTTCCTTATGATTTTAATGGGATCACTGAATTAACAAAGTTCTTTGGTCGCATTTTTGGCGAATGCACTATCTTATAACAAAGTCGCACCTAGGAGAGCCACATAAAATTCTGAAGATCTCCCTTTCAAATTCTTCCAATTTGAAAGGAACTTTATGATTATATGATCTTTAGAAGTTTCTGTGCGACCCTGTATATTGCAAATAAAATTCTCTTAGTTACGTCAGAAATCAAATAATACACATTGTCAAATATTTTAATTTACATCTTAGAATTGTGCCTTTTTTTAGTTTCTTAACCATTGACAACGGGGTCTGACCTAGACCCCGAAACGTTTGGAATATACAGCAATTTTCTTTAAACTGTGGTGTTATTTCCCAAGAAGTACTTAGACAGTAGTAGTATCGACTCCGTATAGTTTAAGGCAGCGAATATATTCATTTTATTTTGTTTTGTAAAAAAAATCAAATACCATATATTCGCTGTTAATGGTTTGTATAACGTTATAATATTGCAAATTCTTTGTAAAATGGTGTGCAAATTTCTAAGACATGTGGTTCAAAATCAACAAATGGAAATTCAAGATATTTGTTACTTTTCAAAACAATAAGTTCTTTGGATTTTAAAGATATTTTCTCATAACCGTTCTTTTCATGAAATAGTTTCATTTTGTTCATTATCTGAAATATAGGTACTGTAAAAATAAGCGAATAAAGTATTTGTTTTACAACACGAATACAAGAAGAAAAAGAAAGGTTTTTAGTAAATTTCTGCGTAGATTCTTTCCTCGGTCGTTTGAGTTCTCGTAAAGTGATTAATTTCCAAGTAAGCGATTTTCATAATAGGACAGCTTTGTACAAGAGATAAACGTGACAGATATTTTTAGATTACTCTCTTTTTATGCTACAATTCATTTTCACGGTCATTCCACATTCTTTTTACAAAAATGGGATATTTGGATAGGAATTTTTAAAATTATGTTATCGATTAAATAACTGCTTCAGTTTCGAATTATAATATAAAAATGTTTAAAACCTAATTGTTGGCTGAATATGTTTAGCGTTTAAATAATTTTTATGAGGGTACTGTGGAGCTTTTGTGGTTAATAGCTTATCAGTTATAATTTAAACGAAATTTAAATACATAATTAAATTAAAAGTGGTAGTTACCTACGTCAATATAATACGTAACTAAGGCGTAATAAAAATTAACTGATGTTAAATAATGGAACAAAAAATTAGTTGTTGATTATGAAATTAATACTAGGTAGTAATACAATGAATACGATGACGAATGTGAAAGGGAAATTAACCAAGAAAGGTCAATTTCAAAATGGCTGCATAAATAAAGTATGAATATCAGATCAGAAAGTTAATTATATTAATATTTTAAAAGTACTGTTAAGGTTTTTCTAATTTTGCCACTCTTAGACTAGGCAGTAAGGCCTTTTTCGTGATAAAATTGTTATTTTTAAAACAACAACAGAATATTTTTAAGTATGATGTCCCGATTAATAAAGTCAGCTCGGAAACAACGAAATACTTGAAGTAATTATTACAACTAAGTGTTAGTGCAAAAATAGCTTTTTCGAATGTTTAACATGAAAACCATTGAAATAGTAGAAAATTGTGAAGCTTTTACAATGTGTCACAAAAAAAACACCGTAAAATTGGTATTTTTAACAAATCTCTATTTGGTGGTTATTGGTTTAAAAATCCGCATTTAAAAATATTTGCGAAAATAATTAATATGAACCAAATATATATCTAAAAGATATTTCGGTGAAATAAACCCATCGAAAGATTTTCATGTTTTGCTGCACACCATCTATATCCTACGACCTTTTAAATCTAAATTTAGATTTGAAGATAATTTTGGTAACTAAATTTTTTACACGAAAAATCATTGCTATTGGTATTTTAATTCAATTAAATGCCAGTAAATCAGTCTAATATATCTAATACTATAATACGGGCAATGTTTGTATGTATATATATATATATATATATATATATATATATATGTTTTTAAGTTTTCGCGGGCACTAAATGTTTTAGGTGGTTTCCGGGAAATCATCCGCGTAGTTGATAACTGATCCCTGCCGGGATCGATGGTAAAATGACGACGTTTCGGCAGAGTCACATCTGCCCTCTTCAGGGCGGTTCGCATAATTCTCGTAGCCTTCTACTAGCTTCTAGTTACTCGTATTCGAGTAACTAGAAGCGAAAATTTGGCACGGTATGCAAGTTTTGGATGAGTAAAAAAATATCATGCACGTTTCATGAGTTCGCATGTTAATTTGATGCATATAATATGAATTGGTGATGTAAAATTATAATTATACAGGGTCGTTTAAAATATGTTATATGGTCCATAAGAGTTGCTATGCACGATGGTTAAAATATAGCGTCAAATGGAATTATAGTATGGTTAGAAAAAGACGAGAAAAAATAATTATGTAGGGTACCCCATAAGCAATTGTAAATTAATGATAGCTTACATACAGGGCGGAGTAAAAGTATTGTTATGCAGGTCGCTAAAAAATGTTAATGGAATGTTATACCAATATGGTAGCTTATTAGCATTTGCTTTTACAGGGTGGTTGCAATATAGCATGTATTGAAATTATAATATTGTATTTGTATGTTCCGAACATATAACTATTTTATGCCTCTGTCATATTTTCCTAGCATTATATTTTTATAGCTAGACGTTTCAGGTTTTCAGGGTCGCATATAAAGATTTGTTGGAATATGGAATCGAGTGGAATTGTAGTTTGATTAAAAAAATTTAAGAAAAAAATGTTTGAATAGGTTTTTTGTAAGAAGTTGCATATATAGGGTGCTTGAAATATAGGGGGGAGTATCATGCAAGTTCATCCCAAATTACTATTTGTGTGCTAAATTTGAACCAAAATCTTTCACCTTTTTTTCATGATTAAATAACAAAACTCCAACCAGCCAAACATTATTTATATTATCTATACCCTGTTTATTTCTAAAATATGTTATTTATTGGGATAAAAAGTATTCTATATGTTAATCTTATCTAGGTTACAAACTATGTTCCAAATGTCATCCAAATTCTTCAGTCGTTTTTGTCCATACATCCAAACTTAACATTTGTAGTGTTTTAGTAGGTAGAAAATATAAAATTTTATTCTTTATTTTAATTAAAAAAGTTTACCGTACAAGATTAGATATATACAATATCACTCCGGATTTCTGCCTGTGTCACATCACAGCCATTTTCTCCTAAACTACTGGACGGAAAAGGTTGAAATTTGGTATCAATGTATAGTTTGGTGACCCGATCAGGAGTACATATCGTAAAAAAAATGATTTTGGGGTACTTCTGGGGGGAAATCTAAAAAATCGACCGCCCCCCCCTGATCTCCTAAACTACTGAGCCTAAAATTTTGAAAAAAAAAAGGAAATATAGAACGTTGCCCCAACTTTACAGGAAAAATAAGGAGAAACCATTAATATTAATTTTGGGGGGCAAATTAAATAAAAATTTACAAATAAAAAAATTTCAAACGCATCATGTAATGTATTAAATGAAAGGTCTCATTCTGAGGAACACAAATATATTTTTTTCATATTTAAAAAAAATTAAAAAGATATTAACGAAAATATACCACAATTTACCCATCCCCCCTTCTCTCCGAAAATATAAAACGTAAAGTTTTCAAAAAAAATAGATTTATAGGTTCTGACCTGAAGTTTACTGGAAAAATAAGGAGAAACCTCTACTTTTAATTTTGGGGGGGCAAATTGCAGAATTAAATGGAAAATATAAAATTAAAATTGTTTCTAACCCATCATGTTATATATCAAATGAAAGAGCTCAATACGACGAAAACAAATATATTTTTTCCATATTTATAAAATAAATTAATTAAAAGATATTAACAAAATATAAAAAAATTTTACCCATCCCCCCCCCTTATATCCGAATTATTACATGTACAGATTTTTGACGGTATAGTCCTCAAAAAGGGCTTTCAAATTATATAGGACAACACCTATTTTCCCTCACTCTCCTAAAAAAATTTCCCCCTCGAAACAAAAATCGACCTGTTTTTTCTTATTGCAATATTTTTGAAAATAACCAAGATATTCAAGGTGACTCGTTTGAGATGGAATACCCTGTATGTGTTAATACAGGTTACAAACTATCAGTGTACCAAATTCCAAACAAATTATTTATGCCGGTTTCACATTTATAATATTAGGATGAGTTTATTTATTTATATGCTCTATTAAAACGTTCATATAAGACATGTTGGAACCAGTATATATTGCCTGAACTTTGCGTGTTTGAAAACAAACAGTCGTTTCAGGATACATAAAATGCTTCACATCAAAAACTTTTATCCCTTTATCCAAGATTCTCCTTTAATTTTAACAATTTAAATATTTTGTAGCCAAACAATTGTAAAACATTAATTCTGACCTATTTATCAACGTATTCAAGCGTCAACTTCCAAGCCAAATATTTTAATGTATAAATTACCAAACCATACCTTACAATGTAAATAAAATTTTGACTGAACAATATACCTCTTATATTTTAATTGTTTTCTCGTAAATCAGGATTAACGTCCAAAAACTGTTTTTTATTTTCTCACAATTTCTAAAAATTTTAGCATCTCAGATTATGATGCCAGCAAAGATGATTATTTATTCACTAGATTAGAGTTTTCGTAGTCGACATTTGTAGACCGTTTCACATTTTTTAAATTCATAACCACTTTACCAAATTTTTACATACGTTAATTTGTACTCAATTTTTTAGAGAAAATCGGGATTTTTTGACAAATACCATAAAACAACGCAAAGGCTGAAGTACAAAGAAGGATCAGGGCCGGCAATATCTGGCAATATCTTTTTCCTAAGACTAAAGCACAATAGAGAGTTTCTTTTATCTGTTAAACTTAAACTCATCGTATATTTGTTAAGAAGTACTGCAGCGCTATAAAGATAAAAAAAGTGTGAAAGATAGTCAAAAGTCCATGGTATAACATTACAGGTATAATAATGTTGGCCAGTATGTTATCATAGGGTTTTTTTATCTCACAAAAGGCCTGAAATAAGAATTTCTCCAAAGGAAAAATTCTCAAAGAAATATCGCACTCTGCATATTGCCAACGGCAAGAAATTGTAATATATCAAGAAATGACTGCTTTATATAAAAAATGAATATCTTGTTGGAGATAAGACAGATGCCAATCGCATAAGAGTAGTCGGGCAATTGAAATGAAAAAATCTGAAAAAACCTTTACATTGCACTTCAGTTTCTTTATTCACATTAACCGCGAACATACACCGTCAAAAATAACATCTCATTGTCCAACTAAAACTATCTGCAATACAATTTGGCCAGTATATATACAGAACGTAATCTTTACAAGAGCGTTCTAATATAACGAATCGTATATTAAGATTTTAAATCATACTTGAGTTACATTGTCTCATTTCTGCAATTTTGCAATGACGATTCGAGAAATGGAAACTGCAACAAATAAGTTCAAATTTTGAAAGTAATTTATTAATAATTGTATAACTTGATATAAGTATTTGCTGTTTACACGTGTTCAATGTGATTCGATGTTTACTATAGCCCATTATATACATTACAGAGAGACAGTGAAATCATATGCTTAGCGTCGAACAATATCGAAAGTGAAAAATAACGGAAAACAAATTCACATATTATATTGCGAAAGGAACTTCGTCCCAACCAGACGCCACGGCATCCCTTGATTTTTATTTTATTTGAACAATAAAAATATAAAACGGTCCACCTAAGTCAATAATGATTTGTCAGTAGAAAAGGTCACAAACTGAGATAACCTAAGAATAACAAAAATGCTAACACAACGAATTTGTTTCTTGTTCATTTTCTCATTAAGTTAATCTGTTACTTAACATTTAACATTTATTTCAACACCTGTACAAGGACTGTAAAATGTTAAGTCAATTCAATGAAAATATTATTACGACTTAGTCGAATATATGATGTATATATGAATCTATATTGTTTTATACGTTCCTAATATCTAACTGCGTTTTTATTTAATTAGAGTTACTGAAATATTATAAGATCAATTAAATTATTAAATAGATTTTTATATCACTGTTTATGTATTTCACTGCTCACATGTATATTGTCTATAAGAGATTTAGCCAATTCTTGCTTATTGCTGTTTGAAAAATACAAATTACGTCATCTCACAATATTTTTTGATTGTTTATCGTTTGATCTGCCTATTTTAAATTACAATACGGCAGGTAAGATTTCATCGCTAGAATTCTGATGGCAAATCTGGTATATGAATATTATAAGCTTCTTAATTGATTGATTGTCGTACATGATCGAACCTTTTGTAGATGTACATATTGAATATTAATGAGGTAAATGGATTTCTTAGCAAGTAATTAAATCACGATTTAAAAATCGTATTATATTCGAATTGCATACTCAGCATTTTAATAGTTTCAATCACATTTATTTCCTACCGGAATAGAATAGAAAATGTTTTCAGCGAAGATGAAATTTTAATGAAATACAGAACATGTGCAGTAAGGATTATATTAATATTTATGAACGACTTTATTGGGTTATTGTAACTTAACCCACGGAATTCTAAATAGACGATACGTGCTCAATCAACTTTTCTAATACCCGATAAATAAAGATTGCTCTTGTTATAAGCTTGGGTATGCACAGAAGAACTTACGAACTTCACGAACTTATACATCTACCTCTTTCTGCCAGTAATATATCCATTAAAAACAAAATATCACCCTTGATTAATAAATGTTGTATTAATTCATGTATGAGTCCTTTGGACAAAATCTAAATTTAACTAGTAAATTCTAAATCCATTTTACTACCTTCAGTAATCTACCTTCAAGTTTTGCACTGCAGTAAAATTTATAATTTCATAAATTTGAATCATACAAGAAGACCATAAAATCCATAGTTTTTCAGTAACATACTCTTTACCCTGTCACTTCTTCTTGGTAGGGACCATCTTCAACTCATTTTGCTTTATTTGTTATTTGCTGAAGAGGATAATAACATTTTTTTTTAATTTTGCATTACAGGACACGGGAAAACACACAGAGATGCCGCCAGCGTCCAAGCTACACATCCTATACCAGCTTGCTGTGGCCTGTATTATTTCGAAGTGAAAATAGTCAGCAAAGGTCGAGATGGTTATATGGGAATTGGATTATCCGCTCAAGGTGTTAATATGAATCGACTACCAGGTGAAGATAATTTTTTGATTTTTCCATTTTTATCTTGTGGTTTGTTTTGACTATGTCATAAATTATATCTAAGGTTTGGTGTGTTTTACGATCTGTTTTTACTCATCACTGTTTGGCAAAGCAAAGCAAATTGATTAGATTGTACATATAGACCGGGAACCCACACTGATTTTTTTATTATTAATAACAGGCTAAACATTTTTAGTGGCTTAATTTCACCGAGATGCCTAACTTTTTCCTATTACAAAATGTTTTGAAACAGATTACCAAGAGAGCTAGCAGGTGTCAAAATGACGAGTGAAATTTTTTTATTAATATCAGTTAGTTTTTTTGTTACATTTTTTAATACCTCCGATGGTATGGCCGCAGAGTACCCCGCTGTATACAGGTCAACTTAACGTTAGTAAATGTTGTACATTTACTAATAACAGCTTAATTTTTCACTAGTGCTTGGTAATTTTGTTTATTATGTAAGGGTGAATGGATAAAATTACAACACTCTACCATTAAATGCCAATCGATTTGCAAAAAAAACTCAATAGAGATTCGTCCTGGCAGCGTAGCCTATAAAATGCATCGTTTTGAATCGTCCGAACATAATAAGGGTAGTTAGTATATTATTATTATTCAGGGTCTGGTAAAATATTTTGGGCTTATTTTGGCAATATTTTTGTTAAGTATCAGCTGTAATAGTTTACGTTTTTCAAAAGAGCCATTACTTAAAAGTAATTACCACTATCAATAAAAAAGTTATTCAAAAAATATTAAAAGAAAAACTAATATAATTGTAAAAAAATCCCCATGATCCATTTAAGCCTTGAGATTTAGGTATTTTAAAACTTTTATGGCTATTAAGCAGTCGAAAATGAGTATTAGTATTTTTCTATTATGTGTTCAGATCTACATCATATTCGTTAAAGACCGTCAGCTGGTGACAGATTTTATTCCATCATTTTCTCGCTTCTGCTTCGAATGAGGTTGAAAAGTGCGTTATTGTTGAATACACTGAGGCGAAAATTGCGTGGCTAACATAGTCATTTTCCATACAAAAAAGATGTTCAGCTCCGATTTTTTCGCCTCTGCCATGTTGACTAAATGAATTCTATTCTGCAACCAAGCTTCATAAAACGATGGGCATAAGTGTCGCATAAGTGGTCAAAGGGTTGTGATAAGGACGTGATCCTGTAAGAATACGTAACTATATGCCATAATTTTCACGCTTCTGCCATTCACAAACCTTATGCCATTTTTTTGTGGACCACCCACGATATCAAATTTCATTCTTCCGCTTGGCAGAAGCGAGAAAATTGAGCTATATTGTTACGTGTCCTTGAAGGATCACGTCCTTTGACAACATGCGACACTTATGCGTTCATATTTTGAGACTTGGTTCACTCATGGAATTCATTTAATCCAACACGAAGAGGCGAGAAAGTCGGTACAATACTTTTTTTTTTTCGGAAACTGGAAAATGACTTTCCTATGTTTCGTCTTATTTTATTCAACCACATTTTTCAAGCCCCTTCGAGGCAGACGCGAGACCAAGTTTTGTCACCAGCTGAAGGTTTAGTAACCTAGTTTTCTCGGTCATCAGAAAACATTTCTAATCACTGACTGTTGTATAATTAATCCCTAGCTTGGTACCAAATCTGAACCCTTGTGACGTCAACAGGATTAGAACTATTTATTTGCCGCCTATTGCTCATGTGTCAGTTGTCTAATAGTCCATTGAAATTTTCTCTGGATCTGCAAAATGAGGTGTGGCAGCAATGTAACACAGAACAATTATGTGTTTGTCCGTGCTGATTACGAATCTGCAATTAGTTTTTGCCGCAAAGAGAGAAATCGGCACTAGTTCTTATTTGGAATAAATTCAAGATTTAATAGATCGCTTGTACTGCAATAATGCATTTTTACAGAAAATTTTAAAGATTGACTTAGCATTGAAGTTAGTGGGAGAGATTGTAACTTTGCGGGATAAAAAAGTTTTTATTTTACTCAAGTTTATAAATCGTTTCTAATTATTTTTATATTCTAATAGTCATGCATAATGAGTTATATATATATATATATATATATATATATATATATTTGTATTTAAGTTTTCGCGGGCACTAAATGTATTAGATGGTTTCCGGGAATTCATCCGCGTAGTTGATAATTGATCCCAGCAGAACAGCAACTCTTAAACCCAGTTTATGGTTGCGATATGTGGATGATACTTTTGTGATTTGGCCTCATGGGAGGGAACACCTCAACGCATTTTTAGACCACCTTAATGGCATCCATCACAAAATAAAATTCACCATGGAGGTTGAAGCCAATAATCAACTGCCATTCCTTGATGTTCTCATAAATAGGAAGGAAGATGGAACACTTGGCCATACAGTATATAGGAAAGCAACTCACGCCAACAGATACCTTCACGCTAATTCTCATCACCACCCAGCCCAACTACAAGCCGTCGTCAAAACTTTAGTAACCAGATGACAAAGACTAGCTGACCAGGACAAGATCAAACAGGAAATGGAAAGTTTAAAAACAGCTCTGAGACTAAACGTATTTACAGACCGAAATATTCAAAGAGCCCTAAAGTCAAAACCGAGACGAACAGACGAGGAGCATGAGACACCAATAACCAAGGCTTATTTACCGTATGTCAAGGGTACCACGGACAGTATTGCAAGAATTCTACGGAGACACAATATCGATACTATTTTCAATACAGACAGAAAAATAAGCACGGTGTTGAGGACTCCGAAGACGAGGATCCCTTTAGAACAACAGCGAGTGTACGAGATTCCATGTGCAGACTGTCATAAAACCTATGTGGGGCAAACTAACAGAAGAATTCAAGCTAGACGTGGTGAACACCAGAATGCTATAAGAAAGCAGGAAAAAACAATATCCATTGCGGAACACGCCACCACGACGTCACACCGAATAGACTTTGAGAACACCAGAGTACTGGCAAATATAGAACACCCGAAATCAAGACTCGTAAGAGAGGCAATTTAAATAGCGAAGAGGCCTCACAGTCTAAACGCACGCAATGAAATCCAGAACTTATCGAATTGTTGGAAAATTATCTTAAACACCGTACCGGCCCGGACCCGTCTAATAACAATTCAACCGGAAATAACAAATCAGCAGGCGGGAGGCGTGCCCACTGAACGCCCAGGGCCAATCACACGCAGCCGTTCACGGTGCCAACCAATAGGCGCCGAGCCGCGACTATATAAAACCGTGCGCGCTCCTGAAAATATTCGAGTAACTAGAAGCGAAAGCAGAAGGCGACGAGAATTATGCGAACCGACCTGAAGAGGGTAGATGTGATTCTGCCAAAACGTCGTCATTTTACCATCGATCCCGGCAGGGCGAATCACTTGTCGCGCAGAATTTAGATCACCCGTTTTAAACCCAATTTCCCCTCTAATTCTCTAATTTACAACAGGCGGATACAAGAATAACAATGACTTAGACAAACTAATTGTAGAACTTCCAAAAATCGTTGGGTCGACGACATTAGCGTAGTGGTAGAGAGACTGCTGGTTGAAAAGACTCCAGCTGCGGCATTTACAGTAAAATTCAAGATATGAAGGATATTTGTGAATTTTTGTGTCATTTATTTACGTTTCACTTTTTTCTTAAATGTTTTCGTGCTCGTTTTCATCATTAAATCATTGATCACCTTACCTATATACAAACGACAACTTGAAGCAATGGCCGCAGCTAACGGATAGGGTCGCCGAGAAAAGTATTTTATTTTGTAAAAAAATCTATCTATTTTGTAGTTTCTTGTGAAAACGTAGCAAGAGCTATATCTGAGTCTAGTATAAGGCTTAAGTATCACGTATCACCTGACTATTGAACATGCCATAAATTGTTCAATTGTATACGAATTCAGTCTAAAAAATTACCAATGCGTTTAATGTAACAAAGTTAGAGACAACCTTCTGTATATCCGTAAAGTAACATGCCATTGACATACTGGAAAATAATGTAAAATATTAATAATTACAGAAATACTTAATCATTATCTGAAAGTTACTATACGATTTTGATGTAAAATGTTACGAGGAATACGATGAGACGGTTATTTTTTTAAATTTATTGTAGTTTTTGAGTAAAATGCAGAAAACCGTTTTGGGGGGGGTTATGGAGATTCCTCCCTTATTGCACGTTTGCGGCAAAAACTAATTGCAGATTCGTAATCAGCATGGTCAAAAACATAAATGTTCTGTGTTAGTTTGCTGCCACCTTATTTTGCAGATTCAGGCAACAGCTTGGAATGCAAATTAGTTGTCAGTTTAAATTACATGCCAGGTTTACCTCAATAAAGCTTTCGAAAAAAATAACATAATATAGTATTTATTTGTAGAAATTTAGTAGGATATTTCCTACCGAGGACAGAAATATGCAGAAACTGTGGGTAAAGAATTTGTTTTTCTAGGATAAATAATTAACTGATACTACAATTGCAATTTCCACAATTTACGTTTTTTTTTTAAACTGTCCAACGCGTTTCGACTAATGTCTTTGTCAAGGAACTAGACTAACTGGGTATTTCTTGAGGGAGTTGTATTTATATTCAAGGAGTGATATAATTACCAGGTACTTAATTTTGAACAGGATTATATAATTTTATTATAGGTAAAAGGATTAACTAAAGCGGTTTATTAAGGGGGAATTATTTATTTCTGTCTGGTCGTTTAGCAAATTACCTGTATTTTTAAGTTTATTAATCTCTAATGATTCTAAAAGGTTTAATTTATTGCCTTTATTTTCTGAATGTAATAATTTAAAATTTTCGTCGAAAAGATGATTTTCTTTTATGTTCAGCTTAATTGGAATCTGTTTTTTGATTAATGAAAGAATTACGGTGCTCATAGATACGTTTTTAACACTCTCTGCCGCTTTGACCAATATAGGCTTTAGGGCATGATCCCATGATAATTTATAGACTCCAGATTTATTTTTTGGATCGATTTTTGATTTGTTATTTTTGATAAATTTTCCAAGACTATTGTTTGTTTTGAATGTAACGTTAATATTCTCTTTTTTTAAAAAGGATGCTATCTTTAAACTTGGATTGCCAAAATAGGTTATACTATTATATGAATCATTAGGTATTGGTTTTGTTGCCTGGGTAAACTTCTCTTAATTCCTTTTTGTGTTTTTGATTTGCAAGAATATTTCCTATTAATTCGGCCTCAAACCCATTATTTACTGCTATCTGTTGGATTATGTTTAATTCTTTCTGAAAATTATCTGGTGATTGTTTTATGGAAAGTAATCTATGAACCATACTATTG
Organism: Octodonta nipae; assembly: GCA_034190945.1. Lineage (NCBI taxonomy): Eukaryota > Metazoa > Arthropoda > Insecta > Coleoptera > Chrysomelidae > Octodonta > Octodonta nipae. The sequence continues at coordinate 46,558,781 of CM067217.1, forward strand.
TAAGCTTAAAGTTTTTGTTGATATGGGTGTATACAAGTGCGGTGAATCGTTAGATCGGTTTGAGATGGTTTGTGAAATATTAGGATAAATTGTAAAAATCATAATTTTTATTTTATTACCTTACAAATGACAGTTATACAATATTACTACTGATCATTGCAATTTTAACGTAATGGTACTAAAAATGTATTTTCTGATGTTAGTGTCCTAACATAATCTCCGATGCTTTCCCTTTGTTGGAATTGGCTGTTCTGTATATTTTCTTGTTCCATTTTCCGGGAAATAGCAATTTCCATGCAAAAATAAAACCATTTCGCGTCGTGGTAACTTCCCCTCTTTACTTATAACATATTTGAATGAAAACTCTCAAAGGGCTGCATAATCGCTGATATTTACATTTTAACTTCTAAAAGATTTTTAATTGATGAACATATGAATACTACAAATAATCTAATTGCAAAAATACGAACTCTTGAACAATATAAGCGGTATAAAAAATGTATTTCAATATGAACAATATTGAAACTAATAACTAAGTGTATATGATTCACATCAAATATCTTATCAGTTTTATATAGTGTTACGAAATTTTCCCAAAGCCGACCCTGTGTCCTTTCAGCACGACAACAAACGCTTTACGATAAAAAATACGATTCTCGAAAAGACTCGGCAGCGGAAGGAGCGATGATTATTTTCTACTGGAGAATTCCACGGGGATTATAAAAGAAGCACGCCACGATCGCAGTTCAGTGATACCGCGACGACTAGCTTATATGGGATTGTTATTATATTTTTGAATCAGCTGTTGAATGTAAATAAAGTTCTAGAAAAGTGACAGTGAATATTAGTTTTATAATTTTTTTGAATTGAACCCACGAAGTATATTGCAATTTGGTGTCAGAAGTAAAGGATTAGTGCAGTTATGGAAACTCGAAGTATGGAAAAAACCGACGAAACTACCAGAAAAATTATCAAACAGGTTACAGAGGGACAAGACGAAAAAATAGCACAGATTCTAGAAAAACGTGACAAGAAGGAAAAACAACATCAAGAAGAAATTCAACAAAGGTTAGTGAAATCTTTTGATGATAAACGTAAAATAGAATTAGAAAATCTTGTCTCCACGATGAAAAGTGAACAACATAATTTAATTGAGGGATTGTTCTCGAAATTTGAACAAAAACAAGATCAACTTGAATTAAAACGACAAAATGAATTTAAATTATTAGATGAACACAGACAAAATGAATTTAAAATACTAGAAGAAAAACGACAAAATGATTTTAAAATTACTGAAGAAAAAAGACAAATGCAATTTGAACAACTAATGCAAATAGTATCACAAGTTAATGAAACAGTTAACGAAAGAATGCAAATAGTAGAATCAGATATAAAAGAGATAAACGACGACATAAAGATCCTAAAAAATAATGTGGAGGCCCTTGAAACCAAAGTAGATGACATCGATTCCATACAGAGCCAGGTGAAATTTGAAATCAGTTCCATTAAAAACACCGTACAAAGTGAAGTAAGTGAAGTACAAGATAAAATCAGTGCCATCCAAAATAAACTAGAAACAGAAATTAAAAAAATGCAACAGGACTTACAGCGAGGAAAATACCAGCACACCGTGAGTACCAAAGGTTCCTTTAGTAAACCACCCACATTCGACGGCAGTTCATCTTGGCCTATGTATAAACGGCAATTTGAGGCCGTGGCTACAGCTAATGGATGGGATAATCAAGAAAAATCTACTTCTCTGGTAATTTCATTAAGAGGTCCGGCCCTAGAACTCCTCCAAAGCATTCCAGTCGATGAACAAGGCAATTTCGACAAGATCATCGCCATCCTAGACAAACGATACGACAATCAATCTTTGAGCCAGGTATACCAAGTCCAACTGAGTGGAAAAACGCAAAAATCCGGTGAAAGTTTTCAAGAATTCGAAGCAGAGATTAGACGGTTAGTTCACTTGTCCTATCCAGACCTGCCAGAGGAAACGAAAGACCAGTTGGCCACACAGAGTTTCATAAACGGCATCAGAGACGTGGAAGTTCAACGAAATCTAAGACTAAGTGGCGTCAAGAAGAGTAATGAAGCTCTACTTCGGGCTTTGGAAGTAGAGGCCGTCGTGAACATGTCCAAGCCGAGGGTCCGAGCCGTTTCCTACAACCAGGAAGAGTCAGAGTCACAATTTCAAGCGCTGCTGGCAGCTCTGAACAAAATATTAGACCGGTCACAAAGAACTGGCACCAGAGAGGCATGTTACCGCTGCGGACGGACAGGGCACTTCCAACGTAATTGTCGAGTGAGGCCACCTGAACGATCACCGACCAGGGGTAACCAACAGAACAGCCACATGTCCAGGGACCGTCAGTCAGTCAGCATAGGGGGGCGAATGCTGACTGTCCCTCCACCAGCCCCCAAAACGTTATCCATCCGGGGATTTTGCCGAGATAGCGGCAGCCTAGTCATCAGAGGCACCATCAACGGGCGAGCAGTTACCATCACCATCGATACCGGCGCCGCTGTGTCCATTGCCAAGTCCAGGGTTTTGAGAGCATCAGAAATTCGGCCAGTTACCAATAACATCCAGCTCAGAACAGTCACCGGCGAGTCCATGTCAATACAGGGTGAGGCAGATGTCGTGCTACAGATAGGGGACAACATGATCCGGCATAGGGTCCTGGTAGCGGATATTGAGGACGATTTTATTTTGGGAATGGACCTAATTAGCCAGCATGGATTTATGTTCGACCCGAGATATGATGTTCTTCGGTTCCTGAATGAGGAATTTGTATTGACACGGCCCGTCAACACATCAGTCACGCCCATAAAAATTGTGGCAAAGTCTTCAGCTAGAATTCCCGGTCGAACGAAACAGATTATTCATGGGCAGCTAGACAGCAATCCTGGGAGCTGCGTTGGAATGGTGGAGCCCGTACACTCAGCTCATGACTACTTGGTTGGACGGGCTATAGTTAAAACCGGACGAGATATACCAATCAGAGTCCTGAATTTGTCCAACAACGACATCAGAATTACCAATGGTCAAGAGATAGCTTGTTTCGAGACAGTAGAGACCATCATCAATTGCGAAGAAGAGTACCAGACGTCGGTGAAGGAGACAGGGCCCGATAAAGAGTTCCTACAACAGTTTGCTGACCACTTAACACACTTGACACCAGAGAACCAGAAAAAAGCCAAGCAATTTATCACAAAACACTGGCAAATTTTTAACAGTAAAAATGGAACCACCGGTCGCACCAACATCATCCAGCATCGAATAGATACCGGAAAGGCTCAGCCCATCAGAATACCACCTAGACGACTACCATTGGGGCAACAACAGGCAGTCGAGGAAAACATCGAGTCCATGTTACAAAATGGAGTTATTGAGCCATCCATCAGTCCATGGTCTGCTCCCGTCGTGCTAGTTAAAAAGAAGGATGGAACCACCCGATTTTGCGTGGATTACAGAAAGCTCAATGACGTCACGAAGAAAGACAGCTATCCACTACCCCGAATCGACGACACTTTGACCACACTAGCAGGCTCACGTTGGTTCTCCACACTAGACCTAAAAAGTGGATATTGGCAGGTTGGTCTGCACGCAAACGACAGAGAGAAGACAGCGTTCTCCACCAGTAAAGGGCTGTTTCAGTTCACGGTCATGCCCTTTGGGTTATGTAATGCACCCGCTACATTTGAGAGGCTAATGGAGTATGTACTGAGCGGGTTAACATGGAGGACGTGCTTAGTATACCTCGACGACATTCTAGTCATGGGCCAGACATTCGACGACCATCTGAAGAACCTGGGCGAAGTATTCTCCAGAATTAATAATGCCAACCTGAGACTCAATCCGAAGAAGTGTTCCTTGTTTCAAAAAGAAGTAGAGTTTTTGGGCCACGTAGTGTCCGAGTCAGGAATCCGCACCAACGAAGACAAGATAGAAGCCATCCGCGATTGGCCAGTTCCAAGAGACAAACATGAACTCCGAAGCTTCTTGGGCCTATGTTCATACTACCGGCGTTTTGTTGAGGGATTTGCCACCATCGCCGCCCCTCTACATCGGCAGACCACTGATAAAGAGACCTTCCATTGGAATCAGGATTGCGAAACATCATTCAGGCGACTGAAGGCAGCACTATGTTCCAGCCCAATCCTAGCCTTTCCTACACAGTCCGGCAAGTTCATCTTATACACCGACGCCAGCAACACAGGTTTGGGGGCCGTCCTATCCCAGGTGCAAGATGGTGAAGAGAGGGTGATCGAGTACTACAGCCGTGGATTCTCGAAGCCAGAAAGAAATTATTGCGTCACCAGAAAAGAACTTCTTGCAATAATAAGGGCTGTGGACCATTTCCATAAATACCTGTATGGTCGCCATTTCTTAATCCGAACAGATCATGCCGCACTCAAATGGCTGCTGGACATGAAGACACCGGAAGGACAACTGGCCAGATGGATGGAGAAATTACAGCAATACGACTTCAAGGTGGAACACCGTGCCGGCCGGTTGCACAATAATGCCGATGCCCTATCCAGAAGACCCTGTAGAGCGGAATGCAAGCATTGTCTGAAGACGGAACAGCGAGAGGGTATCTCCATCAGGCAGATTCGAGTGCAGGCCAATGAAGACTGGACAACGGAACAGTGCATCCAGGACCAAATGGCTGATCCAGACATCGAACCAATCTTGTCACTCAAAATGAGAGGGGCACCCAGGCCACGATGGGACGAGGTAGCTAGATACTCCGGCGTGCTGAAATCGTTATGGGCTCAGTGGGACTCTCTACGAGTAGACAATGGAATGCTCAAGCGAGTTTGGGAAAGCGCTGATGGACGAGAAACCAAGTCCCAACTGGTAGTTCCGAAGAAAAAGGTACCAGCCATCCTGACCGAAGTACATGATGGAATTACCGGAGGCCACCTGGGCATGAATAAAACCCTAGACAAAGTTCGCCAGCGGTACTACTGGGTGAATTACTTCGAAGACGTCAGAGCTTGGTGCCGCAAATGTGCCACATGTGCCGCCAGTAAGGGCCCGAAGACCCGGACCAAGGGCAGAATGCAGCAGTACAATGTGGGCGTCCCATTTGAGAGAATCGCCATCGATGTCGCCGGTCCGATTCCCGAGTCTGAGAGGGGGAACAAATACATTCTGGTCGCAATGGATTACTTCAGCAAATGGCCTGAGGCATATGCGATACCCAACCAAGAGGCAACCACGGTAGCGACGGTGCTAGTAGAACAACTATTCAGCCGGTTTGGCGTCCCGATGGAATTACATTCAGACCAGGGGCGTAACTTCGAATCGAATGTATTCCAGAAGGTCTGCACGATGTTGGGGATCAGGAAAACGAGAACAACACCATTACACCCACAGTCAGACGGAATGGTGGAAAGATTCAACAGGACCTTGGAACAACACCTATCCAAGGTCGTCAGCAATAACCAGCGTGATTGGGATGAGCATATTCCCCTATTCCTGTTGTCATATCGCTCTGCTGTACATAATAGTACAGGCCTGACCCCAGCCAGGGTCCTATTCGGAAAGGAGCTGCGATTACCATGCGACTTGGCATTTGGCTCCCCCGAAGAACCTCCCCAAGACATCGACGACTATGCCGACCAGCTCCGACATAACCTGCTGGCAATACACGAATTAGCCCGAACGCAGATGTTGGCCACCAGTGACCGGATGAAGACGCGATACGACCTCAAGGCCAATTCAGTCGGGTTCCAGGAGAGGGACAAAGTCTGGTTGTACAACCCCCAACGGAGCAAGGGTAAATCCCCAAAGCTTACACCCGCCTGGGATGGTCCATACGAGGTGGTCAAGAGGCTTAATGACGTCGTCTACCGGATCCGTCGAAACCCCAAGGCTAAATTGAAGGTGGTTCATTTAGATCGACTAGCTCCCTACCATGGAGAGGATGTTTCTGATCGGGACGATCAGAATTAAGGGGGGGGGCAGTGTTACGAAATTTTCCCAAAGCCGACCCTGTGTCCTTTCAGCACGACAACAAACGCTTTACGATAAAAAATACGATTCTCGAAAAGACTCGGCAGCGGAAGGAGCGATGATTATTTTCTACTGGAGAATTCCACGGGGATTATAAAAGAAGCACGCCACGATCGCAGTTCAGTGATACCGCGACGACTAGCTTATATGGGATTGTTATTATATTTTTGAATCAGTTGTTGAATGTAAATAAAGTTCTAGAAAAGTGACAGTGAATATTAGTTTTATAATTTTTTTGAATTGAACCCACGAAGTATATTGCAATAGTTTAAACCTCAACCCTAAAGTTGGAAATTGTGTGTAATGATAACGTCACACAGTTTTCAACAACACAATTTCTTCCAAATACATTGATAACTCCCACACGTGACCATATTGACGGCTCAAATAGTCTGTTTATATCTCCTGCAAGTGGAGTATCACGGACTAAGTGAGACTGTATACTACTGACTCATTGTGCTCAACCTCAGCAATCAATCTATTTACATTAATTTTCTTCGTCGGTTGAAAAATTTTCAATATTCAACGTAATTTTCAGTCATGTACATACGTCAATAAGAGGAGGATGACAGATATAGGTATGCCTGTCCGTGATATTTTTTCTAGATTATGATAGCAGTATATTAGTGATAAGTATGTGAGTCATATTGGGAATTTCTAAAGTAAGCAATCTGAGAAACAAGTACACAGAGGTTTGAAGTCGGTAGCCACACCGTGCCATTGTTGTGACTATAAAGTTCTTTAATAATAATAACATTCTTGTGTCATGTGATTACTTACGCTTTAGAATCCCAAAGTTAAAATTGCACAATATTGTTCCATGTCTTTAATGACACTGTAACTCCTTCATTAAATTGCTCCAAAAATACTTGAGGTTTATTGAGCCTGTTCTTTTTCGAGATTGCTATCCTTTTCACGTCAACATGACAACGAAGTCAGAATAGACTTTGAAACATTTGGTTCTCCATCAATATACGTCGTTTTATTTCGATTGGTTATTGCCCAAAAAAACATGAAAGTAATCTAGAATATGCCACAAACAACGTTTAGAAGACAACATGTTTAAAGTTCAAAGCCTCTATCCCATGGGAAGTGATTACAGTACAAGATTAGAAATTATTTTAAAATGTTACAAAAAAATATTACTTTTTGAAGATACTAGGATTGATGTTAGCTATTAAGTGCAGTTTTGAACTAATTCTTCTTCTTCTCATTTTTTATATGTCGTACGAACGAATAGGCTATTGAGCTCTTTGTCCCATCAAATTTTGAACCATTGTAAACATTATTTATGTTGAATTTTATTTTATTATCGCAAATGGCCTCATTACCTTTAGATTATAACGATATTTGTTAATGCTGTTTACTCAGAGAAACCTATTTTTTTATCTGATTTTGCGTGAGAAAAACTTGACAATGAATCATTTGCATATATTACTAGGACGAGGCACAAATAATTATATATTAGGTTAACAGTAGTTATGAATATAATCAATTCTAATATAGTCTGTGACATAGAAATTAGAACACACAGTATTTTCGAATGGCTACTTAAATATTCAACCTCATCTGAACATTGAATTTTGAGTTGTTTCATTTTGGTTTTTTAAAGATGTTAAGAAAAATCTATTGTTTTGATTAGTGAGACTATAAATGTTAACAAAAGATAGCGGTTACCGGAAAACAGTTGGGTACATTTGTTTCTTTCTTAAATCCATATTCAAAAGATCACAAATTACTAATTTAAGGAAGCTAGCGTTCGCCCAGTGAGTCGAAAATAGACCAAAAATATTCTTAAAATTTTGAAGATAATATACCTATATGAATTTGCATATTTCCAACATTTTTTTCTACTATTATACACTATTCTGTGTACTTACACAAAATAGTTCACTACCATTGTAATTGAGTAAATAATTATTTCGCAAAGGTTACTTAATGATTTCAGTTTAGTTGTCTTACGGTTCCAGTTAATATCTTTACATACAAGACGTGAAGGCATATTCAATATCTAAGCAAAATCAAATAACGCTCTGTTCCTGAATAAAAAAGAATATAAACATTTTCATGATATGTTATTATTGAGTAAATTAGAAATACAAATACAAGTCGAGAGTTTAAAACGTCAATAATAATCAAGAATTTGAAAAAAAGCCTTATTCTGAAGTACTTGAAAATATAAATATGAAATAATTTTGTCCTTTAGCGGTGAAAAGCTTAATGGTGCTTGTTCAGCTACTGTGGAATAGATGGTACCAATAATTATTATTAACGGAAAATTTGAGCCGTTCCATGTTTTTATTAATAACACTAAACGCCATCAATTAGCAATTAAAAAACTCAAGAATATCGGTTTTTGTCAAACAGAATAAATTGGTACCCAACTCTGTTACATTTGTTGCGTATTTATATATAGATTTTTAATAAAATACACATCCTTAAAATGTCAGTATGTTCATTTTAGGGAAAAGTCATTCACCATTCACCCTGTATTAAGAGGCAGAACTTTGCAGGAATGGGGCCTTGTAATGTGAAATAAAATATCTATACTATAAAATATAAGGACAGAAAACAGTATCTGACTGCTATTTAAACATGCATTAATAATTATCAGTATAACACCTTAACAGTATATCAAATATTAAATTAATAATAAATATAATCGCCAGGGCATGTCTGGAGCCGGCTCTGGACATGACAGCATGCGGGATGTCGGTGGCAGGGTGCTGGGGAGGCGGGCCCCTGTCGTTCAAAGAGCTACAGCCCAAGAACCCCAAGAACCACAACAACACTCACCAATACGGTCACAGAATCAACGTGACCATCACCAACGGAGTAAAACGAGAACTCCATCCGCAGAAAGTGTTGCGCAGGATCAACAGCCAGCACTCACTCAAGCGGGACTGAAAAGCCAGCGCATGAAATGGACTAGCGCCATGAATGAATTTATAATGCGCACGTTCTACAGAATTACGAACCTTGACCAGGATAAGACTGGATATCGCCAAATACTCCATCAAGAATTCTGTCGGGAGTACCCAGAGCTTCAAGTTACCGAACAGAGAGTCGCCGATCAATATCGTGTCATCTTGAGAAATGGCCTTATTTCGCATGATCAACTGGTTACAATAAAGAGCGAAGTTGAGCGCGAATTATTTGGTCGAAATACAACAGATCCAGAGCCTGAAAAGAGCCAGAAACACCTTTGGCGCAAAGAGCGGACGAGACTCAAGAACGTCATCAAGAACAGCCAGCCAACGATGATCTGCTTGAGGAAATCCAAGCAGAAATGGAAAGAGCTGTTATAGAGTATAGTGGAACAGATCCATTGAATAGACCAACTCTTCCCAAACTAAGATCTTCTAAGAAACTGGGTATCATCTTGCAGGCCATGAACAAATTTATCTTGCCAAACTATTTAGGTGCTAATACGTTAGAGTCGCTACACACAATCATTTACTGTGCTGCAATTTCCATCTGCAGAACAATTGGGGTGGCAATAAGGTCAAAACAAGACCCTCCTCAATTTAGACAAACACCTCGAATACCATCTCGGCAAAGAAGGCTAGAAGGGAAAATTAATTCTCTTCGGAAAGACATTGGAAGACTGACCGAGTACCAACGAGGGGTCAGGAACAACAGAATAGAAAGACTTGTCAAGACTATCATGGACAATAACCGAATACATCACATCTCAGCAGTGTCTGGACAGTCTACGACAAAAACTTTCCGTCTACACAAGTCGATTGAGAAGGTACAAAACCAGTAACCAACGGAAACTAGACAACACACTATTCCGAAAATCAGAAAAAGGGTTTTATAGAAAACTCAACATCAATAATAATGAAACTCCTAGTTATCCCAGTAAAACAGACATCGAGGAATTCTGACAACAGAGCTTTCCACAACAATCTCCTATAACTCCAAAGCCAGCTGGATTAATGAGGAGGACGCTGCATTTCAGAACTCTGAGGGCATGCAACGCCTACCATTTACAACGGAAGACACATCCAACATAATGAAGCACCTCCATAACTGGAAAGTACCAGGACCAGATGGTGTGCAAAATTATTGGATCAAAAAACTCTACGCAACCCACGAAACTCTAACAGCCCTTATAAATGACGTAATTACCCACCCACACAAGATGCCTAATTTCCTTACGCACGGTGCTACATACCTCTTGCCAAAGAACAACCTATGTACACAGGATGCAGCAAAGTACCGACCAATCACTTGCCTTCCAACCTTATACAAACTCATAACATCGTGCATTAATCATCGCATTTTCAAACATTGTGAGCTGAACAACATAATTACTCAACAACAAAAGGGATGCGCAAAAAATTCGATGGGCTGCAAAGAACAACTGATAATTGATTCCGTTGTCTGCAATCAGGCCCACGCCAAGCGACGGAATCTCTACATGGCATATGTGGACTACAAAAAGGCATTTGATTCAGTTCCACATGATTGGCTCATTAAGGCACTGAAACTCTATAAAGTGAGTAAATGTATTATTAACTTTTTAGAATATGCCATGTCCTGGCAAACCAAAATCTCACTGAATGAAGCCAACTGTTTGATACAAACTGACCCCATTTCAATCAGAAGGGGTATATTCCAGGGAGACTCTCTTAGCCCGCTGTGGTTCTGCCTGGCTATGAACCCTCTCTCAAACAAACTGAGCTCGACAAATTTTGGGTTCAGTCTCAAACAAAACAACGTACAAGCATTAAAGATAAACCATTTGTTATACATGGACGACTTTAGCTTGATGGCACCTACGAAACAACAGCTGCATAATATGCTTAAAATAGTAGAAGGGTTCTCTAGTGACATCCATATGAAATTTGGTCTAGACAAATGCCGAATTATTAATATAATTAAAGGCAAAATACAGCAGGGGCACTTCGAAATGGGAGATGGCACCTCAATTGAATCTATGGGGGAAGGTCATATCTATAAATACCTTGGAATAAAGCAGGCTCAACGTATTGATCACTTGACTATGAAAAAGGACCTAACAGCAGAGTTTTATAGAAGGGTACGACGACTGTTGAAAACCAAACTAAAAAGTAAAAATCTCTTTCAGGCTATCAACACCTATGCATGTTCAGTGCTCAGTTACTCTTTCGGTATAGTTAACTGGTGCAAGACTGACATTGAAAACTTACAACGAAAAGTTCGAGTTTTACTAACAAAAACTCAAGATCACCATCCAAAGAGCTCTGTTGAACGTACAACTTTGCCACGGTATAAAGGAGGAAGAGGATTGGCAGATCTAAGCAAAATATTAGATCAACAAATTTCTATTTTGCAGAGTCATTTCCAGTAACTCGCAGAATTTTCTGATCTACACAGAGTCATGTGCCTGGTTGATGACTCAACACCACTGCGACTGACACAACAACACGTTCAATTACACCACCAGACTACTGATCAGAAACTGCTGAAATGGAAAGAGAAGCCCCTTCATGGAAGACATATAAATGACGTCAACCGAGATTATGTCGACAGTGCAGCGTCGAACTACTGGTTGATCTCTGGTCATATGTTTCCTGAAACGGAAGGCTTTATATTGGCAATCCAAGATCAAGTAATCCCAACCCTTCTGTTAACAACGACAGATGCAGGTACGGTTGCCAAACATCTGAGTCTATCCATCATATCACAGGAGGTTGTCAAGCGTTCGCTGCAACTGAATACAAAGAACGACACAATGCTGTGGCAAAAATACTGCACCGAAACTTGAACTATCACAGTCGGTAAGATTACCATACTATAAGTACAAACCAGAATCTGTTTTAGAAAATAACAACTACAAGCTGTACTGGGACCGCACGATACTGACTGATCGGACTGTTGCTCACAATAGACCAGATATAGTTTTGGTAGATAAAGTCGCTCAGAACGAAACAACTTTAATTGACATAGCAATTCATAACAACAATAAAATAAGTGTCCAGCAGGCTGAGAAAATGACCAAATATAAAGATTTGAAATGTCAAATAAAGACTCAGTGGGACATTAACAACACACGAACTGTACCAATTGTTATGTCAACGACGAACATTTTTACAAACAAATGCAAAAAGCCGTCCTGTTAAGGACAACCCGGACGATCAGGAAATTCATGGGAAACTGCCGCCACGACTCCAACCACGGGCCTGAAAAGCTGGCAAGGGCTCCCACAGAGCTAAACCCTGGTATCTAGGATATCTGGGGTTTAGTGAATTTTCCCCTAAAGGCACTCTTAGCGTGCCTTAGAGGGAGTGTGATGCCATACATTTTATGGTCAAGTCGGGGTAATATAATATATTTAAAATTTAGTTTTTTTTCAAAATGCTTTACTGTGTCATTCAGATATTACACCATTACGATTTCAATTTCTAAGAAGAAAACCAACTCATAAATAACTATGAAGATAAAATATAAAGTAATACAATGCACCTGCTGTTAATTAATGTTAAATAATACCTTTATTTGTTGTCAATTTTTGTAAGTGTATTGAAACTGAAATGTTTAAAATAATACATTGATAATTTTCACATTGAAAAAACCTTAACCCAACGACTAACAATGTTTTGAATAGTCAAATTGAAATCAAATTCGCTACAACGGCGATGGCGGTGAACATTAGAATTATTGCCCTGATGTCAGATCTAACTATTTATCGTAAATCTCACTATTTGTATTCATATCATGGGCTTTGTCATCTTAGTTAAATTGTATGAAACTATTTATTAACCTTTAAAATAGAAACAGTATAAATTAAAAGTATAATGTTAAAATAATAAAATATTAACGGAAACATATTGATCAATGGCCACACAAAACACAATTCTAATTTTAGTTGACCAACCACATTTAGAAAGAAATGAAAGTTTCAAACTTGCGAGTGTCCAATAAATGGTCATTATTATATAATATATTTTTTTATGGTTGAGATCTCTACGTGATAATATAGATAGCATGATAATATAGAATAACTTTAGGAACCCATCAAAATTTGTTTTTCTTTTAATTTAGTTTATTTTTCTCATCCAGTCAATCCATTTTACGATTTTTTGTCCAAGCAATCTGGCACTGTTTTGGAATTGACAGTGAATTTTTTATTTTGTTTAATGAATGTACCAATATTATAAATAAATTTAAGCACTCTGCACTGAAGGTCGTCAGTAGCTACTAAACAAAACAAAAATAAAGAAAATCTTTGCCTATTTATATAGATATAATTCGTTCATAATGTTTTGTTTGTTGGACAAATATTTAAACAATATATTTGTTTGTAAACTTGGTTTAAAAGCAATAAAATTGTGTATTTTAATGCAGTAATAATAGTAAATAAAAGTAATATAACATCTTTTTTTTGTAGTACTTATAATTAGCAACTAATAGAATTTAATAAACCTTGTTAGCAACATTTCAAAAATTGATAACGAATTGGTAATCTAATTAAACATTTGTTCTTTTTGACATAATGTATAGTATAAATGGAAACTTTCATTTTTACATATACACATGTATATAATAAAATGATCCATAAATAACTAAATAACGTGTTCCCTAGTCAAATCTGCAAGAGCTTTCTAAACGCTTAATGGCAAGTCGCAGAAAAAATTACGAGCTTCTGTAATTTCTTACAACGATTTGAGAGAAACAGATAAGGTAAATAACTGGCAGTCAAGGTATAGTCACGACAATTTGTAAAAAAACACGTGTTGCCTTCTTATAGAAAAACTCTCGCTGGATTAACTAAGAGAAACTGCCCTATGGATTAGTCAACTAGTTTTCCGTGTAATTGATACAATTCGTTGAATTCGGCAGCCTCTTCGTAATTGCAAATTTTGAATTCGTTCTGGATTAATTGATTTTGAAGTTGACTTTTTGGTGTGCATTAGACAGGATCTGTTGTCATGATATTACTTCTATCTCTATAGACGATTTCTGTATTGTTTAACAACATAAAAACACTTTTATGATTTTTCTTTTTTTAGTGTGTTCTTCTAGTAACATCTTGGTTTTGGCCCAGTTCAGTTTGTATAAACTATTATCAGTTAATACATGGTTTGCCAATCTTGGTCTGTCTATGTGTCTTCTCGAGATGTTGTAATTGGTGCTATTTTTCCATACTTGAAGAGAGGCCTTAATGTTTCACCGTTATGTTTTCCCACAAACACAAGGTACACCGTATACACAATTTTTTTGAACTTTCTATAGCGTTTTGTTTTTGGTAAATTATATCTTGGTTAATTGATTGTTTTTAATTTTGGGGAGATTTACGTTTCCGAAGGAAATTTTGGAATAAAATAAATACCCAATACATTTTATGAACAAAACAATTAAATCCTTATAAAACAAAGAGACCAACAAACAACAAATACATACAAAGTAAAAAATGTTTATAAAAGAAACAATTCACCAAGATATAATTTAAGGAAAACAAAGCGGGAAAACGCCTAGTCAGAGTTCCAATAATTGTGTATACAATATACTTTGTGTCTGCAAGTAAGGAAAAACGAACACAAATACATCATTTAAAAAAATAGTTATATTGGGTTTTGATTTAAAACCTTCGGGAAAAAAGAAAAACACGTATACACAAGCGGCAATGAGCCCTATGAAAATAAACACCTTTGCGTTATTAAACATCTAATTTTGTAAAAGAGGGTAGTGTATTCTGTTAAATAGATCATTTGAAGACTTCGTTACTCCAACTTTTATCAATATTTTCTGAATGTTGAATATACTGAATATACTTTCATACATATAAATCTGTGGAGCTACTGCAACCTTTGTCTTTTAGGATGGGATAAACAGTCCTACGGCTATCATGGTGATGATGGACATTCATTTTGTTCATCTGGAACTGGACAGCCTTATGGACCCACCTTTACCACAGGTGATGTCATCGGTTGCGGAATCAACCTAATAGATAACACTTGTTTCTACACTAAAAACGGACATCATCTTGGTACAGCTTTTACAGATCTACCTGTAAGTATTAAAATGATAACATTAAAGGAAAGTAATTTTTGATTTGAAAATGTATAGGTAAAAATTGTACTGCCTGTAAAATACTACTCGTCTGATTTTTTTATTGTTTAAAATATATCCGTTAACATGAATATTTTATTATCTTCAAAGCCAAGTATAATCAAAAATCAACTTGTAGAAAGTTTTCCAAAATTGCGGTTTACAGATTTCTCCTCACTAATATTCAGATCAACGAAATTTAAAACTTATATTTATCTGATATGACTCATGAACAAACACAAAAACTACTTTCCTTTCTGTTTACATTTTTTTGTTTCTTTCTGTTTACATTCAACAAATAAAAAGTATCCTGAAAGGGGTTAGTATTAATCTCCTCAGGATGTTAGAAAAATGTAGCTCTGTTCCTCCTAGTGCATCCTGGGTAACGCTAGAGGCTAGAACGATAGGCAATCCATGCTATCATACGATCTTCTGGATATCAAAACATGCATTCAACAAATGGTTCCCCTCAGAACCAATTGACGAAAGACTCTTGGTCTCTTTGGCAAAGTCTGCATTAGTAGAGAAGAGTGAATATCTATTTTTTTAGATCGTAACATTCATATGCACTCATTGTCATAATCTGTATTTAAACTGGAGCATTTCCTGTTGTCATTATATGTCGCTGCTAAATTATGAGAAGATACAATTTTATTTTCTTTGAATGAAGAATAAACAGTTCCACTGTTATAAAATTCAATGTAATCTTAGTGTTCGAAAATGCTGCTAAATAGATAGGTAGAATTTATTCTTTTCACTGCTAGGATTTTGGAAAGGAATCTAAAACCAATATCTCTTGTAGTACATATTGTGAATCAAACCTTTCATTAAGTAAACAATAAACATCTTCACTGCCAAGACTCACCACTTCCATCTCATAAAACAATACTTAACATTACCTTTTGATCATATGTACTCATACCAATACTTGAAAATGCTTGGTTGTAGGGGAGCCAGTTTACTTGAGAACTTATAAATTCTGTGCTTACATTCATTTTAATTTCTCCTATATTGACTTATTCTTAAATCATCTGGTTTTCTTTTGTTAAAAAATAATAAATTTCCTGAATTCTTCCCATTTCCTTTGGCTGGTGGATTTTTTTGGAATAATTATTAAATTCACCAAAATATAATGCCCAAACAATATCTATTATTTGATAAACGTTTTGAAATATGATTACATTTTTTTGGTATTGTTACAGCCGAATTTATATCCAACAGTGGGTTTGCAAACTCCTGGAGAAGTAATCGATGCAAATTTCGGACAGGAACCGTTTGTATTCGATATTGAAGATATGATGAAAGAATTACGATCGCGAACAAGAATCGAAATAAATGATTTTCCGGTCCCGGAGAGCCAAGGAGAATGGCAAGCCATACTAAATAAGTAAGTACCCATAATATGCATACACAGTCAAACTTATATGGATCTAACTTATATGGAATTACCCAATATTTATGGACCATTTGCACAAGGAAAATAGCCGCGACAGTATTATAAGCCAAACCATTAAGCCAGTGGAATAAATATTTGAAATCGTTATAATTATATTCGTTCGCTTGAGGACAAACCAATACAAACAGAAGATATAAATGTGTTCACTAATGACAACAGTTATTTATTATCATCAGTACAGTGGGGGGAAATTAAAGTGAAGATTTTTAGAGTTAGGGTAGCTTAAAAAATATTCAAAGGAGAAGAGGCTGAAATCGGTTTCAGCACCGCTTTCCACTCAAATGGCAAACCTTACTGTATGTCATGCAATGCTTCAGAGGCAACTTTTGCAAGTTATGGAGCTATTGTTTCAATAGACTTCGCTACTATCTCTTTGTTTTCTGAATGACAGTTGTGGCATCTTTATACATTTCTTGGTAATGACACCACACTTGTAGAAAAAACTTTATATTTCAACAATTCCAAAAATCTCGTAGTCTAGGTCAGAAATAATTAAACAACACTAAAATCAATTATATCAAAAACAAACACAGAACAAATCAAAAATCAAAAAAATGCATTTATATCATTCCTTGTAAATGTAATAAATTTTATATTGGTGAAATCTCTTCAGTTGCTAAATGTAGAAATAAATGAACACAAAAATTATATACAGAAACAGCAATTCGAAAAGTCCAAATTCTACCTGGGGTCATAAATTACGATTTCAAAAATCAACTAATTTACATGAAGAAGAATCCAACACAAAACAAAAGGTTATAGAGCCGGTTTTAATTTTATCATATGAAAGATATCGCTACTTCTTCTGTAGAATTTTGTCGTTTGTTGAAGATGTAATTACTGATAGTCATGTCCTTTTTAATAACCCTATATCGGGATAGTTCATAAGGTTTTAATGGGATCACTGAAACATCATAATTATTGATCGCATTTTTGGGAATGTCTTATAACTAATTTACACCTTGAAGCGTCAGTAAAATTCGGAACATATCTTCTTAAATTCGTCCAGTTTGCAGGAAGCATTATTATTTTTATGTGTATAGAATTTTCTTACGCTACCCTGTATATATCAAATAGTAGTAAATTCTCTTAATTACGTCCCTTAATAATGTTAAACATTTTAATTTTACTAATTCTATATTTTCTTAAACTGTAAGTACTACTAGCCAATTTTTGACACATACTTACTATTATTGTATTTGTTCAAAAAAGAAAGAGAATGCAAATTTACACTGAAGCACTGAAGACAAATAGGTATTTTACAGGCTGAACATGGATTTCTAGTTTGTCTGACTTTGTTTGGAGGCCGTTTTGATCTCTGCGGTATTTCAGATTTAAAATATCATCTGCATACATTCGGATTTTGCGAGGTGCATTAGTATCGTAAATACTTTCCGTCATATAAGGAGTGTACAGTTGCTTTCCTAGTTTCTTCAAGTAACTGGCTCGGGAAATATCTTTACCTCCTGAATTAAATAGGTATAAAACACGACCATTTACACCAGCAATATCTAAAATTGCATGAAAGAGGACCATTGGCCAACGCCTAAATAAAATAGGGGATAATTCCAATTATTTCTAAACTAATAATAAATTTTTTGGTATGATTCGAAAAACCTCAATTATAATTCTCGCTATAAACTTAAAAAATACCAGCAAAGTAATAATAATGCAAATCTACACTAAAAAATGCAATACTTACTTGACGAATATGTAACACTAAAACTACTATCGGGTCCGGCGTACCCAACGTACGTCACTGAAAGACGCCAATAAGCTCCCGCTACTATTTTATTTCTGTGGAATGCAGCCGACATCGATTTCTCGCAGGTCCCGAGGACCCGATAGTAGTACTTAAGGATTAAATTTTCTTTATTGTCGTTTACCTAGAAAACCCTATAACATTTGGGGCTATTGATATATACAGACTTTTGTACAAGTGTGTTATTCCCAAAACTGCATATGACCAGAGTTTGTTTTTGTCACACGACTGGCGAATTTTCCTGTTCTCAGAGGAGACTGTACCACAGTTATAAAAGAGCCATAATAAAAAGCTTGCGCGTTCGGTAAAAATGGTCTATAGTATCTACTCATAGGGATTTTATTTTAAGTGTTTCCTATAATTTGTCAACTCTACACAGGCGTTTCAACTCCAAGTCTAGGGTCGTTTTCAAACAATATTCATATGCTATAATGTTCATTGCAATGTATATTTTTGTATTTGTCGAATAAATTTGCCAGTAATGATTTCTCCGGCTTTTCAACTTTTTAATGAGTGTTCTGCTATTATGCTCGTCTCGAAATGATTGTTTCCAAGTAAGTTCCAGCTCTATTAAGGATGCTCCGATTTCTGTTTTTCATCAAGATCAATGATGAAGCACTTTTTTGAATATTTCCGGAAACCTTTGAAAATATACAGTAATTTGATGAGTTGTGGTGATATTTCCCAAAAAGTGCTTAAACATTGGCAAATAATTGCCGCATTCCACTCGATGGTTGCCAGCACTGGTTCTGGTTAATATGTTGTTAGCTGAATTTGATTTATTCTCATGTCTTTGGTAGATTTTGTATTCGTCACAAACACAACACTGTATACTCAAGTTTTAGAGCTTTTGGTCTGCGGTAAAAGATTCTGTAAGCGTGAAAACAGGTCATAAGTTATTATTGATTTTAAGGACCATATTAATTACGATTTTCGAAGAGTTTTTTTTCGGATAAGCGCAGAATTTATGTTATGTTCATTATTTTGTTTTCTGTTTGTGTATTGTTTTGTATAATTTCAGTGGGTAAGGAAAGGCGCAAATTGAGACGCGTATAGCGCTTGGAGGTGACATGACACGACTAGCGCGACGAGCACGTGTCACACACGTATCGTGGTGATCAGCATATTGAGACACAGATCGTAGCCAATTTCTTTGGAAAATGTCTGTTTCACGAACGAAAAAAATTGATTTTTCATTTTGGTCTTCATATAATAAACTCCTTTATATCGTGGAACACTTTTTGAAACCTTACCGCCTCTATTAAAATCTCATCTTGCCATTTTTCAAAACACTTGACAATCAGTTCACACGACCCGCACGAGAAACTGTCTCAACTACAGCGCGACGCAACCGTCTGCAGCTCTTTGTCAATTTGCGCTGTTCTATTCAATCACATAGGTTACAAAAGATCGCGCTGTGCTGCCTCATGTCACAGTAGCTATACGCGTCTCAATTTGCACCTTGCCTTAAGATATGTTTTTTTCATATAAGAACGCAATTACATAGCAGAGACTTCACTTCGACTTTTATTGTTTTAAGTCTGTGCAACTTGGTAGTTCAAACTATTGTCGCTGTGAGTGGGCAAGTCTACGGTTTACACACAAATTGCAATAGTGCAGTTATGTCGGAGGAATAGTAAAGATTTTCCCAAACAGCAATTCGGGTTTTTATTCCGGCAATCCTGATTACTGAATTATAAAAAGTGATTTTTATTTCTTTAGTTACACTATTTATTTATAGAAAATATTTTTTCTTCTTTTTTAACCGACTTCAAAAAAGGAAGAGGTTTTCAATTCATCTGTATATATGTATTCTTGTTTTTATTCTTTTTTATGTATATTCAGCGATTATCTAAATCGAATCAGTGTAAACTGAGTTGTATTATAAAGGATCACAAAAAATATATGGACAAAAAACCAAAATTGGCGGATAGAGTGTATTAAAATTGTAATTATTGTCATTCGAAATCTAGAAGTTAATTGAAAGCATATTGGTATTAAAAATCAAATTAAATAATAAATAATAGACTTGAGATCTTCATTCGCCTGAGTATACAGTGTGTTCACTTGAGTTGCAATCGTATGGAAAACTTTCTTATTAATAATAAGGAAAAGTTATTTTTCATGTTAATATTTACATTGTCTGAAACCTAAAATGAAGTTGTCACTATTTTCAAAATTATTTAATATTGTCAAATATAATAATATATTGCTTTTTAGTTAATTATTTATGTGTTTTTTAGGTTGTTTTTTTTCTGGTATTGTAAAATTTATTATATTTTCTTAATAATATGTATGTATTAAATACTAGTAATTTTCCAAAAACTTATTTTTTTAAGATGTTTGAACAGTAGATAATGGGTGATTCCATATTAGTTTTCTTGTGTGTATATATTTCTGATTATGAAAAAAAAAATAACCATAAGAATCATTTTCTTGAAAGCCCTATAGTTATTGAGTTATTAATTTTTGAAATTTTTATAAAGTCGGCCACATGGGTAATATTTTTTTCTCATTTCTTTATTAATCTTAAAACGTTGCTTAATTCATTTATTTTCTGACCTCGTGTCGTGATTCTTTGCGTTTTATTTAAATAATAAGGCTTAGTCTTCAAATATCAAATAAACAATATGATAATTTTTGATGAAGCCAAGTGCAATTTGTAATCCCGTGGAACTTTTGGTGATTGCCGGAGTATATGAGATATTTGTACAGGGTGTATAGCATTTCCAGATGGTGGGTCCTTTTAGGAAGCTAGTGAAAAAAGTGGTGTTTAGCGTCCCGATAGCTTTGCAAACGTTATAGTTGTAGTGTTGGACAGTGTGGAGGCTCTACCAAGAACTAGCCCCAGAAGATTGGGATTACTCATTTTCTATGTGCTATTTAGTGAATAATAATACATATGAGACCATATCACAAATCAAGTTCAACAGTCCAGTTGTTGCAGCTTGAAAATTTCCCCCGTAGGCGAATCGGTCTTGGTATGCCGTCATGAATAACGTAAAGCGCCACTGAAGCATTTTCAACAAATGAATTTAATTTATCGACAAGAAGGCATTTGAAAAAAAAAACTTTGTTGTGTCAATGGGTAAAAGTATTGCACTTGAACTGGAAATGTATAATGTATATTATAATTATAGGATATGTAAAATAATAAATAATGTACTTTCAGAATAGTATCTACTTATTTAATACATCATGGGTATTGTAACACAGCTGAAGCATTTGCCCAAATAACAGAACAACCGTTTAATGAAGACATTACATCAATAAAAAATCGTAAAAGTAAGCAGCTTAAATTTTTCATTATTGTATTTGTCAATATGGAACAGTATAAAACTTTATTTGGAAATTTTGTTTTAGAAATTCTAAAATTAGTATTAGCTGGTCGAATGGGAGAAGCTATAGAAAAAACGAGTCGGTTATATCCTGGTCTACTGGAGAATAATCAAAACTTGCTATTTATGCTCAAGTGTCGTCAATTTGTCGAAATGGTAAATGGATCAGACATGGATGTCTGTCACCGAAAAAGTAGTATAGATAGTTACTCGCCTAATTATAATATTTCACCTCGACCTAATAGTCCCATACAAACATCAGTGATACAGTCAACAAAGAACTTCTCTTATAACGGTAAGTTATTACTTCCAATTTCATTCTATCATATTGTTCAGAATGGTGTTTGTGTAGTTGTAAAGATGTTTTAAATAGCTATTTCCAATATTTTAAAATTGATATGTAGAATTTAAAGGCAGTTCTGATAAAGAAGGGTGGTATAGAATGCTGAGAGGTGAGAATGAAACTTACGAAATTAAAAAGCTGTATGAATATTTAATTTCGGTCTTCATTTAATTGAACATTTTATCGATTACTTTAAGTTACAACTCTACAAACGTAATGCAATAGATTCTGTGGGTTCACTTTCCAAATATTCACACTGACTATCAACGTCTTTACTTTA
This sequence comes from Octodonta nipae, assembly GCA_034190945.1. Classification (NCBI taxonomy): domain Eukaryota; kingdom Metazoa; phylum Arthropoda; class Insecta; order Coleoptera; family Chrysomelidae; genus Octodonta; species Octodonta nipae. The sequence goes on from CM067217.1 coordinate 46,581,030, forward strand.
CTAAGTTTTCGAGATTTTTCAATTCATTGAACGCAAGACAATATATTGTTTGTAGTCGAGAACCTTCATCAGTTGCGCTCCCCTCAACTGATTGAATTCTAGAATAATTATTTCTGTATATAGTACATATAACTGAATTTCATATTTCATACCGAAATGAATTCCGACATCCAGGGGTTTCAGGAAAATCTTGGTCACAGAGACTCCAAATCGAGTGTCGTACTGTATGTAAGGCCGTTTCCCTGTGATTCCTAGGATAGAAATTACACGAAAATATTCGTAGGTTTACTTAAACCTGTCAAAGAAATTACGATACTAACTTTTCGAGATTTTTCAATCCATTGAACGCAAGACAATATATTGTTTCTAGTCGAGAGCCTTCATCAGTTGCGCTCCCCTCAACTGATGGAATTCTCGAATAATTATTTATGTATATAGTACATATAACTCAATTTAATATTTTATCGTGATAAAATATTAAATTGTTGCGTTCAACGGAATTCATTTCGCGATAAAATGTCTTTACTTTAATGAAAATTAACTTATTTACAAAACACAATGAGTAATATCAGCTGGTGCGCGACACGCTGCTTTCAATCCAAACTGCCTCGCCTCTCAGCAGCTGTGTCTTCTATACAATTCATTCGTTCGCAGATCATTCCAGTCGTCTCTGGTCTCCCAATCTAGATGATATTCGACTTTGGAATCATGTCAACCTTAGCTTTTTTACATCCATCGAATTTCGTTGCTGCCGTTGTTGATGCTTTTTTATATATAGCCATTATCAGAATGATTAACTTAAAAAATGTTTGTTAATTTCACAATTGTGTTAGTTAATTTTCATCCTTATCTCTTACCACTAGACCTTAGGCCAGATTTTGGCCGAAGCCGAAGAAGATTGTTTTTCCTTAGTTCAATAAGAATTTCAATAATACCTGCTAAAAACCATGTTACTATTGTTGCAAAATGTATAGGAAGTAATTGGTATTGGGCATGTTAGTAGAAATAAAAGTTCTTTGAAGAAATAAATTAAGGTACCAACAGTACATAACACAGCAACCATGTATAGGTCTAAGCAATGGATAAGATTCATCTATCTATGATTTTCTTGCTCTCTTTCATTTGATTACATCGTTTCCTCTATTCTTCGGTCCACATATAAAAGCTCTTTTTGTCCATATCATATCTTTCACTCTCTGCGCATTTTCACACCATATCATGTGTCTACTTTTTCTATCCTTACTGCTATGTACTTTGAGGTTCTTCAATTTCCTTAATTTGTAATTCCGGGGCAACCACATGCTTTCATGTATTCTATTTTCGTCAAATTACTATTCAGCCCTAAACATTTAAGTTCTTCTTATAATTCTCTCCATCACAAGCAATACCCACTTGATGGTCTGCGAAGTATAGACTTGTCAAGTATTTGTCATCTTTTTCTGTTCCCATATATGATATTTTCTTCCTCCAGTCATTTTATGGCAGTCTTCGCGACTTTATTAAATAGATTCATTCCAGTTCAGAAATTTTTCAGGTGTATAATGTGAGTGGTTAAATTGTATTCTTAACGTTTTTCCTCCATATGTTACAAAACATATGTATTGTCTATACAAGATCTCCAGATCGGAAACCACTTTGTTCCTCAACTTCTTGTAAGACACCTTCTATTCCCTTTTCAGTATGAGGCCGTACAATCTCTTTTTTTTTCACTAATAACTGTTGTGCCGTAATGGTGGCATGTTTTTTTGTCATCTTTTTTTTTAAGTATTGAGCAAATATGCCCTAAACTCCACTCTGCGGGAACTTGATTCCCTTGCAGTCACATATTAATTAATTCCTTTAATAGCTCTAATAATACTTCTTTAGTAGTTCTATTTGAAGGCTATCTTATTTATGCAATTTAGATAAGTTATATAATACTGTCCTCCTGATAGAAACCTTCTGCTTTGGCTAAATCTTCGACCCATTTTTGGCCGAAACCGAAGTTTAGGCCGAAGGTTCAATTGGACTTTACAGTTGCCACATTGCCTGTGTATTTCGAATTCTATTCTGCTGTTACGTAGCCAAGGAATTGTTCTGTGATCTTTAAGAATGTTCGAAAACGCTCTCGAGAAGAAGACGAAGACCAAAATCACGCTATATATACTTTTACAGGGGAATTTAAAATCAACACCAACTTAGAAGACTTAAAAATAACACCTGGTGTTACTGCTTAAAGAGCCCCAGAAAAAATGTTAACATCATTAAATTACGGAGACACAAAGGTAAATTGTCAAAACTGGTACTACTGGAAAATGTTAAAATAAGGATAGCTTTGAAAGAAATATCTGGCGGCATAACATCTAGGGCCGGTGTATTGTTAAATTTGCGAAGAAAATCTTCTCATTTGTTACGAATATCAAAAATGAATGTTGCTGATGGAATTTTTTAAGGATTTGAGAGAAAACATTTGATATTAAGTGTCATTTTTATAATTAAGAAATATTCTTAGTTACAATTATTGGTTTATTAAAATCGTTAATTGTGTTATTAACGGTTTTTATGAAACACTATATTGGTCATTCCATGTCAAATCAACAAATAGTTGGGCGCGACCCGCACCGATTCGGATGAATTTTGGTGGAGAGTTTTGTCTCATCATAAAACGAAGTTCTGCTGTTCCCTTCTGTTTTTCCGATTTTATGAGTTTAGTTATTTAATATTTCAGAAACTACTGAATATAAAAAAAACTCTGGTACATTTTTAGAAGACACTTAGAGGTATGAGAAAAAAAAAATTGAAATTATCAAAATTAAAAAATTTTGAATTTTTCAAAATCGTGGAAAGTAACCATCGCGGGAAAACTCAGACCTCAAAATTTTTTATATTATACCTCTAACATATCTAAAGAAATTCTGAAAATTTCAGAGGGGTGTTCTTTTTTTTGAAAGATATGAATTTTTGAATTTTGGCAAAATAGTTTTTTTCTATTTTTTCAACTTTTTTTGTTGAATATCATTATTCTACCATATGAAATTTGAGGTCTAAAATATTTTTCTTATGTTAATGGGATGTAAAACCATAAATATTTCAAAATATATTATAGATTTAACTTTAAATCAAAACTTAAGTAATGTGTGTTAAGAAAGTGTCACACTCTGCCATCTATGTTCCCATCAGTGAAATCACTATTATCGATAGAGCCCATGGCAGAATTCACTTGAGGGCCCTATTTCTTATGATTATTATTACTAGTACCTGGGTGACCTTGCTTCACTCGTAAATTCAAAGTTCCATCATAAATATACATATATCAAAATAATTTGCTATGTAAACTTATTTTCAACTACCTAATGTAATATGTTTTTCTTACATGTTTTAAATTACATTGTGTAATCCTACAATTCTGCTCTCTCCTGTATTTCAACCACCCTATATATGCAACTGCTTATGGATAACCCATTCAAACATTTTTTAATCATCCTGTATGATAAAAATTCCACTTGATTCCATATTCCAACCATCCTGTATATGCGACCGCTTTTAGGCCACTCTACAAGCAAGCTACCCTATAATACATTTCTGTTCAAACATTTTCTTAACCACTTCGGATAATTATAATTCCGATTCACCCTATATGTGAAACTTTTTATAAGCTACCAAATATAACATTTTTGTGCTAACATATTTTATATCACACTGTATAACTATAATATTACACCACCATATGTTTTTAACTACCCTGTATATGCATTTGCTTATGGCCACTCATTATAATTTTTTTTGAACCACCATGCATAATTATAATTTCAGTACATCCTATATTGTAACCACCCTGTAAATGCAATTGCTAATGTGCTACCCTATGGGCCATGGGCTCTATCGATAATAGTGATTTCACTGATGGGAACATAGATGGCAGAGTGTGACACTTTCTTAACACACATTACTTAAGTTTTGATTTAAAGTTAAATCTATAATATATTTTGAAATATTTATGGTTTTACATCCCATTAACATAAGAAAAATATTTTAGACCTCAAAATTTCATGTGGTAGAATAATATTCTACAAAAAAAAGTTGAAAAAATAGATAAAAACTATTTTGCCAAAATTCAAAAATTCATATCTTTGAGACGGAAAAGAACACCCCTCTGAAAATTTCAGAATTTCTATAGAAGGCCAGAATTTTCCCGCGATGGTTACTTTCCGCGATTTTGAAAAATTCAAAATTTTTTAATTTTGATAATTTTCAATTTTTTTTAAAGGTTTCTGATACCTCTAAGTGTCTTCTAAAAATGTACCAGAGTTTTTTTTTAATATTCAGTAGTTTCTGAAATATTAAATAACTAAACTCATAAAATCGGAAAAACAGTGAAATTTTTCATTTTGAATATCTCTTAGGAAACATTTTTAAAAAATTTTTCCTTTGGCAGAACTTTGTTTTAATAATTCATCCGAATCGGTGGTGGTCGCGTCCAGCTATTTGTCGATTTGACATGGAATGACCCATTTAGTATATAAATTATATTATTAAATTATTAAACTTCCGTAATATATAATATTAAATGTGATGTTATACTAAAATTATCAACAATGATTTAATACTAGTGACTGCTATATTAAATATCTTCTAAGAAAGTTATTATTAATGTCCAAAGCATCTAAATTAAATGCACAAAACGTGACTATTTTGTATTTTACTTCTTTCATAGTAATAATAAAATAATTCATTTCATTAAACGCATAACATTTTATTACCGTTTCCAAACCTAATCTTTGTTGATTATTCATTCTTGCTTTTAGAAAATGAATCAACGTGTGTAAACTTTCAAATTTCGCGAGTTAGGTCAGATTATATTTCAAGCACTGATGTGCTCTAAATTTTCCTTGTTGCCATATTTATTTCACTGTCTCCTATTTGAATAAATAATCTGACTAAATTTTGTTTCTTATTTTAATTAACTAATAAACTTTTTTGTACCTTCTTTACATTTTTTAAATGTAATAGCACATGTTTATCCAATATAGACATCGTTATCCCATAAGAGCCCATGTATAAAGTGGGGATTTTGAAATTATTATTTTCCGAAGAACTACACAGATAATCAACCCCGAAATTTAGAAGAATATACGTATATACACTATGTATTGGTTTTGAATAGTTTTTAATGTTTTCTTTACATTTGGTTTGCTTTCGAACATCGTTAAGTGTTATTCTCAACATTTCGCACTACATTGCTCTTTGTGCCACTCTTGCTTTATTCATTGATTCCTAGGAGTCACGTTTCAGATCCGTTTGTACTGAATGCGTCCACCAAATCAGCAAATGAATCAGTATATTTTTTGTTTAACTCCCAAAGGCTGCCCAGGTTAATCTGTTCCTGTCAATAAGTTTAATCATCTGCATTAAGTTACTTTCTGGTGTTGGTTTTTAACTTCCAAAAAGGTGGAGGTAACTCCCCACGAAATTCCGGGGTCTTAGGTTTAAAATATAATAATACAAATTCATTTTATGCCACCAAAGAGAAAAATTAAGAAACCTTCTAAATTAATCGTTCCAATAAAAACAACAGGTAAATATAAAAACGGCTGAAATAATAAAAAAGCAACACAATGGCTATCCCGAAATTTCGATGGGTGTAAAAAAGGGGGCCCCGAGAAGGTTCTTGAAAATACTCTGACAATTAATCCTCGAATTTTGGTATTTTCTGCACTGGATATTTAAAGGACAGTTTTACAAGTTAAGGAGTTTAGTTAGTTTATATTCCGGTGTGGATTGAATCGACGGAAAAATCAGCTGTAGTATTACTCATTGTTTGTAAACAGTGAATATGTTTGGTAAATAGAGACGTCGAAAGTGAAAGTGAAACTCTTTGAATCCATTGCAGTTGGTGTCAGAAGTGGGATAAATCTGGTTCGTCCTGGTTACAAGAAACTGCTGGAACTTTCGACTTGGACATGTTTATGACGGCCTATACTTGCAAAGCCCGAAGCAAAGCTTCATTACTTTTCTTGACGTCATTAAGTCTTAGATTTCTTTGTACTTCAGTAAGTTCAGCACCGTTTATGAAACTGTGTTTGGTCAATTGATCTTTAGTTTCCTCGACAGGTCTGGGTAGGACAAGTGTACTAAAAGTTTAATCTCTGCTTCGAATTCTTGAAGGTTCTCTCCGGATTTTTGCGTTTTTCCACTTAGTTGCACCTGGTATATTTGGCTCAAGGATTGATTGTCGTATCTTTTATCTAGGATTACGATGATCTTATCGAAATTACCTTAGTCATCCACTGGAATGCTATGGAGCAGCTCTAATACTGAAATTACAAGAGAGGTAGAATTTTCTTGGTTATCCCACCCATCAGCTGCTGCCGCGGCTTCAAATTACCGTTTGTACATAAGCCAAGATCTACTACCATTAAATTTGGATGGTTTGCTAAAGGAACCTTGGTCACGGTAAACTGGTATTTCCCTGTCTGCAAATCTTTCCACTTTGTTTTATACTGTTTTTTTAATTGAACGGATATCACCTTTTACCTGGCTTTGGATCGAATCTAGGTGATCTACTTTGGTTTCAAGAGTATCCACAGTATTTTTAGGATCTTTCGCATTGTTCTTTTTTTTTATCTCTGATTCCACTATTTGCATTAATTGTTCAAATTGCTGTTGTATTTTTACTTGAGGTTTTTCTTGTTTTTCGTTATATATTTTAAATTCATGTTGTCTCTTTTCTTCTAATATTTTTTATTCATTTTGTATTGTTATTTCAAATTTCAAAAATAACTCTTCAATTAAATTTTGTTCTTCATTTTTCATCGTAGCATCAAGTTTCTGTTGCTTTTCATCTTTATTGGTTACAAGGTTCTCTAATTCAATTTTATATTTCCATCAGAAGATTTCACTAACCTTTGTTCGTTTTCCTTTTTTGTCACGTTTTTCCAGGATCTGAGTTATTATTTCGTCTAGTTTATCAGTAACCTTTTTGCATATTTTTTGCTAGTCTCGTCCATTTCTGCCATACTTCGAATGGTAGTCATAATCAATTTAGAATGTTAACTTCACTTAAAACCACACTATGGCACCAATAGATTCTGTGGGTTCAAATAAAATATACTGTAATGTTTTTATTTTCACACTATTAGGGTTCAGTTCAGTTCTTGGATTTATTTAAAAACCCAGTCCATTTCACTCTAATTTATTTCCACTACTTTAACACAATTTGTATTCACAGAACTATTTACAATTTATCTCTACTTATCTATACGGCCGTCGAAAACTGAATACTCAATCTCACCGCCAACTGTCCGTATTTATATATTTCTCTCGGAATTCTCTAGTAAGTCAACCTGCCATTGGGAAATGTGTTCTCGAAGGTTCGATAAAATTCGACAAATTCCCATTAACGCTAGAAGTCGACCTCAGGTTGATAGACAAACAATATTTCGGCTTCCCAGACATATCAGAGGAATGTCGCTTCCACGAATTATAAATTGACTGTTTACAAACAATGAGTAATACTATAGCTGATATCTTCTGTCGATTCAATCCACACCGCAATATAAACAAACTAAACTCCTCAACTTTTTTTTCCGTGTTGTTAGAACGTTTTCAGGAACCTTCTCGAGGCCGCCTTATTTCACACCCATCGAAATTTCGGAATAGCCATTGTGTTGCTTTTTTATTATTTCAGCCGTGTTTACGTGTTGTTTTTATCGCAACGATTAATTTAGAAGATTTCTTAATTTTTCTCTTTGGCGGCGTAAAATCAATTTTATAACAATATTTCCAGCATTCTTGAAAAAAAATTCTCGCTACTGCCTTGATTACAAGAAACCTCGAAGGTAATACAGAACCCTTAGTACGAAAGCCCTACTCGCACGTGGCCATTTTCTTATTATTAATATAAATTCATGACTATTGTTAAAAGTTCCATTTTTGAACACTCAAAATAGTTTCTAACAAGAAGGCATAATGATAATATTTATTGCACAGGTAAACAGACGGTAGCAGAAATGAACCAACAAAATTCGGCTCGTAATGGAGGTATTTGTTCAAAAGATAGTAGTCCAGTAATTGAGACAGAAGACAGTGATATAGAAATGGATACAGAAGAGGTGCAAAATGGTCATGGAGACTCCTGTGTAAACGGTAAATCGAGTTCGAATAATGGTTATCAAAATGGTAATAGCCATGTTGAAACTAATAATACTGAAAAAAATCCACAGGAATCATCAAATAACTGTGATAATGACGAAGATATGGGTAAGTGCAGCAGAAATGATCGATTTTATGTGATAGTCGTTCGTTATTTGATTCTGAGTTAATTAGCAAACCTTTTTACCTGTTCTTGATTATTTAGTATTGTAATTAATTTGTCTCTAGTGTTTTAAAATTTTTCTAAATTATTTTTCAATAATATATGATAATCAAGAAATCCAATAAAAATACGTCTAGTACAATAAATTTATTTATTTATTTATTTTATAATATTAGAGATAAACATAAGCGATACATTCATACAAATCACTTGTTTCTTTTCATTTTATTTAGAATATTAAAATTTTACTCAAAAATGTAACAAAAGTTTAATAATCTAATCACTGCTATTTTTAATTTCATTTTAACAGGAGAAGGGATTAAGAAATTGAATAGCCTTGTCATAAATGAATACCATAAAATAAGCAGTGAAATTTTAAAATTTAATTTTCTTGTACAATATACTAGAATTTATGATGCTTGTTACATTTACATTACATTTACACGATATGTCGTTCTACATTAAGTAAATGACAACAGTACATTATTTATTTGAGTTTATCCACATTCACTTTCCGATTAATTACAGATATTGACGTCCCATGTCGGAAACCTTGTTCAAAACCTGCCGTTGAAAGGATACTTGAATTCGGTAGAGAACTCTATAGTATGAGCCAAAGGCTTAATATTGACAAAAGAACTAGTGAAAAAAATTGCAAAATGCTGGAAGTAAGTTATTACACAACTGATCCTGAGGCTATTTCTTTACACCTCAAATTTTAGGATGCATTTAGTTTACTAGCATATTCAAATCCTTGGGCTAGTCCTGTTGGTTGGCAATTAGAGCCTTCTCAAAGGGAATCAGTGTGTGCATGTTTAAATTCAGCAATCTTAGGTGAGTAGAGAATATAAGAAATTGTTTTTATTTATAATTTTATTACATATAATGATGAACTCTGTTTTCTATTACATGTTTTTCTGAATAACTGTTGTAATGAACCTAGAACCATCACCATTAATTCGATTTAAACAATGTAATCCCCCCATAAAATGTATGCAAACAGTTTCACAAAGGCTGTAATTCACTGCTGACTGCTAATTTGTCACAATTCTTCTTTTGGTGAAAAAAAAACGGGTTTGTATTTTTCGAATTTCCTGCGAATAACACAACAATCACGGGAAAGTCATGTTTATATAAGATGTGAGGTAGGACAACTTCAATGTTGGAACCTATGACCTATGAGGTGTGGCTATTAAATAACATGTCTGGCTGTGTAAAACATTTTATTTTGATTTCATACCTATTTACATATTATCACTTTTAATATAAACACATTCTGTATCCTTACAAGGCTCCAAGCGAATCTTTCACTGTTCAGAACACAGCTGGAAGTCATCTTCTAACAGCTGCTTCCGAATGCGGGGCACTTTTGCTTTCACAGCTTTAACGGACTCAAGTCTTAATGCAAATTTCTGCTTAACGGAGACAAGTCACATGGCGTAAGATAAGGCACCTGCCTTATCTTGTATTAGACCACCTGGTCTAATACAAGGTTTTTGTACTTAGCTACAGTGCTGATAAATCTACTGACTTTATGGTTTGTCTGAATATCTTAAATATTCAGTTTCAGTATTATGTGAATGCTGAAATAAGAAATTAGGGAAGAGGAATTGGAAAGTCCAAGGGTTGTATACAATTTTTTGATTAAAAATACGACAGTACAGAGTAATACAGACCACAATATATTGTGAGCACTTATTAAAAATAATAATAAACGGAAATTCATTTGAAATTTCGTGGAATCCAAAATATTTAACTGGCGACCCGATATCGGCGGCTAGCGTTATGGAAATTCACCGAATTTCATCGAATGATCGAGAAAACATCTAGAGTATTCCGAGAAGAAATATATATATATATATATATATATATATATATATATATATATAAATAGTTGAGTGTATATTTTCGGAGGTCGTTAGAAAGGATTGTATTCTGGTTTTAATGATAACGTTTCGGCCATGTTTTTGGCCTTTTTCAATCATTCATTGTTAAAATTATTTGTACCGTATTTAGTCACAGTTTAGTAAAAAACAGGTTCAAGATATATTATATTGTATATACTTGTGTGAATATAAATTAAAGTAGCGGAAATAAATTATATAGAGTTCGACTGTGTTTTAAATAAATCCATGAACCCGAAGAGTAAATAAAAACATTACAATATATATTTACTCAATCGTTATTATTGGTTTATGACATCACAAAACCCTCTGGTTCACTTTAAAAATTTATTGCTAATGATTTTTCTGATTTACTTCATTTTAACTATCAATCTGACCACACTGCTTGACTAGTAACTTCCCCCCGGATTTTTTGATATTGTCATCCGTTTTTTGGCATGGATGGGTACATTCATTGCCTTGCACTTTTTTCAATAAATTATAAGTTTCAATAATTATTTTTCCAAATTTTACGTGAACTTTCCCAATTTGTTTAATAGCCATACCTTATTTATTCTTTGATGAAGTGGCTTGTCTCTGATGTGTTACACTCAGTGTCTGGTTCACCTTGTGGCAGTTCTGAATCCCAGTGAACACATTGATGTCACTTTGACCTCAGTTTGATATAATTCAATACAGTGCAATATCATGCTTTACATAGGATATAACTCATGAGTGAGTTAAATTGTAAAGCATTATTTCACACTTATTTACATCACATACTGACGTAAGATGAGTGGCATGGAAATGATATTCAACTAACATCAAATTTTGATATTATATCAATATAAGATCATAGTGACATAATATATGCTTAAATCATAGCTTAATCACAAAAGTGTGTCACTGAGATGCCACAATTACATACAATTTTAGCCATGACGTATCAGTGTTGTCACACCAAGGTAATGTCGGTCATGTGTTCATTGGGATACTATCTATAGAAGTACTTTCCTTAGCTAGGTATTTGGGATTTAAAAAATAATAATATTTAAACGGTACAAGGAGGATAGGTTAAAGTTCACTCCCAATAGTTGAACAATAACACTATTGGAATGAACAAGTGATAAAGACTTATTGTTTGATTCAATTGGATTGTGTGCCCATATAGCAATATATCCTCAAGTACGATAATTTATATATAGTAGTAGTATAGTAGGGTTACACATACAGTTTCAGCCCTTTTTTAGGTAATCAGTCAAACGGAAGCCGTAACTTAAGTACTTGCTGGATGACATGGGCGTAAAGAGATAAGGGCAAATAAGGCACCTGCCCAGCTTGTCCTTTTCTTGCCAAGCCTTGGCGCTTCGCTACATCTGAAATAAAATTTACAATTATTAATTATAGTTAGTACCTAATGCACATTATTTTCGTAATTTTCAGAATCAAACAATAAACCTCGAAAGCCGCCCTTGGAAGTGGCAATGGCCCACGCTCACGAACTGGTGCGGCTGATGTCGAACTCTGGTCTGGGCTCTTGTGCCTTCGCATCTCTCGCAGATATTCTTGATCAGTGACCTCTCCACGAGCATTGCTTAACCCATCAAATACACTGACTGCCATACAATATCAAGCCATGGCCATAGTGGACATCGTTTCGGCTAAAAAAAAGAATGTTGAACACAACGTGTCGGTTGCTACGAGAGAGAGACAGTACTTACTACAAATCTACGTTGTTGTCGCTCGCCTAGTGTCTTCGTGTCAGTGCAGAAGAGGATTGTATTTAGCTGGGAATTTATTGATGGAAATGTGCTTGTCAATTGTTATATATTTTAATTTCCATAAATATTTTCTTTGACAAAAATGTGATCGAAATTTCATTATTTTAATTGGTTTAAACAACAAAACTTGCAAATCTGCCCAGTTAATCACTATTCAATTTTAACTAGTATTTTAGGCATGATTATTGAACATTATGGCGGTTGAATTTTATGTTTTTGTCATAAGAGCTTATTTATTATTAGGTGTTCTATTCTTGGAATCGTCGGGAGATACTAGATCCGTGAAAAATATTTTGTTCTATTAGTTAGTTCGCATGAAACTGTTATGTAACAATTTGTAATAGGCCTTGGTTTGTTTTAATTCCCACAATTAAACCAAAGTATCACTAACAACATCAATCTACAAATAGTCAAATATTTAATGCTTATTTAGTCGAATTTGAGAACAGATGTATACAAATCACACACTGGTTGATAATTAATAAATAGATTTTTTAATGATATGTTAACTTTCTATAATAAAATATGTTTTATTACTGGATTTTGTACTTATTTTTTTATCATTTACGAATATTTATTTTGTTGTAAATACTTACAAAAATTAGTTACATAAATTCTTAAATAGCTCAATTCAGTCAGGTGAAAGATTTCCGGGAATTTATTTATCAATTTTCCAGCAGGATTCCCCCAAATCTTTTGAATCTTTGGAAAAGCCCGACTTACCGGATACTAGTGAAAAGTTTTAAAATAGAAGTTATGAAGAGCTACGTCAGGTAAATGGTCTCAAATCCTAATTAATACATTGTTTTACTGTGAAAGACAATGTGAGAGGCGGTGAAATGTGGAGTGATCCTCTTTTGTTTTGTTTTTACTGATAGTGACTACTTGTGTTCGATACTAGATTTCGATCTGATAACAGTTAATTATTGTTTGTTTTTACAACTACTAACATAATAAATCTAAATTCTGTCAAACTAAGGTTTCCAAAGGAATGGAGTTATTATATAAAACCGGCAAAATCTAAATATAATTTTTAAGTAATAATGTTCCATAAGAATATAATTATAACTGAACAAGTACTTTTGACCTCTAATTATCTTTCAATCAATATTTTTAGAAGTAAAATGCTGATTTTATAGCATATTTTTAATCATCATCATTTATGATATAAATGAATTTTCAATTGTTGCTGACCTTCCACTTCAAAATTGTTTAAAGTAAAAGAGTGACTGAAAAATCTAATTTATCTGGATTTAATTTCCGTCTCAATATTGTTTATATAATTGTTTATCTAGATGGACTACTAATTGGAAGAATTCCTGATTATATTTTTAACATGAAATAAACAGTTAATTTTAGGTATATTTGAAAATAATCCAATTTTACCATTTGCATTTATTTTAAATTATGACCTGAATGTTTCATTCAGATTATGAGCAGAATAGGCAAAAATAATACATTAATTTTTATCTTACTATTATTTCTTTAATAATAATAATAAATACTGTCATTAACATCTGTGTTTTGATAAAGGGTGGTAGTTGCTCTTGAAGTAGTTCCAAGTTGCATGTTCAAATAATTTCTTTCGTAATATGATTGGTGTTTTGACATTAAAATTCAATTAAATTCGAGTAAATAGTGATACCATAACTGAACAACAACAAATTTACAACATCTAGTGTCAGAACAGCTAAATAAATCATTCTAAGAAGGAAATATGGAGAGAATGCCTGGATTAACAACTGTTTGAAGTATGTCATACATGGTTGCCTATTCAAGCAGATAACATTTCAAGTCACAAAACGGTTGTCATAATTTTCTTCTTAAATTAGCAACGACAATTTTAATTTCTATTTGAAAATGAAGAACTTCGGTTTCTTCATAATATGCGCAAAGTTTGATTTTACATTTTGATTTAAGTGTGAAGGTAATATTTTATCTCATTTTGTGCTGTTGAGATGTAACGCAGCTTGGGGACGTGACGTGAGTCACGGTGAGAATTTGTATTCCACGTAAACATATGCGACTACGATATCAGGGAATGCAGTGTGACGTGACGGAGTCGCATATGTTTAAGTGGATTATAAATTCTCGCCTAGACACATCACGTCACGAAGCTGCGACTCATTTTGTCGCTGGACTTAGTATTTAGCTCAACTAAAAAACTTATAATTTATTTGAAAAACTGATATCCATTCATTTATGTTTTTTTACTGCACACAATTTTTCTGTAATGTCAATGCCACTGAACTTTTCATAAATGGCTGGACAGAGATTGATGATTTTTTTGTGTGGTAGGTCCCTGAATGGTATATATCACAATTGGATCGGGTAGGTGGCGCTGCGATCGAGCTCTACGAATCTTATTTTTTCAAAACAATGCGGAAATAAACAAATTTAAGTGTCAAACTCAATCTCAATTGTGAATTAGTATATGAGGGTGATTCCGTGAAAGCTCAACTGCATGGTGGCACCAATGCATATAATGATACAATGGCCGTCACGGTTTTAATTTAAATAGTACCTTTTATATGTTATATAATTTAAGGAGTTTTAATATCTATTTTCAAGCATTTGCAGCAGTATTTATGCGACATTTTAATTTAAAATTTATGATTGACAAAAATTGTCTAAAATCGTTAGGTAATTGTTTAAAAAACATCAAATTAATTCAGTTATATTACTATATTAAATAGTTTCTGCTTCCATTTGGATTTGCTGATTCATTTAGTTATATAGATGAAATTATGAGAAAAATGTAAATAAAATTACAATTACTGAAATTTCATGAAGATAATCATTATCAGATAATGAAGTTTCGGATACTTTGGGGGGTAACATCTTTCTACATAATTGTGCAACACCATCATCCTTATTATGAAACAAACCTACAAAAAATTATATTACGTAATAATTATCATTTTTTGTCAAGTTCTTATAATTCCCTGGGAGTTGCAAGTTTGTAATTCTGCATTGTAAAATGCAGTCTTCAGATAATTTTGATTGCATGGTTTTTATTTGTATTTTCACAAGCTTTATTTCATACAATTGAACTTAAGTTACCAAAATCGAGAAATTATAAACAGGCATCGTTAGATCGTAAAATCGTGCCGTCATGCATAAGATTGTATATGTGACGGTCACTGTATCCTTATATGCTTTAGCGCCACCATGCGGTTGAGCTTCCACAGAATCATCCTCATAGTAATCCGAAAATTCGAATAAAAAAAAAGGGTTTAGTGAACCTGTTAATAGCAGGCAAACCAAAGTTTGATCAGAGAGAGAGAGGTAGCCTGCAATTGCCAAATATCGTGACAAGACTAGGCAGAAAGGGCAATAGAGAGAGTAAGAGGTTATTTCACTTGGTGGCTGAAAGCAGCTTCCAATAGAGTGTAGTAGTCTGGTGCTGTTTCCACTGCCCTCTTTTTCTAGTCACGAGATTTGTGGCTTGCACGCTACCTCCAGATAGCATATGCTCTAAGGTCGGATAAGTAAGTTATACGCTATACGTACGTCCGAAAAAGATCACTTGTAAGAGAAATGTGGTTGAGCCAAGTATTACTACTTTCCCAGTACGATTTTTCCTATTAGTCGTCAGCGGGTCCATTTGACAGGCGAGCGTTGTATACATTAATATACTTTGTTCTGTATTGTTTAATTAAATTAAACATAAACGTTGCACATCTTCTTAGAAAGCATACAATTTACATACACAAAGTTTATATACTTGTGGTTCCTAAACGGTTTTAACTATTAACGTATTATCACTAAAATTGCCTCTTTTGTTTGCTTTTTTTGTTCTTATATGATTTCTCAAAATATAACAATTCAGAACACTTGACAAGCATTTTTCTAAATTTTTTGAATTGGCAGTTTGGATATTGATGAAATGTATTAACTTAGAGTCTATAAACTAATGACTTTCTGTAAAATTAATTGTATTTTCTAAAAAAACACGTAATAACTATATCTAATTAAGATCTATGATACTCCATACAGTTGTTAAAGCTTTGCCATTTGACAAGTCATTGGTTTATAACCTCTTTCTTTTTGAAAAGAGTTCTTGGTGTTGTCAAGTATTTGATTGCATGTTGCACATGAAAATTGCAAGATTTAGAAAGGTTAGTTATCAGCTTACGATTTACATAATTGTAGTAGGATACATAGGGTAAGGAGAGTATATAGTTATTGTGAAAGATTGTGTTAATCCTTAAAGGAGTGTTGTTGTATCTTTTCAGGGAGAGAATAATATTTATCAGATATTTGTGAACAGTTTTCGAATTAGATTCAAATATATATATTTTTGTACCATAAAAAGTATCATTTCTGGAATGTTTTAATTTTTACTGGTTGTAACGAATTAATGTCTAATATTTTAACCTGTTTGATGATTTCTGCACTTCAGTGGTTTAATAATTGTAATATTTTTACTTTACACTTAAACCTTGTTGGAGTCCAAGAACAAGGTCTTGCCAGCTTATAAGGCGATTCTTATGTACGTATTATGGCTTTTTTTTGTTTCATTTTCATTAAGAATCTATTTTTTGAGTTTTTAAGTTCCAATTATTAGAGCCGGAGATTCTGACGGCATTTTCAACGGCACGTTGGGGACAGGCAGTTTAAGCTTATTTTATTTTTTAACGTAATTATATTTTTTTATTCCATATTCTAACCGGATGTTCGATCACGTGCGTTTTTCGTAGCGAGTTCTTAATCTAAATATAGAACAGTATTTACAGATTTAAGTAAGTGTAATGCTTTATTAACACTTTTATTAACTTTTATTTGGGGTTTCTCCACTCGGATTTTCCGCTTCAACATATAAATATTGGAAAATTCTAAATGGGGAACAATATGTAGTAAGATAATTTCGAAAAATTGCCCGGACTAGTGGTTGCCTGTACATAAATTCTTGCTCACATACCAAACCAGTTAACACATTGTGTGTACAGTGTGGTTTATGATTGTGGCCATACATATACCAGCGACATTTCAAGAGCTTTATGGAAAAAGGAATACCAATATAAGATTTCCATTAGACATGTGGACAAAACAAATTTCGCCAACCACGTATTATCCAGCCTTAGAATAGACTGGGATAAAACAATGATCTTGTTGAAAGAACAAAATTCAAAAAATAAAGCTTAAGAAAGTCAGCTGTAAGATGGTAAACAACGGGGAAATGGAAGCTTCTTCAACTAAACTAGATTTGGGGTGAAAAAATCTATTGCTAAAAGAGCAAAAGCACGGTACACTCAGTATCAAGTAATCACCAACCGCCAAATTGTCACTGTCAAAAACTTTTGCCAAACAAGAAAATTTGTATCAAACTGAATATTTATAAAAACCTCCAGCTACAACACACAACAACTCCAGAGTTGGATTCGAAACATCTCCAAACACAATAAACATAACATTATTTATATGGAGGAATAATGGTTGATCATATTGTAAACATCTGAGTCTATCAGAATATCCAAGCAATTTTTCGAAATTGCGTGGAATACCCTTTTACAATTTTCGAATACTTATCTGTTGCAGGAAAAATCTGAGGAGAGAAATCCCTAATAAACAGGCGACCAGGATCTCCTCAACCATCTTCTCGAAATAACTTCCCTTACCTCGGACGGCATCCCATTAATCTTCATAATCCTAAGACAGTTTTATGATCAAAAAGGAATTGACTAATGTTGGCATTAAATAATCAAAGACGTATTTGTTAATTTTGCAGCTCCAAATAAACTTTATCATAAATAACACATTTTTTTACTAGTACAATATCACTCGTTAGTCATACCTAACCTACTATTATTTTTTAATACTGTAATGTTTTTTATTTTCACACTCGGGTTCAGTTCAGTTCTTGGATTTATTTAAAAACACAGTCTAACTCACTCTAATTTATTTCCACTACTTTTACACAAATTTATATTCACAGAAACTACTATTTACATTTTATCTTAACTGTACAAACGACCGACGAAAACTGAATCCTCCTATCGCCAGCTGCTTTATATTTATACATTTGTCTTGGAATTATCTGGTACGTCCACGAACCATCGGGAAATTCCATCACGTTCTGGAAGCTTTAAAGGAATTCCCAGTAACGGCAGCGGTCCGCCGGTTGAGAGACAAATATTTCGGGTTCCCAGAATTTATCGGAATAATGTCCCTTCCATGAACTGGTTGATGGCCGATTGCACCAGCGGTCGGTTGAATTCTCGTAACATTGCCCCCTCCTTAAGACCATTTCGTCCCGGAATGTCCCAGAATCCTTCCTGGTGTGACGATATTGGCAGGACCCTCCATTTCGACAACGGGAAGTTTGGTGGAAGTAACAATCAACGGTCTTCGAATCTGGGCTGCGAGTATTGAGACAGCAGACCAGGATGTTGATGCCACTGAATCGAAAGATTGTTTCCATCATACTTCTCACCACCCTCCAATTCAGTCCATCTAACCCGCAGGCTATCTTTGGGACCGCCAATTTCATCAGATTCTTCTCCATCATCACATTCCTCAATTCTACCAGAGTCTTCCAAAGATCGCTATATGTTGGCTTGTCTTGCGAGAATGTTTTCGTTACCAAATAAAAGATGTCTCTGGTACCCACTGGGAGTTTATCTTCGAGATGAAGGACCTTCCCTACCACTGGATCTTGTTCCCGTAGCTTCTGGAACTGGCCGTACTTCTTGGCAAACACCTTGGCTATTCCTCTGGACATCCGGAGATCTCGAGCCACACAATGAGCCAGGGCATATTCTATGGGCACCTCAAACAGGTCTCGGGGTTCCTCTGTGGTCACGTCGTGCTGCACTTTCTGCCCATTAGAGTACAGTGCCATAAACTGTTCGAAGGTCATCTCGTCATCGGGTGGTTGGATGCTGCGGACTTGGGCTTGGTCATCTCCGCTGTCATGACTTCCGGCATAAGGGGCTAACCTGTTGAAATGCACGACCTTTGGTTTTCCCCGAGGTAGCTTCTTTATTCGGTAGACAACATCGTTGATTTTCTTCACAATTTGGTACGGCCCCTCCCAAGATCTCTGTAGCTTGGGAGAATATCCACGACGACGTTGCGGGTTATACAACCAAACAAGATCATCAACTTGGAATTCTCCGCTCTCGGCTTTGATGTCGTAGGCTTCCTTCATTCGGGCACTGGCATTCTCGATATTTGACCGGACTCGTTGGTGTATGTCAGCCATCTTTCGACGTAACTGGCTGACATAGTCTTCACCTGCAGTCTCTTCTCCTGGGGGACATCCAAACTTCAAATCGCATGGTAGTCTCAATTCTCGTCCCATGATAATACTGGCCGGGGTCTGACCCGTGGACTCGTGTATAGATGAACGATATGCCATTAGAAACAAGTGCAGATACTGGTCCCAGTCTCTTTGGTGGTCAGAGACTACCTTTGACAAATGGCGGTTAATGGTTCTATTCATCCGTTCTACCATTCCATCGGATTGCGGGTGTAATGCCGTCGTCCGTGTTTTATTGATCTTCAAGAGTTTGCAGACGTCTTGGAAAAGAGTAGACTCGAAGTTTCTACCTTGGTCTGAGTGCAACTCCAAGGGAACACCAAAACGACTGATCCATTCCTTGACAAGGACATCAGCAACGGTCAAAGCTTCTTGATTCGGCAAGGCATACGCTTCGGCCCATTTACTAAAATAGTCCATCACCACCACAATGTATTTATTTCCACAGTCGGATTCAGGAAATGGACCGGCAACATCAATGGCTATTCTTTCGAATGGACTGCCCACGTTATATTGCTTCATAGGAGCTTTTGGTCGCTTCTGAGGCCCATTACTTGCTGCACAAACCGTACATTTCCGGCACCACTCCTTAACATCTACTTGACAGTTTACCCAATAGAAGCGTTCTCTCAACTTCCCCAGGGTTTTCGTTACTCCCAGATGTCCTCCAGTTGTACCGTCATGTAGTTCTCGCAAAACCTCTGGTCTCCTATTTTTAGGGACTACAATCTGCTTTCTGTCCTTGCCTTCCTCTGGGATTTCCAGGACGCGCTTCAGAAGTCCATTCTCCAGGATGAGAGAGTTCCACTGAGCCCAGTACGACTTTATGGTTGGTGAGTATCGGGAAATCTCTTGCCACGTAGGTTTGCGGTCTTCTTCCTTCCACCGGATAACCTCTTTTAGATCTGGATCTAATTTCTGGTCTTTTTGGATCTCCGCAGATTGCCAATGGTCATCGATGGCGGTAGTTCTACCGAGAACAGCCCCTTTTTCTTCTGCTCGCTGACAATGTTTGCAATCATCAGGGCATGGTCTCCTCGATAGGGCATCAGCATTCTTATGGCTTGTTCCAGCTCGATGTTCAGTCTCGAAGTCGAATTCTTGCAATCGCTCAATCCACCTTGCCACCTGTCCTTCAGGATTTTTAAACTGCAGAAGCCACTTCAGTGCTGCATGATCAGTCCTCAGGAGGAATCTTTTACCATAGAGGTACTTGTAGAAATGTTCTACCCCCTTTACCACAGCCAGGAGTTCTCTGCGAGTAACGCAGTAATTCCGTTCAGGCTTGCTCAAGGTCTTGCTGAAATATCCGATGACTCTCTCCTGGCCCTCCTGGATCTGCGAAAGCACAGCACCAATTCCGACATTGCTTGCGTCGGTATCCAATACGAAGTTTCCATCTGGCAAAGGATAACTTAATATCGGAGCACTCGTCAAAGCTCTCTTCAATGTCTCGAATGATCGCTGACATTCCTCGTCCCAATGGTACTGCACCTTCCCTTCCGTCAGTCTAGTAAGTGGCTTGGCGATGTTGGCAAATCCGGCTACGTACCGACGATAGTACGTGCATAACCCCAGGAAACTTCTTAACTGGTGTATATCTTTAGGTATCGGCCATTCCTGCACAGCTTTGATTTTCTGTTTGTCAACAGCTACTCCCTGTGCGGAAACTACATGTCCAAGATATTGCACCTCTTCTTGGAACAGCTGACACTTCTTCGGGCTTAACTTTAGTCCGGAACTGCGGAGTCGCCGAAATACCTCCTCTAGGTTCCTCACGTGATCTTCAAAATATTTTCCAACCACGATAATGTCGTCAAGATACACCAGGCACGTTTTCCATGAAAGCCCTTTTAACACTGTTTCCATCAATCTTTCAAACGTCGCTGGAGCATTACACAACCCAAACGGCATCACCGTGAATTGGTAAAGTCCTGAGCCGATGGTAAAAGCAGTCTTTTCTCGGTCTTCTTCAGCAAGTTCCACTTGCCAATAACCGCTCCTCAAGTCCAGGGTGGAAAACATCTTCGATCCTGCCAACGTGTCTAGGGTATCGTCTATTCTTGGAAGGGGATAGCTGTCTTTCTTTGTAGCGTGATTTAATTGCCGATAGTCTACGCAAAATCGGGTTGAACCATCTTTCTTTTTGACCAAGACAACTGGAGAAGCCCAAGGGCTATTGGATGGTTCAATAACACCTTCTTCCTCCATCTCGCGGACTATCCTGTCGGCTTCTTCTCTTTTAGCTAGGGGTAATCTTCTCGCCGACTGTCGAATAGGTTGAGCGTCCCCAGTATTAATTTTATGTTTCACCAGATCAGTTCGTCCTCTTTTGCCATTCCCTACATCGAAGATATCCTGGTAGTTTCTAACGATGTCCCTCAATTTTGCTCTCTGGTTTGGTTTCAAATTCTTAGATGAATCAGTGATCAGTCTTTCCAGTTCCTCAGATAGTTTACCTGGTGGTCTTTCTGCATGCTGCGTGCTTCTGACAACAGAGGAAACTGTTGAACAATGGCCCAAAGTTGTTCCTTTCTTTAGCACAACCGAGTAATGATTCAGGTTCATTACTCTTACTGGCACAATCTCCCGGGCACGAAACAGAGTCTTCCCAAGTGCGACTCCTCTGCCTACATTTCCTTCGTTAAGTATGGGATCAAACATCATTATTGTTCCAGCTTTAGCTTTTCCATCTAAGCAAGCATCTATAATGATTTCAGCACTTTCTGGAACATTGACATCTTCTGCTAAGATGGCTCGAAGCATTATGTCATCTTTTCCATGAAGCACCACTTCTTCGTCATTCACTCGCAGAATTCCATCTCTGAAGTTTAACTGGAATCCCTTGGAGCTCATGACATCCATTCCAATGATTACTTCGTCTTCGATGTCTGCCACTAATGCCCGATGTAGGAAGGTTGTGTTTCCCAAGGTCATTTCAACCTCAATTTCACCATGGACCTTCGCTGCTTCTCCTGTCGCTGTTCGCAGTTGCCATTTTGTTGGTTTTATCAT
The DNA here is from genome assembly GCA_034190945.1 of Octodonta nipae. Classification (NCBI taxonomy): domain Eukaryota; kingdom Metazoa; phylum Arthropoda; class Insecta; order Coleoptera; family Chrysomelidae; genus Octodonta; species Octodonta nipae. The sequence goes on from CM067217.1 coordinate 46,603,266, forward strand.
TGTCTCTAAAACAATGTTGGGCCTTATTACTGTTTTCGTCGCACCAGTATCCAGCAGCATTGCAAATTGCCTCCTATTAATAAGGCCATCTACGAAGACACTGTTAACGTGGTTGCGTAGCGAAGCGACATATGCGTTGGTAGTTGACACTTGTTTGTTACAGGTCGACGATGGTCCCTTCACATAGGCCTTCTTTAGTTTTCCCGCCGAGGAAGTCTGGGCTCCGTTGCTCTCCTTGCAACGACTCTGGACATGTCCTACCTTACGACACTTCCGACATCTCACTAGTCTTTTTCCGGTAAGGACTTCTTCTATTATCTTCCTTACAGCGACTTCAACATTTCCGCCATCCTCTGATTCTCTTTCTCTGCCCTGACCTCTACAGGTATTTTTCGCAGCCTCAAATTCCAGAGCTCGAGTCAGTGCATCCACTAATTGAGTCGGTCGAGCTAGTATCAATGCTTGTCTGGCTTCTTGGTCTCGAAGTCCATCCAAAAACGCTTGGACTGCTAACCTTTCTATCACGTTTTCTGGTGTGGCTGGATAGGCAAGGCGAACGAGACGGGCAATATCAGCTCCATACTCTTGTAGGGATTCAGTTGATCGCTGGTGGCGATTTTTCAATTGGGAGTGGTAGACGTGCTCCAAATGTGTCTGACCATACCTCAGTTCTAAGTGTTTGACCAGTTGTTCGTAGTCTTCTTGCTCCGAGGTATTCAATGTTTGTAAGATATCTGTAGCATCCCCTCTTAAGGCTAGGGTTAATGCGATTGCCTTCTCCTCTGCCGACCATCCGTTTAGCTTAGCTGCAGCCTCGAATTGGCGACGATAATTAGTCCATGATGATTTTCCATCAAATTGGGGAGGTTTCATTTTCTGTCTTGTCCCCTCGAGGCCAATTTTTGAATCCACTACCTCCAAACTGCTTCTGCTTTCGGTCTTTGATGGTGTTTCTCCCCTTCGTTTTGCCACTACCTGTTCTTTTATTTTGGTGATCTCGCCTTCCATTATCCGTTTTAACTCTTCTATGCGCGTTTCGTTTTTAACTGTCGTCTGACTAAGTTCTTCGACTATTGTTTGCTTTAGTTCTTCCATCCGGGTTTCATATTTGACCGTCGTCTGCTTCAAATCTTCAATTCGGGCTTCATTTTCGACTATTTTCTCTTCTAGCACTTCTGAATTTTTTTCTACCATGTTTTTCAAATTTTCTTCTAGGGATTTAGAATTTTCCAGTAATTGGGCTTCTAAGTATTCTTTCAAGGTTTTAGAATTTTCCATTAGTTTGTCTTCTAGGACCTTAGAATTTTCTAGTAATTTATCTTCTAAAGCTTCTTTCAAGTTTTCAGAATTTTCTAGCAGTTTATCTTCTAGGGTTTTAGAATTTTCTAGTAATTTGTCTTCTATAGTTTTAGAATTTTCTAGCAATTTGTCTTGTAAGGTGTCTTTTAAATTTTCCATTTGTTTTAATAGCATACTCATGTCTCCATTACCAGAAACTTCAAACAAATAAGTATCGGGATCGTTACCTTCATTTATTAGGGCATCTCGCAGCCGTTGTATTAATTCACTTTTCTTCCCACTAATTTCTAAATCCCTTTCTTCAAGTTCTTTTTTTAAGTCAGTCACTTTCAATTGGTCCAAATTCACTGTTTTAAACATTGTCCGTCTATTTATTTTTCACTTCTTAAGTTCCACAAATACACTTCACACCTAACACCAATGTAATGTTTTTTATTTTCACACTCGGGTTCAGTTCAGTTCTTGGATTTATTTAAAAACACAGTCTAACTCACTCTAATTTATTTCCACTACTTTTACACAAATTTATATTCACAGAAACTACTATTTACATTTTATCTTAACTGTACAAACGACCGACGAAAACTGAATCCTCCTATCGCCAGCTGCTTTATATTTATACATTTGTCTTGGAATTATCTGGTACGTCCACGAACCATCGGGAAATTCCATCACGTTCTGGAAGCTTTAAAGGAATTCCCAGTAACGGCAGCGGTCCGCCGGTTGAGAGACAAATATTTCGGGTTCCCAGAATTTATCGGAATAATGTCCCTTCCATGAACTGGTTGATGGCCGATTGCACCAGCGGTCGGTTGAATTCTCGTAACAATACTTTCGTAATTTTTTAAACAGATTTGAGTGAATATGGAACATTTCAAATAAGTTATTGATTTTAGGTCTTGGTTTGCCGATAAAATATGAGTAAAATAAATAACCATTAGTTACACACAAATATAATAATATACAAACTTTTACGGTTGGATGCGAACTTCTGTTTATTTTTGTATTGCCAAGTTCTCCATTCTCTCTTCAGAATCCTTGACCTGATGCCCAAACCTAAATAGATAAAACAAGTTTTAACGGTGCACCACTTGTTGAATTTTTAATATTGACCTCATAAATATTCAAATATAATGTATTTAAAAATATGTACAGCTTAGGTATATATTAAATACCAATTGTTGAATACATTGATTTATAAAAAAAGTAATATATTATGCTATTAAATAAATTATTTTTATATTAAGTAGTAATATTAATATTGCAGTGATAATTCAACAATCCAACTTTAACTAACAATTGCCATAATTGTAACCAAAATTCATAGTGAGAATATTATTCTTAATCTGAACCAGTGTTTCGTTATTAGGTGTATATTTATGTTTCCATGAGTCAGACCCACATAATAAACCATTGAAATACTAAAAAAAACACAAAGCATAATGTTTGTATTTGATATTGCGAGAAAGCTATATAATGGGTTCATATTCAGGAGCTCAAAATACAAGAACCATCTTTAAAAATCACAGATATTAGTCGTTGTAACAGAGATAACTGCTCACAGTATTCCACTAAAAAAAGTAATGTTTTAAAACTCAAAAAGCATACTGTCATTTCAAAGCTTTTGCTTATGAATTGCTTGTGACTCTCAAGGTACTTATTTGTCTTATTTACCAGCATGATGTACCAACAACATGTTTTCTCTACTTCTACCTTATATATGCTGCGATATAGAATTTAGAACACACCCACTTTCACCATCTACAACTTTGAACTCAAAAAAATATTTGGGCTTCAGTATACTGTATCTCATCGGGGCCCTAAAATAAAGAAAATACATTTTCAGGTCCCCTAGAAGCCCAAACCTAGTGAGTTTCAAATTAAAGCGAAGGAATCTTAACTCCAAGGGAGTGGAAGAAAGTAACTTTTTGGGGCTTAAGGCTTAGACTCAACGAGTGTTGATGTAATAACCTAGGAAATCCTATAGTGAAGCCCCTTTTTTGTAAATTTAGTAGATATAAAGAAATCCCCCAAATTTTGTCTGAATCCGCTGCTGTTTCAGATTTATAAGAAAATGTCTCAAGTTTGTTGTTTGTTTTCACTTGCAACTTTTAATTCATTAGAAATTAACAAGATCAATGCTCTAATGTTTGAAGTATTGAAAACATAAATAATTTTTTGTACCTTGAGAGTATATCTAATTTGCAATTTGAAATGACTTTTTAAATGTACTTCTCAATACCTGTCATGAGAATAAAACAAATACGTAAGCAAATGAGCAATTGCGGGAGTATGGATATTTAATGGCAAAAGAATTATTGGACTCTTAAATGAAAGTTTTATGAATACTACTATAAGCATATATGGAAGATACATATTAGAAGTGCAAATGGGAGATCCCTACAACAGTGAATGAACAATTTGTGAGCATAATTGGAGATCCAAGAAGTAAAACATCACAAGCACCCGACAGTTGGAGGTTTCGGAAAGGAAATCATAAACAATAATGTTAATGGTAAGAGACTTAATTATGTAAACAGGTTCTTCCGATATAAAGACATGCATAAATGTACTTCGAGCCAGGAAACTAGAAAACTGAAATCAATTATTGCCCCCCCCCCCCCTTCCCCACTACCATTACACATTCCACATGAATCCAAGTCACCGGAAAGAACTGATGGGTTGAAAAGAACATCTTATGGAATTATAAGTATAGCAACAGGACTCAAAAATTATAACGGATACATAAAACAATGTATTGGAGGTACAAGAATCTCGGAGTCACGACGGATCCTAAGATTGAAAAACACAGAAAAGGTTCATATCTTATATATTAAGGTCAGTAATTGAAAAAGAATTACCGAAGTGACACGACACTATTCAGGATGAATACCAATGAAAAGCAACTGCTGAATACCAACGGATTTTATTAACTCTACAAGTCAAACATGCTATAAACAATAAAACCGAATTTATTTCCAAAATTTCTGGCGGCGACTGCCTCTCCAGCAGAAAGACTCTACATAGGCCATATATCTACTGCAGCTTATAGAAAATTGATGACAAAAAACGAGTATTTATTGACTAAACAAGCATATTGCAAGAACTAAAAAACTTAAAATGCAAGTTCACCCGAAAAATCTTTTAATATTTTGAAAGGGGATCTACATACGTCAAAAGTATTTCTTGATTTCCGAATAATTCCATCATATAAAGTCACTTCACAAATAAAAAAAACAAAAACTCAAAATTATTCGATTTAATATTGAACTGAAACCGATTTTCTTCGCTTAGCCAAACCACAAGTGTCATGTTTTACTACGATCGCACGATAGCAGTCTAACCAATGTTGGCATGTATTCTGTTTCATTAACACTGTTGCAAATGTTTAAATAAATATGGCTGAAACGTACATTTTTTAAATAGGAATGGTGGAGGGATCCAGTCGGTCAAACATATAACCAAATGATAAATAATTTAAGTCGAAATTACAGGCAATTCAATTTGGTATAGGTAACTAATATAATTACCATCCCATTTAAAGTGCAAGAAATCATAAAAGTTTTCAGGTTGTAATGTATTTGTTGAAAATTAATTATCAAATAAAACATCTTTCGAACAACTTTGACGATTTTAGCAGTAAGTACAGTTTGCTTGATCTCTTGTAAGCATAACGGTTTTAACATTGTGATAATATATGAATCAAATGGAGTCAAGTGTCTCTTATTTTCTGGATATATTTTGATCTTATCTTTGTGCAAACAATTTTCAGTTCATGTATTCAGTATATATATGTAAATGTGATTATCTATTTGGTTTCTTTTGAGTACTTTTAGTTTTTTAGCAGTCTTGGAAAAAAATCAGTATAATTTGAAGTGTTTTTATTATTTAGGGTAGTCTCACCAATTTTAGTATAGAATATTTGTACATATATTATATTAATATGTTATTATTTACTGAACAATATACTAATGATTGTACGTTTTGTGATTTTATTTTTCTACCACACAACATATTAAACTAATGTGTCAAATCTTACAACAATTGGAATATTCAGAAAACTCTCGATTTCCAGTGGAAAACAAAAATTTTTTAAATCAGTTGTACGTAACAATCACTTCCAATTGTTGATCAAATAGGAATAATAACAAGATGAGGATATCACAAAAGCAAACTAAAACATACTTAATGATGAGTGGGCTCATTCTTACAGTGATATAATTATAAGTACCTAAAACTTAAGCAAGATTGTTATTCGTGTGAGCAATACCCAATTTCTGATCTAACAGCTTCGGTCGTTACTAGAATTGTGAAGTAGCGGTGCTGATGTGCAAAAGGTGCTTCTCCATAAAGTATTTCACTTTTCTTCTGTTGTTACAATACTGCAAAACATAATAAAAGAAAAAGGCAACTATTTAAGGCAAGTAACTATAAGGTAGGTAATCTTTGCACTCCAATCTCGGACGGACCTGCATAAGAGAGTCTGGTTTCTCCCCCTTTTCACCCCTGGGGGAAAATAATGCCTTTAATCCAATTCAAACACAAGGCATGAACTACGTACTGAGCTTTTTGGGTCAGGTCAATCCATCTTACGATTTTTTCTCCAAACAATCAGGCGGCACTGTTTGACATTTACAGTGTGGAGTAAATTATGAATATTTTATTTTATTAATGAACCAATATTATAAATAAATTTTAGCACTCTGCACTGAAGGTCGTCAGTAGCTACTAAGCAAAACAAAAATAACGAAAATCATTGAGGAACAAAGGAGAAAATGGTACCCGTTTTGCCTTGGCTTATTGATAATAGTGTAAGTACCAAAAATTATATATTTTCATTATTTGTTTCTTCCCAAAAGATACATACTAGCGTTTGATTTGTTGTCTATGCTTGCGTTGTAAATCTTCTGTTAGAACGACTTGTTTATCTATGCGGATTTATTCGAGTTAATAAAGAATGTTGATACTCTACTAGTAACAGTTACTAGTGCCACATCTCTAGATGCTGTTGTATTTTTAATCACTTCTCTATACACCTTTATGTATTCAGCTACATTCTGCATTACTTTCAACATCTTTCTGGTTTATGGTGTCACTATTCGAATATCTGTTTCAATGTTATTTAGAATCCTCACTGAAATTTCGAGCTGCTTTTATCCACTTGTCAATACCTTCTTGTCGGATTTCATAGTTTCGTCATCTATTTATCTTTACTGTTTCCGAGGGTTTTTTTTGGTAGTGCAAGTAGATTATAAAGTTTTGCTAGAGCTGGTTATTAATCATCTGAGATTTTCTGTTGGGGAGCTTATTCCTTTAGCAGTGTTTTTGTGTATTCTACGTAGGATTTGATGGAGTCCTTTTTGTTACTATGGTCATACTACAAGCGATTGGTTGAGGAATTTGCCACCATTGCCGCACGTCTACATCGGTAGACCGCTGAAAAAGAACCTTTCAGTGGAATTATACATTAGGGTCCAGTATGGCAAGTTCGTCCTAGATACCCACTCCAGCAACACTGGTTTGAGAGCCGTCCTATCCCAAGATGTGGTTTAGCGGGTGCTCGAGTGTTACAGCTGTGGATTCTCGAAACCAGAAAAGAATTACTGTCACCAGAAAAGAACTCGCAATAATCAGGGCTGTAGACCATTTTCACAGATATGGAACCAATCCCTACAGGCAACCTGAATTCTTTATGGAACCCTTTAAAGGTCGAGAATGGGACGATGAAGAGAATTTGGGAGAGCAGTGATATCAGAGAACCGAAGTGCCAAGTGGTAGTGTCTAAGAAAAAGTTACCCGCCTTCCTGACCGAAGTACATAATGCGATTACCGGAGGTCACTGGGCTTGAATGAAACTATATAAAATTCGCCAAAGATTTTATTAGGTAAATTACTTTGAAAACGTCAGACCCTGCTGTTGAATATATGACATCTGAGTAGCCAGTAAGGGCCAAAAGACCTGTACCAAAGTTATAATGCAACAATGCAATGAGAGCTACCCATTTTAGAGAATTGCAGTTGATGTCGCTGGTTCATTCCTCGAGGCCAACAAGGGTACCAAATACATTCTGGACGCAATGGATTATTTTAGCAAATGACCTGAGGCATATGTCATACCCAATTAGCAAACAGTCACAATGGCAACGGTGCTGATAGGACAGTAACCTATTCCAGAAGGTCTGTAGAATATTGGGCATCTAGAACCACCCTTAAAAGTATTAAATTCAGTTGGATATACAAAATATATAAAGCGCAACTGGTAAAGGTTCTCGGCTAGAAACAGTTTATTGTCTGGCGTCCAATGAATTGTAAAATCTCGAAAAGATCATTTTTCCATGTACATGTTATTGTTTCCCATTTCTGTGCATGTCCAATTCCAGATTTTAATGGACCAACTATTTTAAGGTTTCCTTTTCACAGGTTCGTCACTTTGTTACTTTTTGTCGTTCTATTGTGTCTATTGTCGTCTGCCACAGTTGTATTCTAGACTGAAAACTTCGTCTCATGGAATTCCTATTTCAGTCACCCTGTACATACAACTGCTTATGAACCACTTATAACATGTTTTCTTACATTTTTTTAACGATCTTTTATAACTGTAATTCTACTTCACCCTATATATTCCAGTTATCCTGAATATGGACGGCTTAAAGGCCACATTACACATACTTTTGTTACTAAAATTTTTTAACCACTCCCTGTATCTTTTATACTGCTCCGCCCTATATTTCAACAATCATATATATATGCAACTTCTTATGGGCTACCACATAAAACTTTTCCTTTTCTAACATTTTTCAACCTATATAATAATAATTACACTCCACTCTATATTTTAACTCTTTGTATATGCAACTGTTTAAGGCTTAAGGGCCACCCAATATAACAGTTAGTTCCTAACATGTTTTCAACCACCGTGTATACATAGTTATAATTTAATTAACCAATTCAAATTCGACTCTCACCATTGGTATTTTGAAAACTGCAAGAGATGCGAAGTTTAAATTGAGGCAAAATTGAGTATTTTAGTGCTTGAAGATATGCCGTTTTTTAAATTAAATTTTCTGATTATTATCTGAAGAATTTTTTTTTATTTTTTGTTGCGTTATTTGACGAAGAAACGCAAAACCAAAAAACGTTTTCATTGCCAGTTTTCGAAGCGAAAGTTTTTGAATTAATACTTGTTATCGGAGGCCCACACTTAAACATGTGAAATGAGTATGGTACCGAAATGCACAAATTGAAATTGCATTTGTTTCGACACTTGCTACCAACCGATCGACCGACACCACACTAACTTGATCTTGAAATACTCATACAACTTATTTTTATGTGTGTAAGAAACAGGGACCGGGTTGTATAGTAAGTTTTTTCTTCGTTATATAGAAAATCAATTATAGTAAATAAACAAATACGGCAACATCCAATGAATATACAATACCAGCACATAAATAATGTTTTTCGTTGTAATAAACATTATAATTTTCTGTTTGCCGTTTTTTTTCTTAAGATTTTTCTTAGTTTTTTGACGCACGTGCAATTCATTGGATATTAATTTTTGGTCGGTCACAATTCATCGGGTATGAGATTCAACTGGCAAGTTTATGAATCATTAAACTTTTTATTGCTTGCTGAGATGGGTGTATTTTCTGAACAGAAAGCTTCATATCGGTATTTAGCCTAAATACTTTTTAAAGCGAAAGCTTCTTAACGGAGGCCCACACTTGCACATGAAAATGAAAAGATGAAAATAGGTGAGTATAGTATTGAAATGCAAAAATAGAAATGACATTTAGTTCGACACATCCTCCCAATCTCCACAGCACTTGCTTGATTTTTAAATACTCATACAACTTGGTTTCCTGTGTAAGAAACAGGGACCAGTTTATATATTAAGACTCTCTTTATAGAAAATCAATATACTAAATAAACAAATATAACATCCAACTAATATACAATAATAGCACAAAATTTGCTTTTCGTGCCAATAAACATTCCAATATTCTGTTTGCCATATTTTATATTAGAGACTTGACATAAGTCAGAACATCACCAAAAAGGGCAAGCTAATCGATGGTAGAGAAAAGGCTGACAAACTAGAACACACTAAAAAGGTCAAGGTTACCAAGTTTATAGATGGGAGAGGCAAGTATGAGAAACATATATGGGGATTAAATATAAAATTTATTCAGCTGAAAGCATGAAATGACAAGTTCAAGAAGTGACAAGAATGGCGCTAGTGTAGAAATAGGGTATGCTAAATATAAAACAATATCACCAGTTTTGTCTATTTTCAACCAAGGTTTGTAAAATATATATTTCCCCGTATATTCTAAAAACTTTTGGCATTTTGTTCAAAATCCAGCCTCTTGTTAGATCACCTAATCACCCTAATTTAATGCATTTTGATGGACACTTTTTAATATGTATTGTATTGAACCATATTACAACAGCTATTTTGAAGAATAGTCTGGAGATGCTATGGTATTTAAAAATATATGTACATAAATAATGTTCTCATAATTTGATCTGTTATAATTAATTTGACCTCGTTATATATTGTTAGAGTATTAAATAGGTGAAGTGTGTTGTTAATTAAATAAACATTATATTTTGCTTTTATATTTAAATTAATAATTAAATCACACATTAGTACTTAAGCTGTAAAAAACTAGTGACAATTTAAATTTTCCTGAAATTTATATCCATTGCTAAGAATGACACAGGGAGATAACAAGAGAAGGGAGTATATATTGTAAGAAGTTTTCGCTTCCATCGTTGACTCCTGCTCTTTTTTTAGATTTTTCAGATTTACCATTCCCCATTTCATTTTTTGGCTACAATCATCAACTTTTTTTATGTACCTACGCCAAATTAGATTTTTCCGAAGAAAAATAGCGCATTTTATTCTGATTCCATTAATATAAAACTTATTATAATTTGATTCCTTGACTCCACCAAAGATGCTTCTTTTATAAAGATATACTTGTCAATGAAATTAGAGTACATATAATTTCAAACACAATGTGTTTCACAAATGAAGAAAAACGAGATGTTAATTAACCAATATGCGTGTTTATCTTTTTATCATTTTTTTAAATAAAATATGCGTTAACATTAAGCTTCTCAAATTTTTATTTTAATTCAGCCAGTGTGAAGGCTAAGTCGAAGAAAAAGTAGTATTTCACTCCTCGAAGATCCAATGTATAACTTATTTTCGAAATAAACAATTTATTATTAGTTGACCGCACTATTAAATTGATTTGAACAGTTCATCACGGGAGTTCCAGTTATGCAAGTCATTCATTTACAGATTATTGTTTATTTGCTATATAAATTTAGAGACTACAGGAAATTATAATGTTCGGAACGTAAAACGATGTTATCATTATCGGTTTCAATACCAAATCGACCGCGATACACACGTCAGTTTTGCATGCGGTGATTGAGATCATTAGCTGTAGAGATTGGAGAACCCTCCAGTCGAACAAATTTCCGTTTAATTACCGCCATTAATTCTTGAGTGTTGGCGAAGCTTATTTCAAGACTAGAAATTTTATTCTGGTGGTTGTAACATTTATTTGGTAAGACAGAATATTCACAGATGTTGAATTACACATCAAACACAGAAAAGTAACTAATTTCTAATTTTGGTATAGTCTAGCAAAAAATGATACTAAAATTCAAAATAACTCAGGTGACTGTAGAATAGGCGTCGGCTAAAAAAATAGTTTGGACAAAAGTTAAAGAAATTTTCGTGCCATAAATTGAGCTCGATCTTCAATTGTTGACACCGGAAATGGAAGAACGGGAAATTTTATGTTCAGATATGACTTTGACCACCCCCTTGACCTTATGGTTCAATATGATAGATTTATTAATTAAAAATACTTAATTTTCTTTATATTCAAATAATAATTTTTGGGTTACTATATAGTTTGCCTGGAATACACAACATGGTCTGGAGCAAGACCAGGATATTACTCAAACAAAAATTAAAGAAAGATTTTGTTGTTGTTAAACAATGAAGAAATTGGGCCTCCCTCTATAGAGATAAATCTCACTTGCCAACAGATTCTCTCAACTGAAGATCAAAAAGGAATCTTCAAAATCCATTAGGTAATGGAGAACGGCACAATTACAATGGTCAAATACAATTGACATTTACGTAAGTTCAAGCGAACTCATTATTTTCAAAGTATTTCAACGAAATATTCCCGAGAAGAAATCGAAACGTCTCGTTTAAACAATAACACAAAGGAAAACTTGTTGACAAATCCGTGGACCTGCTTTCTCTCAGTTAATACTGCGCGAGAGTTTTTGTATAAGAAAGCAACTAGTATTTTGGGCAATTTCAGCAAATTGCTCCTACTACACTTTGATTTTCGATTATTTATCTTATCTGCTTTTCAAAAATGCTTGTGAAAAGAGAAAAGTCATGATTAACCAAAATAGAGACATATAATTTGTTGAATGGCATGCAGTTAGTAAAACTGAGAAGAAATTGAGACAAGCTAGATAATGATATTCAGGAAACAAAAACACTAAAAATAAATTGTCACCTGAGGTATCACTGAGCTTCGCTGGCCAGGATACTGTATAATGCCAAAATGAACGCAGCATACTTTATTACTTTGGCAGCCCACTTCAAGACCACAATCACGAAAATCTTGTAAGCATATTTCTCTCGGCTGAATATATTAAGTACGTCACCAGCTACGCGCCAGTATCAGATCGCTTGATCTTACTCAAAATGCAACAATAACCATTTAATGTCAACATAATCCAAATATGTACCCCAACAACATACAATCGTTATGATGAAGAAGTTGAAAAACTCTACAACTTACTAGACAAAATTATAACGATAGCAGTGATAGTTGTCTTCTAAACGTTGTTTGTGGCATATTCTTGATTACTTTTATGTTTTTTGGGGATTAACACCACAATAGAAATAAAACTACGTATATTGCAGGAATACCAAACGTTTCAAAGTCTATTCTGACTTCGTTGTCAATGGCTTTATATTTATTGCAATCACATCAATAAATATAAAGCCATTGACAACGAAGTCAGAATAGACTTTGAAACGTTTGGTATTCCTGCAATATACGTAGTTTTATTTCTATTGTGGTGTTAATCCCCAAAAAAACATAAAAGTAAGCAGTGATAGCTTTGATCATTGGTCACTTTATTGCCTAAATCGGACAGGGACGCAAAGAGGATTTGGTGAGTAGTTTTGATCACAGATCATACAGAGGTTTTGGTTTGGGCATGAATAGGTGGTTTGAGCTGCCAAAGGGACGGTTTCACATAAGGATAAAGCTAGCAGAGAAGAACAGCCAAGAGACTAAGTATTAAGAATCATATCGTCTACTTCCTACACGGTGCTCTTGAGTAGATTTAAATAAAAAGTTCATGTACCTTTTATTTTTAAAAATGTGTCTAAGCATCATTTAGAGACTTTTCACAAACAATAACAAATTGTACCTACAACGCTTTTTTTTGAACTGCATAAAATGGTTTTTAATATGAATGTATTTTTTGAGCCTATATGATGATGTGCATTAACCTTATTATTGTTATAAAATTTTGCTCATGGATTACTCTGAAACGAAAAAATCAAGTTCGATAATTTAAACATGAGATTTATCATTTTTCACAAAATCGGAAAAATAGTTATTAAGAGACTGTCGTTCTATGCATCCCACTGACTTCTGTAAAACGGCTTAATCGGCTTAATAATTGAAATTGTATTCTATTAAGGTACATTTTGAAGTGATTCCCTACATTGTGCTATAACGAAAAAAACGTAATGTTCTTTAGAAAATCGGAAAATAAAACTAAAAAACCATAAACTTCAAAGAAACATACAATTTATCCTCAAAATTAATATTAGAATTTTCGTTTAGGCTTTACTGTAATTTTTAAGCAAGACCCACTCTACTCTATTTTGTCAAAATTTTAGGGTCAGTATTTTCGTACAGAAACGGGAGTAATGCGTTTATTGTATATTTTCCTTAAATATTTTGTACCCTAGACATTTATTTTCAAACTCTAAAAATATGTTTTTATTCCTCTTTCCTTTGATATTATCTACATAATGCGCTTGAAAAAATTGTTTTTATTTTTCGTTTAAATGACCAATATACTTGAATATTTATTTGGTTTATCATAATTTCCTCAAAATTTTATGTTCAGTAGCTTCAGAAATAAAGGAGAGATAATGGTCGATTAATGGTAAAAATTCTCCTCAAAAATATACAAAATCAAAATTTGTTTAGTTTCTCAAAATAGTCTGAATCGGGTCATCAAACTGTGTATTGACATCAAATTTCAACTTTTGTGTCCAGTAGCTTCGGTAGTACGCGAGACAGCTGAACAGACGCATAGACTGCATAAGGACTTCCTGTCATCGGATTTTCGGAAGCCCAAAAAAAACACGAAGAACTTTAACGAGATGAAACATAACAGCTATATCAATACATTTTACATATTTGTTGAATTTCTGAAGGTTAAATTTCAAAATAAATTAATACCTTTATTACTGCACCATATATTAATACCTAAGGGAAATATTTATATTTCATTTAAAATTTGATACTTGTACTACAAAATAAATAAGATTAGAACAATTGCTTGCCGTGCTAATCTTTTCGGCTTTTCAGCGAGCAAAAAGCAACAAGAATAACTGTCGCGAGATGAAAACATAATAACTTTATTATTGGTAGATCTCTTTTCGCATTTCGCATTGAAAAACAGTTCTAAATACGGTGTGTTGGGTTTCCTTGGTTACCGTTCTAATTGGAGCACTGCTAAACACGTCACTATCAACTCATCGTGCTAGTCCGGCTCTGCGTATAGGAGGAGTTTAGGTCATAAAAGATCAACGATGTTGCCAAACTCGGAGTTAATTTTTCCCTTCGAAGTTGTTAATTTTCTTTTGGTAAGAAGAATTATATTACATACTTTTATATTTGACAATATCGAATATTGTTTTAAAAAAAGTTGATCAAAACTAAAAACTACGTCCAAATATACAACTGCATTCTTTTACATTTAGAAAATCGGTTTTCCTTTTTTGTCTACACATTAAGAAACGAAAAGGTTATCATGTGTTTCATAATCACTAGAAATAAATATTGATTCAAAATATAAGACAATAATAAAAATGACAAAACCTAATTTTGCCATGTAAATTGATGTAACTGTATATTTGAACGTAGTTTTAGTTCAGATAATCTTCTTTTAATAACAATTTTCGATATTATCAGAAATAAAATAACTTCCAAATAAAATCTATCCAGATAAAATAATAATGCGCAAATTCGGACATAAATAGATTTCTCATGACGATAGATTTCTCATGACGTCGTTAACGTGGTCTTTTTTCTGTCATAAACCATTTTTTTAAATGGCAACTCCAATATTAATAATTCTATATTTAGGACGTTTAAATTTTAAATCGGTAACATAACAATTTTTCTAGATAAAATAAATTTCTTGATAAAATAAATTTCTTATTTATTAGCTTAAACCAACAAAATCAACTGAAATGTATAAATGTAACAAACGAATAAGAAAAAATCAAAGCAAGTGTTCAAATTGGCCACCATTTAATAGCTGACAATGAGCAATGCGATTTCAAATTCGTTGGTTAACACTGCAGTACTTAGTGTGTTTTTTGAAAACAGAACTTTTTTTCTCTACTTTTCATATTTTGTTGAAGATCGATGTTGTGCTCGTTTTTATTTCGTTTTTTTTTCCAACAATTAATAAACAAGTTGATTCTGCGTTCATATCATAATAAATGTCAAATTTGATAGTTGATAGACTTGAATTGTAATTTACCTACTACTTATGTGCCACTCAGTACAATATTTTTAGAACCACTCTTTATAACTATTTCAATTCCATCTTATATTTCAAACATTCTATGTATACAACTGCTTATGTGCCACCTAATATCACATGCACGCACGCACACACCTACAACCGTATACCATATAGAAGAGTTCGCCGACATAACATTTTCATTTCGATAAACCAACAGAATATTTTCTGCCATTTCACGAGACTATAAGCCCCCTAACTTAACTTCGCCTCTAAAAGGAGTCAAATAAGCCAAATATTTGCTTTAACTGTCCACACTTGGTTCACATAGTTGCACGCCGCGCTTCGATTGTGATCACCTAGTGCTGTTTTTCATGATAAGTAGTGTTTGCGGCAAAATGGACTGATCGAACCAAAATGTTATGAAGTTTTTGTAGTTGTTCCTACCAAATGCATGCTTGTATTTGGGACCCCAAACATAGCAGACATAAAAATAAAAACAAAATAAACGATGCATGGATAGATATTAAAAATAATATGGAACAACCGTGCAAATTGCGGAAAAAGAGGGGCTCTTCGCCATGGTTTTTTAATAACTTCATAGTTAATATACGGAATCAAGTTGGAACATATCTTTTTAGAATACAATTTAAAATATTCAAATTTCTTGAGCGGTTTTAGAGAAAACAGTGAAGATGAAATATAGTCCCTTATTTACTTTTTTTTCTGATTTTCTGGAAAACCGTAAATCTCATGTTATAGACAATTATATGGAAATTTCTGTAATTTTCCTTAATATAATGCAGTTTAAAACATCAAAATTCCCCAAGCCGTTTTTGGATAATCGCTCGTCATACATAACAAAAGTTGCTGCCGAATTGATAACCTCCTCCTTATTGGAAGTCGGTTAAACACGGCTGATTCAAAAAAGAGATATCAAAAATGGCGGTCCCGAAATTTCGATGACTGTAAAAACGACAATGTTAACGTGGAGAATTCGAACGATCGAATTTTTTATATAACGACGTCTCCTTTAGGCGGGGAGTTTTAGTTTTAGAATCTATTGCATTATTTTTGTCTTTGTTATGAAATGAAATTAAGGATTCGTAATGACGTTAATGGAAAATCAAATAACTTTCAAAATAAGCCTTCATGAGGCAGCAAATTATTCCGTGCTACTGTCTAGGGATGTAACGAATGTCCGATTTTCGATATTCGCGAATACGAATGCAAATGCGAATTTTCTCTTCCAATATTCGCGAATACTAATGAGAATGCGAATATAGGATCAAAATTTACTTATTTTGGTTTAGTCAAAAATTATAACCTAAATTGAGCTTCGTAATCATTATAGAAAGCCACTCTTCTATTTTTAATATATAAATTGAAATAGCTGTGGAATCTTTGTTGTCTCACAGATGTATAAGCACAAAATTTTGTATACTAACACCAAACCCTTACATTCAACGCTCTTTCAACAGTTAAGCTGTCATCATATTGGAGTGAACCAAAAAAGTTTTTTTGATTTATGAGAGAAGTTATAAGAAGTTATTATAATTAAACAGAAAAAATATATAATTAAATTTATGGAGTCAAATAAAAACTAAAATTATATGGATTGCCAAAAAAAGGAATTTTGTTGTCATATTATAACTTATCTTATTTATGGACTCATTTACATATTTAAAAAAAAATCAGTTTCAAAAACAAAGTGACGAACGAGTCTAACCTTTGTATAGGTTTAAAAGTAAGATTCTGCAAGCTTGTATATTTCTGAGTAAAAAGAGATTGAATGCATGAGAATTGGTCAAAAAATAACTGACTTATGACGAGGTATGTTTTAACATCCTGACAGCTAATTTCTCTTATTTTGCAAAATTAACTAGGCCTAAACACAAATTTCGCTTCTTTGGCTATCGCTACTAATTTGAATTGACAGCTGCGAAATGGTACTAGCTAAATTTTCATCAATACTTTAAATTAGAGAATGATACATGGCGAGTTCTGCCATAATTTGTTGCTAGACGTTATAATAAAAAAGCATAACTTACAATTTTGTTAAGCAATTTCACCATCACAATTGCCAGGGAGGCGCAAAGTAGGCAGGTGCCCAAGGAGTGTAAGAACGCAAGTAGGACGGATATGGTGCTTTTATTTCAATTTATCTAATTAATGGGGTATTATAGGCTGTGTCCCATGTCAACACATACAAAACATTCATTGTGTCCTTACTTAAATTAGGGCTTTTGTACCGATTTTATATTGTCCAATCGCTCAATGGTTTGTTTTCGCCCCCCAGTTTCAGTGTATGCCTGTCACTTTGAAGCAACTCACGGCCCGAACCGCATAGAGCTCGTTTACAGCTCTGACAAAAAAAGGCCTGCAGCTAGTCTGAGCGTTCCACAAACACGATAGGTTGTATATTTTTCTACCAACCAAAAAAAAAAACGTTAAACACCATAAACCGTTTTTTTAGACAAAGGGGCAAGTTCACTAACTATATAATGATGTCTGTTGATTTAGCAGCGCTACCCAACGAAGCAAAATTTGTTATCCGGAGATTTAAAACATACGCACCTTTATAGTGTAATAGAACAATTATTTTTTGACAGATTCTTGAACGTGACCTCCTGTTGTATCTGCAAATATTCAAGCTTTACACTTATTTTTAAAACTAGAAGTGTGACTGACCCAAGAAAGTACCAGCATATTTTAAAGTTTCTCAAAGTTTAGATATGTCTGCAATTTTGTTTTTAAAACTGATTTAAAAAATGAAGTCAGCACTCTGACACCATCAATTGTGGAGAATCTTTATCAGTTGCGCTCCCCTCAACTGATTGAATCTCTAGAAGATTGTATCATAATTTCTTTGACAGGTTTTCGTTAACCTAAGAATTCTTTGTCCTAAAAATATAAAGAAAACTCCTGATTTTGAGTCTCTGTGAGCTAGTTTTCCCTGAAACTTCCAAATCTCGAAATTCATTTAGCCATATATCATGTTATGAAACTGACAGAACTTGCTTAATTTTATTTAGCAATTAAATTGTTGCCTGATTACATATACACGTCAGGATTCCAGAAGAAATGTATATATGTAGTTGACATTTATGTCATCATAAAACTGTTATTTCTCATTGCAAGTTCAAGTTAATACCTACCTGTCCTACCTGTAAGACTTAACTTTTGAAATCACAAGTAAGTTATACAGTGTGCAATGTTTCTAATGAGTAACATCATAATATTTACGCTTTTCATTGTCAAACATATTCACAAAAAATTTACATGAATAACCGCGAATACGAATGCGAATGCGAATATAAAAAACACGAGAATATTCGCTAATGCGAGTGCGAATATTCCTTACATCCCTATACTGTACACTGAACCTAAACCGTTTTGCGGAAGCGTTGCCAAGACTCAAACAGAGAGAAAACATAACCCACAACACAAGAGCCAACTGGGGCATTTTCGAACATGCGCATAAGACCCGGAGTACTGTGAAACGTTATAAACATATATATACATCTGGACTGTGATGTTTGGCCCTACGTCTAAACTCTGCTAGCAGTATATCAGTATTAAGTATATGCGTGGCAGTTTTTGATTTTCTTAATATTTTGACATATTTTCCATCTTAAACACTTTTATCATTCACTCTTCGAGGTGTCATTCTTTAGTACGCAAGATAATATATATATATATATATATATATATATATATATATATATATATATATATAATGTTTCTGGTTAGGGAACCTTCATCAGTTGCGCTTCCCACAATTGAATGTTAATATTGAAAACGCGAGATGTAAAGACCGACATTAGGATTTTCGGGGAAATTAGCACATAGAGGTTCCGATTCTGGAGCCGTTCCATGTAATTGCTGTTACCCGTAACTCCTAGGTTAGAATGTCACGATGAAATTTTCAGGTGACAAATAACAAATATTCTATACAGGGGCGAATGCAGACAAGAGGCTTCCGGTGAAGGGGAGGGGAATCTCAGACTTCAGAGGGAACAGTGCTAAATTTACCTAAATAGAGAGAGGCTTTTCTATGGTTGGGTATTTCATGGGGTGTTACATTTAAAATAGTTGATCTGGGGTTTAAGTCTATAAAAGTCCACTCTTTTTCTTTATAAACTCATTAACCTTGAGGTGATCGCACCTTCTTGGAATCACCCCTGGGCTCTAGAAATTCAATCAAGATGCGAAAAAGGTGAATCTGTCAGAATGAGCCAATCCATATAAAAATTGTACGCGCTCGAAGCAGTTCGAAATAAATGATCGCCTTTGTTTTCTGAAAACTAGTCATGTCATGTGGTCATTAGAATGACGTTTAAAGACCAATTCTGGATGGTATACAACCATTTGAAAGCCTTCGATGTAATAAGGAAAACCACAAGTGCCCTCAGATTGGTCTTCATCGAGACCATGCAAAAAGTAGAACTAATGGCTCATCCGGCGTACAGCCCTAATTTGACACCCAATGATTTCTTTTTATCTCCGAAGTCAAGAATAAAATACGTGGACAAAGATTTTCGTCGACAGTAGGGGCCGCTGATGTAATCAAAAAATTATGTTTTGTGAGTGGCCCAACCCAATTAGAATGGAAAAAAGTTATGACACATGATTCGAACGCATGCAAAAGTGTATAAATCATATATGACAAATTACTGTTTTTTTATTAATGGGATCAATATACCTATCTATAAATAGTGGGCTTCGGATAATTTACAAGTCTTTGATAATAAATATACACTATGTACCGAATTGCTTGTACAAAGATTAGATTATGTTGGAAAATCTATAAACATACTGAATTGGCATACTTTGTAAAGTATCCAGTAATATTTTGCTCGTTTTACCAATGTGGTTTTTGAAGTAAATGTCCATAAAGAATGTTTATATGTAAATTACATTTAGAAATTGAATTAATTTTTATAGCATTAAACTTAATTCTGGTATTTTAGATAATTTTGTTCACATTATACTTATTTATATAATTTCATTTTCGAATTAAATGACGTGTGTGATGAGAGAAATTAAAGTTAAATAAAATCGAAACAAATTGAATTACGAACATTGTATCAGATTAAAAGAAAAGGGTTACCCGAAATCCGTTACTGGGAATTCCCTTAAAGCTTCCAGAACATGAAAGAGTTTCTCGATGGTTCGTGGACTTACCAGACAATTCGGAGAGAAATATATAAATATGGACAGCTGGCGATAGGAGGCATTCAGTTTTCGACGGTCGTATTGTAAAGTTAAGATAAAGTGTAAATAGTTTCTGTGGAAATAAATTGTATTAAAGTAGTAGAAATAAATTAGAGTGAGTTAGGCTATGTTTTTAAATAAATCCAAGAACCGAACAGAACCCGTGTGTGAAAATAAAAACATTACAGTGGTGACAGGTGTAGGTGTATTTGTGGAACTTTATAAGTGAAAAATAAATAGACTGACAATGTTTAAAACAGTGAATTTGGACCAATTGAAAGTGACGGACTTATAAAAAGAACTTGAGGAAAGGGATTTAGAAATTAGTGGGAAGAAAAGTGAATTAATACAACGGCTACGAGATGCCCTAATAAATGAAGGTATAATCCCGATACTTATTTGTTTGAAGTTTCTGGCAATGGAGACATGAGTATGCTATTAAAAAAATGGAAGAAAGTTTAAAAGAAACTCTAGAAGACAAATTGTTAGAAAATTTTAAAAACTTGAAAGAGGCGTTAGAAGACAAATTAGTAGAAAATTCGAAAACTCTGGAAGACAAATTACAAGATAAATTACTAGAAAACTGTAAAACCCTAGAAGACAAATTACAAGAAAATTCTAAAGCCCTAGAAGTCAAACTGCTAGAAAATTCAAAAACAAAAATTACACGAAAACTCCCAATCCTTAGAAGAAAATTTGAAAAGTATGGTTCAGGAAAATTCAGAAATGCTGGAAGAGAAAATAGTCGAGAATGAGGCTCGGATAGAAGAGTTAAAACAGATAATGGAGGGTGAGATCAGCAGAATAAAAGAACAGGTAGTCACTATACAAAGGGGTGAAACACAATCAAAAATAGAAAGCAGAAACAGTCTAGAAGTAGGGGATTCGAAAATTGGCCTATGGCTACCCATAAAACTTTCGGAGTCACGGCAGTCGATTCCAGGCTTTGTTTCTGGCGACAAGGCGGTGCCCGTTAGTAACTAGGGAAGGAGAGGGCCCCCACCCTCGAGTGTGACTTGTCAACACTTTACACAAGTAATTCGCCGGACATACTTTCCTTTGGGATTGAGCGAAAGGGAACGAGGTCGACTTGTTCAGCCTTAATACAAGTAGTCGTCAGACCTGCTTTCCTTCGGGATTGTGGCGATGAGACGACCTTCGGGTAACAGTGGGACCGTCGCTTGAGATGTCGGGTCATCGTCCTGTATGGGGTGCGACCTTAGTATTCGAGACGAGAGCCCTTTGCCAACCTCTTGCCTGTTACTCCTAAAACTGGGCCAAAGCGTCTCGCAAGTAGAGGCACCTACACCTCGAAAGCGGATGTGAGCTCGTCCAGAAAACTAAAAGAGGGAGATTTCCGTTAAGGGAGTCGAACGTGTCACCCATCGGCGTGGAACTCTTAAACGAACTGGGGTTCGTAACATTCCAAAATGGGGAGTGCGGGTGGAGAGATGAGCCCCCACTGGGCGAGGTTACCGGTGGCTCTCCATACTGGGTTGGCCTCGCACGGGCAGTGGCTAAAAGCTGGATTGGTCCCCTGGATGGATGGTCGGACCTCGTTGGTCGGTCGTACGAACGAGCGTGGGATGGTAGACAAAGGCCGTTTGAGGTGTCGGACTGGGGGGTCCCTTCCTGGAGGGAATGACCAGTCTAGGATCCGAGGCAAATCCTACCATAGTCCACACCTGCAACCTAAAACCGTGTTAAACACGGTCGGTAAAGCAGGTCCGCTAGTAGACCGGGAACATCGTCTACACATTCTCACAAACACACTTTGAAACTTCACTTTTTTAAACTTGTCACAATGACGCACAAATTGTAAATGAACTAATACTTTGGATCTAGCCAACAAATAAATAATAATGGCCCCCTGAAATTCCGGGTAAAAGAAGGGTAGGAGGCACTTAATAGGATTATTAGGGATTGTTTTATGTTTTTTTTTTATATAAAACGGGACGCTTTGGCCCAGTTTTAGAAGTAACAAGCAAGAGGTCGGCAAAGGGTTCTCGTCTCGAATACTAGGTCGCTCCCCATACAGGGCAATGACCCGACATCTCAAGCGACGGTCCCACTGTTACCCGCCAGGTCGTCTCATCGCCACAATCCCGAAGGAAAGCAGGTCTGACGACTACTTGTATTACGGCTTAACGAGTAGGCCTCATTCCCTTTCGCTCAATCCCGAAGGAAAGTGTGTCCGGTGAACTACTTGTGTAAAGTTTTGACAAGTCATACCCGGCCACAGTAACAGACACCGCCTTGTCGCCAGAAATGAAGTCAGGAATCGACTGTCATGACTCCGAAAGTTTTAAGGGTAGCCACCGGGAAGTGGATTTGACTACCCTTTAATCGGCTCATGAATCCCATATTTCAACAAAAAAATGCTCGGCCTCGTGTTGCTTGAATTAGTTTAACCTTTTTTGAATAGACCCATGTGAATGTTTCCATGAGCGCCCAGCTCCCCCGATCTTTCGCCCATAGAACATTATTGGGATATGATAGGTAGAAGGCTCGGAAATTTACCCTAGGCCCCACGGACTTTGGAAGTCCTAAGACATGAAATACAGGTAGCTTGGGATATTATTACTCAAGAAGAAATAGACCACTTTATTGAATCAACGCTAAGAAATGTTGGGGAGTGTATAGATAACCGCGGTGGATACACACCATTAACAAACTTAATGAAAAAAAATATTAAAATTTTAATCATTTACTCCTTACTATAGCATCTATGTTATACCAAATCACTATTAAATGTACACATCTCCTTCTGGGTGTTGCGATTTCTTGGTCAGTGAATATATAAATGACCAATATAATGATTACAAGAGACGAACAAAAAATAACAGAAAATCGTAATTAGACTGGTTAAAATATTCTGTAAAAATTTAAAAATTTCTAATTTCATGAAAAACGAATAATAAGTGTATAAATTAAGAGAGTTTTTTTAATTGTTCTTGTTTGCTTGAAGTCAAGATTTTTATAGTAAGTATTTTTTTACATAAGAGTTAATTAAAAAGAAATATTTGTATTTTCGTATTCAGTGGCAACACTTTAATACAAAAATATTGCATTTAAGATTATAGGCACACTTTAAAGTTAGAATTTCTGGATCAGTAATAGGGGATTTTTGCGTACACAGGCCCTTCTAAAACATAATTAACGACCCCTCCTAAGGTTAATCCGGTTCTGGTTAGCACAATGTATGTATAAAGGGAGTTTTAGAGAGACAATTTATTCCTGCTATGAACAGCATTTTATTATATTTAACGGCAACAATGCAAATACAGTCACAGTTGTGGTAATCGTGGGTTGTGGGTGAGAGAAACAGCCAAAGCATGTGCGAGTTGTGATGAATAGCGCGCCGTCGAATGTCATGCGCACGAATCGACGCGTCGAATAGCAAATTGTGAAGCAGCAGCGCCTGCCAGCGAGAGTGCGTACGTTTGATTGTGTTGGACGCGGTGTTTGCAGGAAAGATCGTCAGTTCTGTCGACGACCGGTCTGTCAAATTTTCTTGGTGTACATCCGTAAGACAACAATATAGGAACCGAACTCATTGGGAAAGACAACCCTTGCTGCAAGCAAAATGTGTGAATTCCTGTGTTAGTTTTTCAACGAATTTTCTGTGAAAAGTGTTCACTATCCAGTAGTTCGGTAGGGTAGGAGGTGTGTGGATTTTTGTGGTAGCGGGTGGTGAATAAACCGGCGCGACGTTTTGTACGGAGGGAACCTGCAGGATGGGGTGCACTTCTTCGGCAGAAGAGCGCGCGGCCCTGGCGAGGAGCAAGCAAATTGAGAAAAATCTCAAAGAGGATGGTATTCAAGCGGCCAAGGACATTAAGCTGCTCCTTTTAGGTGAGTAGGGCGAGGGTTCGATAATATAAGTCGTCTGGGTGCGGACCAGCGAGCTCATGCGCAACCAGTGCGCTCTTACGACGTTCGAACAACCCCTTTCTAATGTTTTTGACATTTTGCTTTTTTAATTAAACAAATGATTATCTATTCGCTAACTATTAATATGTAATATCTTGAGTGAATCATTACATTGGGAGTAGCCGGAATTATATAAATCCCTTGAATCACGCCATATATTTTCAAAAAATTGAAAGGCGTTCAAAGCAGACTTTACCTTAGTGGAAATTTTAATGTGTACACATTCTGATAATTTATCGCCATACAAAAGTCTTAATTCGTTTTTAATCAATATAATTCTAAAGTCCAGCTTAAACTGTTAACTTAAATTCAGATACTAATTTTAATTAATTTTTGCCAGTAAAAACAAATGTTAATCCTCAATTCAGCATTTATTCATAAAATAACATTCCAATTTTCCCGCAACCAAATATATTGATTGTACCTATTAAATGGTAGAAGCAGGCAATACTTGATTACAGTTGTATTGACAGTGAGACACCAGTACCGTACTAGGGAAATTGTATTCAAGTCTAACAGGTGTACCCGGTCTTTAGACAATCTGTTTTTCTTGCATTGTCATCTCTTAAAGCTGTGTAACTAATATTTATGCAATTAGTTGTCAGTTGCTTCTCAACTTTATATGTTTTGTTTTGAATTCTGATAAGGAATAGTATGAACATAATGTTACACTCTTCTCGGAATTTTACATGTCCGTCATTTGTCAAATATTCGAAAATTTATTAACAGTTCTTTATTTTTTAACTATATAATGATATTTGCAGCTGATTGTTTGTGGATATATTAATTTATATAGTCACTTAAGTTTTGCATGAAGTTTTGTTTGTTCTGTGACCTTATAAATTCTTATTCATAGGGGGGATTTTTTTAAATAAAAATCCAAATAAACTATACTGAGTCTTTATTATCATCTGGACATCAAGAGGCTATCCAACAAGTTCAATATAAATTTCTTAACTACAGTGAACCAAAATTAAGATTAAATCACAATCGGAACACGATAGGAATCTTTCTTTGAGATAATTTGAACCCTAAACACTAAGTATATGTAATATATCACAAAGGCAAAAACTATTCCTTTTTCTTCTGTTTTTAATCACATATATTCTGTGATGTTACAATTTCTTATATTTCAGTTTCTGCAGAGATTTTAGGCATCCCAATCAGTTGTTTTAGGTTTTATTTTCTTTCACTTTTTTCTCATAAAGGTTTTTAGTAATTAATTGTGTGATCTTTATAAGTTGATGCAATTTTCCTCGTTAATTCTTTATTACAGCGTAGTTACAGCTGTCGGTAAAAAGTTTTGAAAATAATACATTTGTTTTTCAGATTAGGCGATGGTATGTTACCATTGGCCCCATAAATTAATTTTTCCTTTTCAATATAATAAATTAAAAGACTGTAAGACCTCAACAGATGAGTTATCTATTTGGCTTTATAATTACTTCAGATTCTGAGCTATAAATTTTATTACTGGCAACTGAGTAAGAAGTGGGCAGTTATCGATAGGCGTAAATTCTATGCCCTATTTGTAACTCTATTGGAACTGTTTTGATAACTTTTAGCAAAAAGAGACCTGTCAAAATGGGGCCTTAATTTATTAAAAAAATGGACAGCCTGATAAGTAAAAGAACGCTCAAACAAGGCGGTGGAGTGATGGGGCATAGTAAGATTATTAAACCTAATATAGCGGTTATGAATTGAGTTTCTGTATATCAGTTTCTCAAATAAATAGACAGGTATGTGCGATTTAAATAAACGGTATAAAAACACCACAAAATGAAGATTAAACGTTTGGGTAATTTTCAGCCACTTAAGTCGGTATAACGGTTCAGTTACATGCTCGTATTTCCTCAAATTGACAAAACGACAACATGTATTTTGTATTCGCTGCAGTCGATACTGAGAATATCTATCTAAGCACGGGTAATATACAATTAAGCAGTAATTAATTACTGAAATAACTAGGTACTCTGATAATTTTTTCCTCAAGTTTAAACTTAAAATATTTTTATGAATATAAAAATATAAAGTTGAAGCTAGTGTTTGCAGGAGCTGCATTTTTGCCCGGAGTACTAAATCTGTGAACTAATAAACTTGGTTTCTCTCAAGCGTCGATATGTTTTTTGACACATACCTATATGTAAGTTCCTGCTGGTCCTATTAATCTTAACTCGGTAGGTAGTCGTGTTTTTAACCTCTTCAAACCAGGTACAGATGTTTTTGTAGAAATATCATTTTCCTTAAGGCGCACTTGTATTTGTTTCCATATTTAAGTTTATGAGGGCACTCATTGACAAATTAAGGTCAATAAATTATCCATTTTATTGTAAAAATATGTATTGTGCATTTAAAATCTATTTCAGAAGTGTCTCGTTTCTTTTAGTTATTCAATTTATCAAGTATTAGTAGATTTCTCAAACAATTGAATATTTATGTATTTCAAATACGGCCACGTCGACAAAAAAATTGGCAAAAATATTTCAAGTAGAAATTCGAGACTTTCAAAAAAACAGCACATATATTTAACGAAATGTTGAAAGTGTAATGGGTGCAATAAATTAGTCCCCTGTAGGTGTTTTTGTTTCTTACAAACCCATAAAATACTAGTTGAGTGACTTTTCTCTAAGAATAGCCCAGTCCTTTACCTTTCTGTATTTTCCGAGGAATTTCAAATTCATGATTTAAAAATAATGTATTATTAATTGTTTTACTTAATGTAATCTATGGTATTTGTGCATTTTTGGGGAATAACACCACACTTGGACTTCCATCGTCTTAAAATAGTTGGTCTCACAACGTTTCTATAGCTGTGTATCTGCTGTCGTATACTAAAGGCTTGTCGGAGAAACAGATATGGAATCAAAATGTTTTTGAAGTGTAGCAACACTTTGAGGAGCATGATTACAACAACGAAGCCGGATGCTCCTGCAATACCAAATAACTGTATACCTTGTGAATGTGGCAATCTTTACATGCAGGAGAGACAAAGCGACCACTGGACACCAGGGTTAAGGAACACTGCATAGCTACTCAAAGGGCGGAGCTAACGAAGCCTGGGCTAGCTAAACACGCCTGGACCGAACACCATAACATCAACTGAAACCAGTCCGGGGTAATTTACAAAAAAGAGCACTGGTATAAAAGAAGAATTATGTAGACAACATATATAATCTCGAACGAGAATGTAATTAGCGAGTCCAGCGTCCAAATTAAAAACATTATTGGGGATGTACGGGTGGTTTTAAATACCCGGTATAGTATACATTTGAAACCCTGTGAACTTATATTTGTTTCCTGAAAATGAGTTGATTTAATATTAATAGCTGTTTATCACATCGACAAGATGAACTATAAATATAGCAATGCAAATTTATTTTCAAAGATCATTAAAGTTATATAGGGACCTGTTATTTTATTTAATTTCAAAATCTCACCTTGTTGGAATAAATTAATTACTTATTTATTCGTAATTAAATATAGTTTACATACATGTTTTAAATGATATTAAGAACATGTGAAAGTTTTACCCGTTAGAGACCCCAGATAATATTCTAATGCACATTTTGAAACCCCGCTAAATCACATAAGTGGAGCTTTAACAAGTGGCATGCTCCTGCAGTGTCTAAACCGGTAGCGCTCAAAGAGAAGCTTGCAATACTTATTAGAAGCGAATCAAACCCTTAATATTAAAATGATTTCCTGATAGAATGTACTATAACCGCGAACATGATCTTTTGAGAGGTATGGATTCTAAGGGTTGCATTAAATTATAAGCTGCAGGGATTTATAAATATTCCAGACCCTTCAGTTTTCTCGTGCCGTTGTTAAAGTAAAGTTGTGCAGATCCACCTAAGTGAAACAATTGAAATAGGAGCCTATAGTCGGAACTTTTAGTATTAACACCAAAAAGAACAACATCCTAAAGTTTCAGCGAATTAGGGAAAATTTTTATTTTTCCATAAGGAAATTTCTGTTTAATCGAAGTTAACTTTCGCCTTCTGAGATTGTATAATTCAAAAATTTAAACCTTGATTTATAAATACAAGAAATTTTTCCATCCACCCACCTTAATATGTAGAATCAAGGCCGTAGCCAGGAAATTTTTCGGAGTTGGATAATTAAATACAGTAAATACACTGCGGAGGTTTCATTTATTATGGGTAGTACGTGTACAGTGTTGTTTCGGACATATGTATATATTCTTTTCTTGCATTATTCTCAATTGCATTTAGCTCTTTTTATAATTCATTTATAATTTGCTAGTGTTGTCACGTCAGTGCCTTGCAAGAGGCTTTTCTCAAAACATATCGTGTTATCGATTATCTGTTGATAAAGTATAAAATATATGTTTTTGCATCATAGTCGGTAATAACTTATCACTAATAGTCATGTTCTGGTAATATATTCTCAATCTTATTATGCTTATATGATTTACTTATTGCTGTAAAACACTACTAGTGTTTTAATATTGTAGAAACCATCTAAATATTTTTTTCAATAATATATATAATATAGTTTCTAATACATATTAATGATTATCTATGAATTCACTCATTTATAATTAAATTGTCAAGATTTCAATAATGACAACAATGAACATAAATTTATCCGAACGACAAAATAAAATACATTATTGAATTACTACATCAAACAAACTACTGTGATTTTTTAATAATTCTTTTCTGTTTGGCCATGGACTACTATTCACTCTATTAAGTTATCAGCTTTGCTATTCAGCTTACGTTATGTTTTACAACAACAACCACGAACTGCTAACTGCTATTTGTATTATCATCCGTCAGTTGTTAGTTGTTATTGTTGAGTAAATAACAGTCGTTAAAAAGCAGCTAGGCTAATAACGCCACACTACTAATAATGGTTTACTATTTTTAATTTGAGGTTCTTCTTACTCTTTTTAACCTAACTCTCTGTCTCTACTATCGTACCAATTAAAATTCTGCATTAACTGAAAAGAAAGGTAGGAAACCACATTTAATACGGCACAATCCTTCTTAACAATACCCTGTCACTTCCTGTCTTAAAACGTGTGGGCTACTGAAATTACCGTAAATTAAAGGCTCTATAGTTACAAATTTAATTGAAAGGAAAGGGGGGATGACGATAACGATGAAATGAATAGGACCCCAAAAGATATTTATTTTTCTAATAATGTATTTACAGTATATAAGAAATATATAGGATAAAAAAATATTTGGGGGGGGGGTGAAATTCGAAACCCCCCCTGGCTACGGCCTTGTACTAGTATTAATGATAATTGGAGCCCAAACTACCGCATTATAACAACTTAAAATAGGTAATATTTACAAGTACTAGTCACTTTGGCAGACACTGTACATCTTTTTCAGTTATTCCTAAATATTCTTCATATTTTTACATTATATTTTTTCTGCCACACTCAAGAGTGAGTATTCTAAATTTAGAAAAAGAGGTAGCGTTAAACAGTCAAATACTTGTCTCAGTTTGAAACCATTATTTAATCTTTGGTTTTTACTTTGTTAATTGTATTTATTAACCGATTTGAAAATAAAAAAATGTGAAATATATATCAGAAAATAATTATTGAAATGTGATATTTCGAAAACGGTATGCACAAGGAGTTGCTAAGAGGAAATCACAGAATAAATATAGATAATTGTTTTCTTTTTATTTATTTGATTTCTGTTCATTTATAAAGTATATATTTCTTCTATGAATATTTGTTTTAATCAGTGTTAGTGATTTCGAAATAATTCTTGAGGAGGTCCTTGATTATTCTATCTGGTCATTGGGGTTTTCTGTCCTCACTTCTGTTCTATAATCTTTTTCTGGAAATTTGTAATTTCGTTGTAAGTTGTAATATAGAAAACGTTGCACGGGTTTAAAAAATATAAACCAAATCTACATTGAATGATTTATCGTCCTTAAAATTATAGACAAGTAGGTCCCTTAATTTTGAGAACTGCTGTATAATTCCGTGCAACAGTTTATAGTCGATCGTGTAGCGTAAATGAAATTCAGCACCTCCCAACTGATATCGATTGCCTTTATTTAAACACCAATAAAAGATAAGTGACTATTCGAACAAAACTATAGAATCCACATTATAATTATATGAAAAAACACGAATTTCAAAGTGTATATTTTTATCAGTGCGTTGTTCGAATTTCAAATTACGTCATTCATTAGCTTGTGCTTTCGATGGAGGGGCGGGGCACCTCGGTTAATGCATCCGAGGTTGCCATGTCGTAGACCGGGGATCATACGAGTCGCACGGGAAAATCAATTTGTTAAGGAGTAAGTTTCCTGGTCTGTTCCAGTTTTACAGAAATTCATTTTACTTGTAATACATTTGGATGTTATTTATCATACAGGACCTGATGATACATATAAACTGTTGTATGCGATCTGGGAACAACAACTTTCTGAACGTAGCTTTTTTAATTTAGAGATAAACAACGCACTTGTTTACGTGTTTTTGATATATTATTCAAACTTGTACTTCTTTGACTTCTTGTACTCGACCATGGCATTGTTGATTCTTACTACCACGTTGGGTCAAAAAAATGTATAAATGAAAAAAACCGACTACAAACTACACAAGTAACTTAAATAAAAAACAATAAATATTTTTCTACAAACCTTCGAGAAATTAATCATCTACAAAAAAGGGATTCCTGAAAATACGATGATGGTAAAAACGATTTCGAATCCATCCCGGAATTAAATATTATACACGTTAGCGTACCGGAAGCAGAGAGAGAAACATCTAGATCCAATATGAGTATATATAAAGGCAGTTGACAGATGGAAGAGGAGAGGTTGAGTAGATAGCATCGAAGGGAGTTGTTTGGGCATGACACATTGTTGTTGATGTAAATAGTTGGAAGTCGAACGTAGTGTGATTCATTTTGGTACGAATATAAATCTTGTAACCTTAATAGATGAAAAGTAGGAAAATCTTGTCACTAACATACATGAAAAGCAACAAAACCTTGAAAGATGAACAACAAAAATTAATTTAAGTAAAACTGGAATAAATAATAGGAATAAATTATTAATGCAAAATAACAAACCAATTAATAAGAAAATACAGATTGTGGAATCAGACATAAGGCCAAATATGACTTTAATTCAATTCAAAGCAAAGTACAAAGTGAACTTAGCACAAAACTCAAGTGGAAACGGTGATTAACGACTTGCAAAACATCAACAAGACTTGCAAAGAAGAACATATCAGAACACCGTAAGTACCAAAGGTTCATTTATGAAACCACCCACTTGTGATGGTAGTTCATCTTGGCGTACCTATGTAAAACTGACAATTTGAATCAGTTACGGGAAATAATGGTTGGGATCGCCAATAAAAGTAATTTCTTTAAGGGATTCAGCGTTAGAACTTCTTCCAGTGATTGGGCATGGTAACTTCGAAAAGATAATGTTTGTATTAGATCAGAGATATGACAATGAATCACTGAGTCAAGTTCACCAAGTGCAACTGAGAAAGAAAACACAAAAGTCTGGAGAAAGTTTACAAGTTTGAAGCTGGCATTAGCCATTTAACACACTTAGCGTATTCAGACCTACCACTTACCAGAGAATGTTAAAAGACGAATTTCTGACACAAAGTTTTATAAATGGTACTAAAGATGTCGAGGTTCAATGATATCTGAGACTTAGTGGTATATGTAATTGTCTGAGGCGTGGTTTTGAAGTAGAGTCTATCATGAATATGTCCAAATTAAATGTTCGAGCAGTTTCCGTCAGTCAGGGGGATTCAGAGCCAACTCTTCGGGAAGTTGAGACAAGACAGAAACAAGGAACCAGAATCTCATGTTATCGTTGTAAACGTACAAGGCATCTTCAACGTAACTGCAGAGAGAGGTTACCGTACCGATCATCAGTCAGAGTTCGCCAACGCAGGAACAGTCAGCCATTCAACATTAGTGGTCAAACTCTATGTTAACCTTCACCAGCTCCAAAGATAATATCCATCTGGGGATTTTACCGAGATAGCAGCAGATTAGTCATTAAGGGCACCTTCAATGGTCTTTACTTTTGACACCGTCCTTGGTCGCTGTGTCCGTTGAGAGGTTCAGAGTTTTGAAGTCATCGGAAATCGGGACAATCAACAACAACATTCAATACTGGATTGATTCAGCCGATACTTGTTGGAAATTCATTTCACTGAACTAAAATCACCTTGAATTGCACTTTCCACTCTATTTGGTTTTTTAAAAAACCTTTTCTGACGCGTTTCGATATTAACTATCTTTGTCAAAGACAAAACCAAATAGAGTGGAAAGTGCAATTCAAGGTGATTTTAGTTCAACAACATTCAACCAAGAACAGTCACCGGCGTTTCCATGCCCATACAGGGTGAGGCAAACCTAGTGCTACAGTGCCAGTACAGTTAGTTCGTGACTAGGGCTGTAACAAATCGGATGCATTAGTTACTAAGTAAGTTACTCGATAAGACTCGAAGTACCGAATCGTTATTTTTACACTGGTATCGTTACTTGAATGGCATGTTTGCTTCAGCACAATCCATGTCGACTGTCGCATAATACCGAAAAGAAAAGTCGCACTTTGTCACTTCGTTAGATACGGTATGATATCTTACGTACGAATATTTCGTATGTTTCGCACGTACGAATACTTTGAACCTACCGTATTTCGGTATTTCTACCGCACCGTGTAAGATTTACACCGTGTTCTACCAAAATGCCGAACTACCGAATTATTATGACAGTAAGATAAATAAGTCGTCATTCATAACTAATTATATATTTATATTGTTATGTATTAAATTGTATAATATGCTTTTATATTTTGAACACTATTCACTAGTCTTTCTTTACGTACTTTCAAGATTTCATAAACCATTGAGATCATTTCGAAAACAGCTCTATAAAATAAAATATTTACTCAAGATATTCTATTTTGGATTGAATGAATTTATTGAATGCAGATTCCATTTGAAGTTTGATGTAGGTATTATTATGCAAAGACAATATATGGCAGAAAAGTTTGTTTATAAAAAAGATAATGCACTTCAATTTTGGCAGGCACGAATATTGTTATATCCATGATGTAGTAGAAATTAGAAAAAAAAAATTTATGCATATTCGTAAAGTCAGTGCCCGCAGAAGAAATTTTGTAAAAATAGGGGAAATATTTTTGGAAAAACTTACCTCATGAATGACATATTTTGGGCGTAAAATAAAATGCGGTAATTTTCATTGTGATGGGTAGTTTAGGAGAACTGTCAAATTATTATGAGAATATAATTATTTATCTATTTCTTTATTGAAAATAGTAACTCTGTTTATATTACTTTCTACTTACTAAGGAGACTGATATAAAAAAAGAAAAATATTTGTTTAGTTGCATTGCTTGAGTGTATATTTATTTTTCTCTTTATTTATTTGATATTTATAATTGAATAAAAATTTTACTTAATAAAATCCGTTCATATTCCACACATAATTATTTTTTTCCTTTAATTGCAACGTATTATATCGGATAATTATTTAATTATTATAATAGGTATGCCATCATTAGTATTCTGTATTTAGGTGCCCCTACTCAAATTACCACTAACGAAAGTAACGAGTAACGAATGCTTTGTAACGGGTAGTCGGACTAAAAGTAACGAATACATACGAGTATTCAAGAAGTAGTTACTTTTACAGCACTATTCGTAACTATTTGGTTGGACGGGCTATAGTTAAGACTGGAGGAGATATACCAATTAGAGACGTGAGTATGTCCAACAACGATATTTGAATTGCCAATGGTGAAGAAGTAGCTTGTTTCGAGCCACTAGGCACCATCATCAATTGCGAAGACAGGACCTAGTAAAGAGTTTATAAAACAGTTTGCCGAAATAAATTCAATAGTTTTCGATAGTTAAGTGGATACCAATAACTGAAGAAACACGAAAAACGTGTTATTATCTATGACTGCGGGTGTAGTTCTTGTATGTAGCTAGATTATAACTATTCGATAGTGAGAGTTTGATTAAAGTTGGTTTAGTTGTTTAAAAACTGTATACCCAATATTAAGCGTGTAACAATCGCTAAATGAGCGCGTGGTCGGTGTCGGTCACAAATATAGAATTAAATGTGTGCTTTTTGCTTCATACTTCAATGTGAATTTTACAATAATTTCGCTCCCGGCTTTGCTCTTAAAAATAAATATAGAATGTATAATATAAATCGAAATCAGTTTCAGTTACATCTAATGAATTAGAATGTAGAATCTTTAATATTAAGCTAAACATTAGGTTAATATTTTGTTTTGTTTATGAAGGATTTGCATGATTCTCTTTGCGTCTTGTTTCAGTAATCAGTATCCAAGGTGATTTATTTTATGTTAACTTGGCACATACTTCAAGAGAAGTATTTAATTGTTGCAGAAAATGTTATTATTTTTTGTTTTTTAGATAAATGATATTCTGTGTTTGTAAGTTGATTTTTTGCCCTATTTATTAATAATTAAATTGTACTGATACCAAACTTACATCTGTTCCAAAAAGCCATCACAGCAAGGTGTTTAAGGAAAATATTTAAGGATTGTTGCACAAACTACAATGGTAACGATGAAGATGACAATAAAAGGAATCTGTGAGATCAAATGCATTGAAGGCACATTTCGTTTCCTTATTTTACGTTTATGTTCATTATATTTTTACTTTTGCACATTCGAGTTTCATCCATTCTTGGTACATGGTTGCACTAGCACTATACTTTATTTTTTCTTCAATTTTTAAAACGTCCATTTTCTTCTTAATTCTGCGTTTATTTGTTTATCTCGGATGTCAGTTCGCCAACCGATCTTGTTATTATATTCTTATTTATTAAATGTTTTGATTTTGGTTGCTTTTGTTTCGATCTGTTAGTCAGGAATATGAATATAACTTTATTCGCATACCTGCTGTATACAGATACATCCACTGAAAAATATATGTAGAATTAGTTTTACTCCATAATATGACAGTCTAGTTTTACTTTAACTGTCAAAGTTAAAAATTCCGAGAAAGTACATTCTACATTTTACAATATATATCTACAATTTCTAAAGTACCAACATTTTATAAAATATCGATGCTCTATCCTTTAATAATTGTAGTATGCATACTTATAGATATGGAAAAGAAATTAGAATTCGAATCAGCTTCAGCGTAGCAAAAACTAGGTGGACTGCAAATAAATGATGAATGAAAAAATCACTTTTGTTTTAGATGTTTAAAAACGAAGCATTCATGATGATAATATCAGTTCGTTTCATTATCTTAGCGACGAGATAGTAGTTGTTATTGATATTTTAATTGTCTTACTTTACCTATACATTATTTTCTGTAAAAATTTTACATTTTTTGAGGGTTTATTTTACTGAATTTCTCAATATTGTTGTTGAAATTTATTTCCTTTGAAACTTTTCCCTCTATTGCTTAAAACTTCTGTCCCCTGAATCGACACAAATGATCGAGAAGTATTGGGCTATAAGTTAATTAAAATTGAGGGATTTCTTCGGCTGTCCTACTAACACCAACGTCAATGTTCGTCTCGTTTAAGTCGGTTACATATAGATCCTTTTATTTCTTGCAGCATATGCTTATCAAGCAATATCTACCAGATTATCCAGTGCTGCAGGCAGCATTATCGAAGGTTTCAAGCATAAATTTTGAATAATTTTGTTTGTTTACATTATCGCTGTGAATAGATCCGACAATCCTGGTATAAATTGGTACTCTATATTAATGTTTTCCAAGCTTTTTCATCCTAATAACACTAGCTCTTCATATTATTCGCTCATCACCTCTTCATTTGAACTAAATTTCTTTTTAATTTTAGAAAGAAAAAATTGATCGGGTTAATCAGGTACATGAGACAACTCAACCTAACTCGACTAATTTCAGATGCAACAGCATTAATTAATTAATTAAAATGTAGGCCAGTTCTCCATGGCTGTAACGACATGGATGGATATTCGTAAATATTTGGAAGCGCGATGGGTACATAACATCGTTTCAAATGTGTAGTGTGTAGTTTTACTTGGTTAATCATATTATTTCTATAATAAATATCACTCTCAATTATCGATTATATACAACGTAAGTATAATATTTGAGTATATATACCTATGAGATTGCCGGTAACATTGTCTGGTTTTCAAAAAATTTGATTATACTGATTTTACAAACATAACTTACATTAAGCTGAGTTTACATTCTTCATAAACTATTATATGGTCACCCGAAGTGGCTCTTTGGGCTTAGAATTTAGCAAACCAAGAGAGTACAGCATTGATTGTCTGCGAGTCATTTGATAAAGAATACATTTCGCCAGGTCTCAAGCAGTAAATCTAATATTCCACTTTTCAGTACTGTTGGGAAAGTCGTTGCAAAACTGATAATTCTTCAATATTAATTCCTCGGGTGGCTCGAGTCTGATATTCTAATGAATAGAAGGTGCACCTGAAGTTATTGAACTGTTGAATTTGACTTTTGTTTTTAAGTAGAATAGATAAGTAATATCTTTGTTGGCAGATCAATTTAGAGAAGGATTGTTACTAAGGGTAAGCGAGCAGGCGAAATTAAGACGTATTTGAAACATTCACTCTTTGGGAGACATAATAACAAACTCTAGGTATTTGAAATTTAACAACAGAACATATTCAGGAGTTAGTGGGGCAGGAAAATACAATAAATTAAACTTAAACTTATTCTCACTTAGATTGTTTATATTATTTATGGTGTTTTAAAATTGAAAACTTTAAGAAAATATTTTTTTGTCATTTTTTTATTTCTTTTTGATAATTCACACACAGATTCATCTCATCTTACATACCATTTTTCAGAAAATCCAAAAAGCATGAGAATATTAATTAATAGAAGAGAGGTAATTGAAAATTTGATGAAAATGAAGAAGCGAAATGTGAGGTTCTCAATGTGTCTGAATTACTATTAAGAAACAAAACATTGTTCATTAAAAAAGATCTCAATAGTATGAAAGCTAAAATATTATCATCACATCACTTTTTCAATGCTATACACGGTTTGCACAAAATACGAATTTTACTTTCATTCATAATTCTATTTCTAATTCAACTTATTCCAAGGTTATCCTTATTTTTTCGAGTAGCCCTTAGTAGGTCTACCCATCACTAAAAATTGTATAATATATAACGAACAAACTCGACTGCAAAAAAACTAAAAGCAAGGAAAAATAGTTTACTATAACAATTAAATATAATATAATACAAAATAATATATTGTTTTAATAATTAGATAAGATAAAATCTGCGAGTGATTTAAGATAAATTGCTTGACTCTCTGCTATTCTTCTGATGTAAAGTTTGTCAAATGGTCGGCAAACTGTTTTATAAACTCTTTACTAGGTCCTGTCTTCGCAATTGATGATGGTGCCTAGTAGCTTGTTTCGAGCCACTAGGCTCGGATCTATTCACAGCGATAATGTAAACAAACAAAATTTATACTTAAAACTTTCGATAATGCTGGCTGCAGCACTGGATAATCTGGTAGAAATTGCTTGATAAGCATATGCTGCAAGAAATAAAAGGATCTATGTGTAACCGACTTAACCGAGACGAACATTGACGTTGGTGTTAGTAGGACAGCCGAAGAAATCCCTCAATTTTAATTAACTTATAGCCCAATACTTCTTGATCATTTGTGTCGTTTCAAGGGACAGAAGTTTTAAGCACGACTGACCAGTCTATCCATTGATAGACTGGTCAGTCAATAGAGGAAAAAGTTTCAAAGGAAATAAATTTCAACGACGTTATTGAGAAATTCAGTAAAATAAACCCTCAAAAAATGTAAAATTTTTACAGACAATACTGTATAGGTAAAGTAAGACTATTAAAATATCAATAACAACTACTATCTCGTCGCTAAGATAATGAAACGAACTGATATTATCATCGTAAATGCTTCGTTTTTAAACATCTAAAACAAAAGTGATTTTTTCATTCATCATTTATTTGCACTCCACCTGGTTTTGCTACGCTGAAGCTGATTCGGATTCTAATTTTTTTTCCATACCTATAAGTATGCATACTACAATTATTAAAGCATAGAACATCGATATTTTATAAAATGTTGGTACTTTAGAAATTGTAGATATATATTGTAAAATGTAGAATGTACTTTCTCGGAATTTTTAACTTTGACAGTTAAAGTACAACTAGACTGCCATATTATGGAGTAAAACTAATTCTACATATATTTTTCAGTGGATGTATCTCTATACAGCAGGTATGCGAATAATGTTATCTGCTCTACTGTACAATCGAATATATGTGTAATATTCATATTCCTGTACTAACAGATCGAAACAAAAGCAACCAAAATCAAAACATTAAATAAATAAGAATATAATAACAAGATCGGTTCTCGAACTGACATTCGAGATAAACAAATAAACGCAGAATTAAGAAGAAAATGGACGTTTTAAAAATTGAAGAAAAAATAAAGTATAGTGCTAATGCAACCATGTACCAAGAGTGGATGAAACTCGAATGTGAAAAAGTAAAAATATAATGAACATAAACGTAAAATAAGGAAACGAAATGTGCCTTCATTGTATTTGATTTCACAGATTCCTTTTATTGTCATCTTCATCGTTACCAATGTAGTTTGTGGAACAATCCTTAAATATTTTCCTTAAACACCTTGCTGTGATGGCTTTTTGGAACAGATATAAGTTTGGTATCAGTACAATTTAATTATTAATAAATAGGGCTAAAAATCAACTTACAAACACAGAATATCATTTATCTAAAAAACAAAAAATAATATTTTCTGCAACAATTAAATACTTCTCTTGAAGTATGTGCCAAGTAACATAAAATAAATCACCTGGGATACTGATTACTGAAACAAGACGCAAGAAGATACATTCAAATCCTTCATAAACAAAACAAAATATTAACCTTAATGTTTAGCTTAATATTAAAGATTCTACATTCTAATTCATTAGATGTAACTGAAACTGATTTCGATTTATATTATACAATTCTATATTTATTTTTAAGAGCAAAGCTGGGAGCGAAATTATTGTAAAATTCACAATGAAGCATGAAGCAAAAAGCACATATTTCTATATTTGTGACCGACACCGACCACCCGCTCATTTAGCGATTGATACACGCTTAATATTGGGTATACAGCTTTTAAACAGCTAAACCAACTTTAATCAAACTCTCTTTATCTAGAATAATCTAGCTACATACAAGAACAACACCCGCAGTCATAGATAATAACACGTTTTTCGTGTTTCTTCAGTTATTGGTATCCACTTAACTGTCGAAAACTATTGAAATTATTTGGTGAAACTTGTACTGTTCGCTAAGCTGAAAGATACTTAATACAGTAAGAATTTATTGCAATTCGTCTGTAGCTTATTAGAAATACGCTATATAGACACAATCACACTTATCTAGGATTTACATAAAACAGTATTTGATCAATAATAATAATTTTAAAATAAATGGTATCTAAACCAAGTTTCTTTAAAAAATATATTGAAAATAATACAAATAATTTATATTACAGAAATAACAAAAAAAAATATCACCAAAAACTAAAATTCACTAAAGAACAAAATCTGAGGAAGTAATAGTACGATTTTGTAGTTTAATAATCAGTATTACCACCTCCAGCATCATCATTCTATCAAAATTATTTTCTGAATATCAAAACAAATTCATTTTACACTAAACAATATATTCAAATATTCCATTATTCAAAATGGAAGTTGAACAATTGTATGCTTGTACTGTTGTTGTATTTTGTATTGTTACAGTTTGTGACATTTTAAAACAGAAAAATTAATAATACGCTCGGAATGAGTTATTCATCTGAACTTTTTATAGGACCTGTATAAGATAAATTAGTCCTGAATGAATGTTGTCACATTATGATGTTGGCGTCAAAAAACGGTATTAGTGAACATCAACTTACAGTATGCTAGTCGAATTCTAAAATAGTCTTTTTCTTCTATACTAACAGAGATATGTGATATATACCTTACTATTTAACAGCCAAAAAATTATACGTTCACTTTTTCAATATAGTTACTGGCTTACAATGGCGGATCCAGGATTGTCATTGGTTTGGGGGGGGGGTGTCTTGATCTCATATGGGGCTTTACGTCTCTGAATTTTGATTTTAGCACAATAAACACTAAAATAGGAGATGATTTAGGGAGGGGAGGGTTTTTTTGCCGCAATTACATAAATGATAGTTTACTAAGTCATAATTGACATAATTTTAACAGCAAACTCGTAGAAGTAAATTATTTGAGCCTTAAAATCCCCAAAAAATATGAGGTATTTCGTTTTTTGCTTATAGTGTAAAAAGTAATGATCTGTTAATATTGCCGTTAATATAAAAATTGTAGAAAATCAGAAATTCTTCAAAATGAGTGTTTTTTCCAGTTTTTTTCACAAAGAAAAAGCTGGAAAAATCAATATAAAATGAGTGATTTAAAAAAATTCATAAATTGGTTGTAATAACAACTGGAACCTTAATCTGCCTTCTAATGATAGCTTGTAACGTTGAGATTAATAACGCTGAAGATCGCTATTGTACATGAAGTAGATCTTGCATAATTGCAATTTAAATATTTTGTTGATAAATTTTGCAAAACGTATCGTATGAACCATATGCAAACATATTTTGAAAGCTCATAAAATTCACTTCATTTTCTGTATCTTGGATTATTGTTATAGTGCCGTAAAATATTTAATAGTGCTTGTGAAATTTGGCTTACACGAAGGACCCTACTTCTCCTCTCTTGACAGTTGCGGATCCAGTCAGTAGAAAAAAGTAATTTAATTAATATCAGTAAACTGAATACAGGTAACCATTAACTTAATAAACCAATGTGAAAAATACCAATATGGGCAGGTAATAGTTATGTAAATAAAAAAGTAAAACTCTGCTTAGAAAAAAACATAAAAATACAATTTACCATAATTATCATCTCGTGCCCCCATTTCAAAAAATCCTAGATCCGTCTACGTGCATTGAAAGCTGTATTTACAAAATATCTCTCTAAATTATTTAAATTCCAATTCTTCAAAAACTCTTATTCAATAGTATCCATCGTGAGCCTATATAAACTTAACATCATAAACTATCATTTTGTTATAAATTTTTGAAAAAAAAACACCACTATTGACCAGTTTTTGTGAATTTACTCGTTACAAAAAGATCCAATCAAAATGTGTAGACGCTCATTATGAAGGATTTCTGATTATCTACAACTTTTCTATAGACGGCATTACGATTCCTGCATTACTTTTCATTATATACGCAAAAAACAAAAGAAATTCGTATTTTTGCGGGTTTTTATTATTTAAATAGTTTACTTCTACGAGTTTGTTATTAAAATCTTAGCAATAATTATCTATAAACTGTTACTGACATGAGTTCAATTTTGCTCTATAAACTCGTGTAGTAGTACGTTCTTGGGAATTCTATTATCGTGCATTCTACTTGCAAGCTCTTTCCATTTTCTTCTATTTTTTCTGTCATTTCTTCGTTTGTGCTAAAAATGTTCAGTTCACTTCTTAATACTATAATTTCTTATTCTGTTGTTTTGCTTTAACACGTATATGTCACGTGTGAAACACATGCCATGTTGTTTTTCTTTAATTTTCTGATCACGGATTCGTGTTCAGCGGTCAAAAATACACCGTGAACAATTTATAATTTTTTTTGTTCGTGTTCAGCGGTCAAAAATACATCGTGAACAATTTATAATTTTTTTGTGAGATGATGTAATTATCGTCAAATAAGATTGTAGATGTAAATGTGATAACAGATATATGCCAAAGAAGATATCATAAAGGAATAGGTATTTACTGGGTGTTAACGTCGTGCAGGTGGGCCCCAGTTCATAAGAACACCATCAAATAGCTATCATAAATAAATTTTATATGATGTGCCTTTAACCAAGTAGCCCAGGTCATTTACGAAAATACGTGACAAAATTAATAGTAGAATAAAACCGACATGAATTTGTTCTAATGATAAAGCATGACTAATTGACATACAATTCAATATTTTCTATCGATGCGTTTTTGTTTTATAACAAATACACCATGAAAAATCGGTAACAATTTGTTTTTTTACCTTTTACACAAAATCCACCTATGAAACCGTGTTTGCTACTATGGGCAATGTTAAAGAGAAATTAAAAATCTACAAAATGAGCTACTATACGCACAACTTCGTTAATTGGTTTCTTAGGTAATGGAATCTTTACCCAAAATTCCAAAAAAATAAATAATCGCTTATATATTTTTTATTTTTATACCTAAAACAAATTTAACAAAATAGAATACCTAAACTCCATTTCGCCACAAATGATACTGAAGGAGCAATCATAATATGCAAAATGTGAAGGCTGGTGCAAGCAATTTTTCCATTTGTAAATCTTTCAGTAAAAGATCAAAACATATATCTCTAAAGAAATTTGGCTACTCATTAATTAGTATGTATTAATGAAAAAATTCTTGACTGGAATCTGAATTGAACAACATAAATATTGCCTTGTTAATTAATTGAAGAATTCGTTATTTTTTCTATTATTAACTATTATCAATTTGTACAAGCATTTCATTTTTATGTAATAATAAAATATAAAATGTACTGAAAGTGTAAACTGTAAACAAAGGAATAGAGGTTCCTTTAAATGTGTGTGTTTAAAATTAAAATTTGCATTACGTTTATTTATTATAAGGATATAGTTACACAGGTACCACCCCTTAGCAATTTTTCGAATGGACTCGTCCAGAAAAAAAAAATTCATAATGATAGGGTCATCCGGTGAAGTAATATGGCCTTTCAAAAAAATATGTCTTCCATAGGATTGAATGAAATTTTGCAAAAACTACCGGGGCTACAGTATTTATTTTTAGAACATGAATTGGGTATGAGAAGATCTACACTTTCAGTTAATAAAAATGTTTTAGCTATAAAATAAAAAATATATAAGCGATTTTTTTTAAATTTCGGGTATAGATTCCATTATCTAAGAAACCAATTAACGAAACTGAGCGTATAGTAGCTCATTTTGTAGGTTTTTCATTTTTCTTCAACAGTCCCCATAGTAGCAAAAACGGTTTCATAGTTGGATTTTGTGTAAAAGGTAAAAAACTATTACCCATTTTTCGCGGTATTTTTGTTATAAAACAAAAACGCAAAAATATTGCATTTTCTGTCAATTAGTTATGTTTTATCATTAGAATACATTAATGTTGGTTTTCTTCTACATTAATTTTGTCACCACAAGGTCTTTTTCTCCGTAAATGATTTGAGTTAAAGACATTTCTTGGATTTTTAAGGTTTTTTAACCGACTGCCATAAAGGAGGAGTTGATCAATTCGTTGGAAAATTTTTTATGTACGCTTATCTGTTACTCACTTACTATATTTTCCAAATATATTTTAACTTTTTTATTTGTTTTATT
This sequence comes from Octodonta nipae, assembly GCA_034190945.1. Lineage (NCBI taxonomy): Eukaryota > Metazoa > Arthropoda > Insecta > Coleoptera > Chrysomelidae > Octodonta > Octodonta nipae. Next base: position 46,647,056 of record CM067217.1, read on the forward strand.
ATTTGGACCACTTTCCATATATGTAACTAATTCACTCTATATTGCATCCACACTGTATATATGCTTCTGTGTATTGGCTATATAACTTATTGGTCAATCATTTTCTGAATCACCCTGTACAACTATAATTCAACTCAACACAATATTTCAATGGTCCTGATATCTTCGAAACCACCATGTAAAGTATAAATCCTCTCCACACTATTGACTCTTTCTATTTTTCTATTGTTTAAATTATTTCTGTATGTCAATGATTTTAGTTCGCCCCACATGTCTATTATTCCATTTGTGCAACTGCTGATGGTCTACCCTCTACAACAAAATTCACCTTTTTGAACCTCATTTTATGACTATTATTTTACTCCATTATTTATTTCAACCACCCGGTATATGCAACTTCTTTTAAACATTTTTGAGCCCATGTCTACTTATGTTCCACCCAATACAATATTTTTAGAACCACCCTGTATAACTAATTCAATTCCAGCTTATATTAACCATCACATAGAAGAGTTTGCCGACATAACAAATTTTCGTTTCGATAAACTAATGGAATATTTTCTGCCATTGTACGCGACTATAACTTAACTTCGTCTCTAAAAAAAACTTAGTTCAATCGACTCAAAATGAAAACCATTACAAACACCCTGTACGAAATTCTTTCATGACATATCTTGACATTTAAACTACATATTTATAATGAGAATTTGACATTTACCATGTTATTTACAGTTTTTTTTGCATATATTTTTCCGATTTTTAGAAAAATGGTAAGTTTTACGTTATAGAAAAATATACGGAATTAAGCTGGAATATATCTTTGTAGAATACAATTTATAATATTCAAATTTCTTGAGCGGTTTTAGAAAAAAACAGTTAAGATTCATTGAAATTCACTGAAATCTAGTCCCATATTTACTTTTTTTTCTAATTTTCTGGAAAACCGTAAATCTCATGTTATAAACAATTACATGGGACCTTTCGTAATTTTCCTTAATATAATGCAGTTTAAATCATAAAAATTGCCCAAGCCGTTTTTGAATAATCGCTCCTCATACATAAAAAAAAGTTACAGATGAATTGATAATCTCCTCCTTTTTGGAAGTGGGTTAAAAAACGGTAAACGACAAAAGAAATGTCGAAAATATTTTCTTTATACACAAGTCAAAGTTAAATGTCATGTAATGTTATAAAATAATATTGATCGTACAGGGAGTTTGTCCCTGTTTTTTTTATTTATTTGGAGTCTGTTCTTTTTTAAAAATAAATTATTACATTTATTTTTTATGGTTTTTGAAAAACGGTATGTTTTACTTTGTATAAAATGTACGGTATGACTATCATCAACCTTAATACAATACAAATTATTGGAATTGATTAAGCCATTTGAGAGATTAGTGAACATTGATTGAACGGCAGAATCGAAATAACAATTTTTTCGATTTCGTTAGAAACGATAAATCTCAAGTTATGGAAAATTACTACTTATTTTTTTAACACAATGCCGATTAAATCATCAAAATTGGTTAAGCGTGTTTTAATTTTTAAACGTTTTGGAGGGACTTGAAAACAATATATTCCAAAGAAATTTTACCTACTGCGGCAACATTGCTTTGTTCTTCTCCCTCCATGCAATCGCCGGTTAAGTTAAACACATGTGGATCATATCGGTCGTGGTGTAGGGTGTGACAAAAAGAAGTCATTTGTATATCGGTTTATGTATCTGTACGGGGAATTTGTAAGCACTTTTCTGTGGGTCTCTCATATGTTTATTGAAACAATTTGGTCGCGAGTTGTTAATTTTTAACGCATTTTATATCCTTCCGTGCTAGATATACTTCGCGAACCGGATGTGTCAGTTTCGTTTTGAAACCGCATTTATAACAAATATTGTTCTTGTGTTGTGATATTAAGTATATTGCAGTGATTTTTCATAAAGTGCCATTTGCCGTGCAATAGTTTTAATTCAATGTTGTAGAGATTAATTGATAAAATCGAATTTATCAGCTGTTATAAATACTGTGATGGATTTTTAATACGGAAATTTTGACGTTTGTAAAAGTGTTGAAAAATCCAATATTTTATTTTGTGTGGTGTTTTAAAACGTTTCCAAAACGACAACCTGTATAAACGGCTGCGCGATGGGGTGCACAGTTTCTGCAGAGGAACGGGCTGCCATCGCCAGGACCAAACAAATAGATCAGACCCTGAAGGAGGAAGGTCAAAAGGCGAAACGTGATGTCAAGTTGCTGTTGCTAGGTATGTGCTAATTTACATGTACTTAACCTAGTAAATAACAATAGAGTCATTGTTATTGCTAATTATGTTAATAGACACCTGATGGACAGTAAATAGATTTTAGTTATTGCAATTTAAACAATAACTTTTTACTACCGTAACAGGTATCATGTCGTCAATACTTGAAAATGTTATTCCTGTTTATTATTGTAATACTTGATTTTTATCTCTTCATGTCTTGTCTTATTACCCAGTCAGGTTCAAAGTTGAGGTAGTAAGTGCAAATAATCTTGTAGATAGCTTTTTATTATAGAATTTAATGAAGGAAAACAATAGAAATTCATCAATAAATCTCAGTACTGGATAATTATTTACTACGTTCTTCACCGCTCTGGCTACGGAAACGGAAAATATTAAGATTTTGTTCATCAGCGATAAACTCTACTAATTCAATATGATTAAATGATTATTAACAAATTTAAAATAAGGATAAAATGACTGACAAAAACATATTTTATTGTAAAAAAATGGGGTGATTTTTACTATATTTTAATAACTACACTTTTACAACAAAAAATAGCGGCAGTAGGTTTCTAATTTGAAACAAACAAAAAATTGAAATCTATATTAGAACGAAAACCAAATTTTATGCTGGTATTATATATTAAAATTGGATGTTATATTTTATTTAATCACTATAATTTATTAATTTTCTATAAACGAAGAGACTCTTAACATATAAGTGGCCCCTGTTTCTTACACAGAAAACTAAGGTAGATAAGTATTTCAGGATCAAGCAAGTATGGTGTCTTTCCGGAAATATTTATAACAATTGATCACTGGCGGATCCTAGGGGGCTAAGGGGCTGAAGCCCCCCAAAACCATCTAAGTGGTATGCTTTTTTACTGTTTATTGTGCTAAAACCAAACTTCAGTGACGTCAAGGCCCCCCAAACCAGATCAAGCCCCCCCCCCCAAATGACAATCCTGGATCCGCCCCTGTTAAGCACTCTCTTTTTACAATAAAATTATTATTTTTGTCTGTCATTTTGCTCTTATTTAATTTATTTAATTATATTGAGTGGATGGATTTTATATCGCTGATGAGCGGTTTCCTAGTTAAAAGTGGCCGCAAATTCGGGGTTTCCAACGATAAAAAGTACATAAGAACAACATTTCTCTTTTTAGAATTGCAATGATTTGCTTTAATAACACCAAAATTTTAGTTTTTGTGTAGGTTTCGTGTTTGCTAAATGAAACGAGTTACTACACACTTTTTGAATTCATCATCATACAAAAATAAAAATTGAACAGCTCAGGATACATCTTTCACTAGTATGTTTGATAACTTTTCACAGTTGTTCGCTCTTCATAGTATATTTACATTAGTTTTGTTCCCAAAAAAAGCAGCATACTATTTTTTCCCGGTTTCAATTTGTATATTACCAGACCCATTGCAAATATTTCAAGCAATCTCCATACTTTCAATATTGTCACGTTCCCTCTTATTATTGTCAGAATCGAGATTTTCTGATTTATAATTATTATCTTTATAATCACAGTCATGCTCAGTCTTATGTATCTATCGTAATGCCTTACTCTTCGCCAGTGTCAATTAGTAACACATCTTTGAGGACTCTTCCTGAAGAATTTTATACACATAGCTCATCAGAAGTGGGGTCTTTTCTTACCGATCATTTTTCACTCAAATATTGCAGACAAATATACTGAATACAGTTTTCTAGAATAAACTTGCAAAGTCATGACTACAATATTTCACTCAGTTGAGCGGGGGCGACGAGTAGACAATGCGAAGTTTTTACAGTTGAACAGATCACGATGAATTAAATACAAACTAGAGCCAATAACTCAGCAGCGCGCCCACTTTATTGTTAAACCTGCTGGTAATTACTTTTATGTCTCTTGTCCTCGTTTTCACCTATTGATGGGTAGGCAGACTCGAGTGTTACTATTAATTGATTCGTTTCATTTCTGTTTCATATCTTTGAGGCGAAGTGTATTATTAAGTACTATTTTGATTATTCAAAATTGTTTTGTTGTATACAGGGTATAACATAATGCAGTGCAGATATTTTGGCAGTTGATAGTACTGGTTACTATGAACTAGAAACATATCTATATTGTGTGGTGCGGTACCCATTCCATTAGTAAGTTTTTGGAAATTTCAATACATCTGGCAACCTTGACATGCGTGAATAGGACTGTATGGAACAGAAAGAATGTACTAAAAAGTGAAATGTATTTATTAAGTTTAAATGTGTACGGTGGTTTTTAGAAATAGGTATGTAGTTTTTGTATTAGTTGTATTTATGAAACAATATGACTGCTACTTTTCAATAGGTTGTTAATAAATTCTTTCAAGAGAGCTGTTTTTTTTTACATTTTCTTGCCTGAGGAAACATTTAGTAATAATAACAAACTCATCTACATTGAAATTAAAAAAAAAAACAAATATGTGTTGGTACCTAAAACGTGTCATACCATACCCGACTTAGCAATGTCATAACCAATATTTTGTAAACGCGAACATAAACTACACAATTGAAAAACAACCACTTTTTTTTAATTTAAGTAATATTAAAATAATACTCTTTTAGCTATCACGTCAAAATATTACATTCAGAACAAATATCACCTTACATTTTGCAATACGGTACCAGAACCTTCCCCAATAATTCCTTTATTACGATGTCGTTAATGAACGAAAGCAAATTTAATCCGATGTTACCATGATTTCTGTTTAGAAAATATAAATTATTTCTGCCTTAAATATGCCTTCATTTGATAAGAATAGTACAGATTTTGTTTATTGTACTGTTCAGTTGATAAATATTTTACAGTTTTGCAGATAAATGGGTAAATTCACGGTAAGTGATTACTTTGGTTGACAACTGTGAACACTTTTTTCTCGTAAACCATAAACTTTTTGACATTGTTATATAAAATTTTTTACTTATACTGATTAGTTAAATCATCTATTAAAATCTGCCCTGCATTATGTTTCCTGGGAAACGTTATTTACATACGATTTAGTTCATAACTAAGTTTGTTGGTTATATTGAGTAAACTGTTGATTATCGTGAAAAATGATGAACCGCCCTAATTATATATTAATAAAATCTTATTAATTATTAATACTTAAGAGATAGAGAGGAATTAGCACATTAGTTATTAAACGTTATGCGGGTGCTAAAGTTCATTTAATAAATTGGAGGCATTTCAATTAAAACCAATAATTTTAGTGTTATTAATTTATACTACTTTTACAGAAAAACATTGCAAATCAAAATTTACCAAATTCACACAAATTTCATTAAATAAATTTGAAACTATTGTTAAATCTTTAAAAAACAAATCATCCGCAGTGGTGGGATATCCATTATTAAATTTAATTAATACATCCATGGAAACTGGGGTAGTGGCCATGAACTAAAATGCAGCAATATTGTGCTGGTACGTAAAGTGTTAATCCTAAAAAGGCTGAAGCGCTTTGTCCCATAAACTTATTACCAGTGGTTGAAAGTTTTTTTATAAATTATAGTGCATGCAGTTTAGTGCCTTTAGAAAAAAATGGAATCATCTGTTAAGGTCAGTCAGTTTTCCGAAAGAAGCATTATTGTGAAAGATGGAGGGAAAAAATTGATCAGGGCAAAATTGTCTTCAGTATTTTTGTTGATCTTAAAAGGGCATTTGAACTTATAGGTAGAGGTAAATAAGTATAGCTGAACAAAACAAAGAACCAAAATATCTGATACGTCTCGAAAAATAAATGTTATTTATGGTGTATGTATTTATGTGTAGTATACTATGCCCATTATTATTTTTGTTGTATGTAAATGATTTAAATATCTATATGGACAATTGTTTTGCAAATCAATTTGCTGGCGACACATTATTATCTGTATCAGATATTAACTATCATGAAATTTTATAAGTATATCATAAATAGTAAACTGAATGTGTTATGTAATTGGCTTAAATTAGAAAAATGAATATATCAAAAACAAAATTGTCAGTTACAGGTAGCAGGAATAATTGTATAATTTTTATATTTAAAAACTTTAACTTTCAAATTGGAACTGTAAATAATGACATAGTTAATCAAATTAAATTTTTGGGATATGACTTGACCGACAATTAAACTTATGCCAGCACGTTGAGTACGTATGTAAGAAAATAGGAATAACGATAGGGTATTTCTCAAGAATAGCATCCTTATTAAATGCATGTAAAAAAGTAGACATCAACAGATTACAAACTGTGCCAAATAAAGTCATGAGAATATTGTTGAGGCACAACCGACTTGCAAGTGTACAGGGTATGCTCAAACCTTAAAAAAAATTAAAAAGTATTCAGCAATTAAGAGATGCAAGTATGATATTTATTTACAAAGTTATAGACAACCAAGTCCAAAAATATAGGCATTCTTTTTTAAATAAAAAGTCAGAAAGGATTTAAGAAGAAACCATGAAAATTACTTCGTGGATAGATTTTGTGTAATCATACTCCAAAAATCATTATTTATTCAAGGCGTAGGAAAATATAATGGTTTACCCCTTCTGGTGAAGCAATGTATTTTCAACTAAAGTAAAAATTATGCGTTTAAAATTTCTTTTTCTATATGAGTTTTCTATTTTATTTGTACTAGCTATTTTGTTTGCTAAATAAATAATGACTATGATTATCGTCATATTTTGTTTGTTCTTGTTGTTATAGACATGGGTAATCTTAGTCAGATCGTCACTTAATTTTTGAGAAAGGGTGGATATACATAAGTAGCGAGAGTGATAAATTTTTTGTCAATCCGTTATCCAATTCTTTTTTTTTATTAGTCAAAATAATATAAATTATTTTTAAAAAAGAACCGGTAGTTCAGATGACTCAAAATAAAACAAACAACCTTTGCAATCAATAGGTATTTTTTTAAATATATAACTATATGCCAAAAGCCGGGGACAGTAAACAAAATCTTGGTAAGCGTGCCTAAAAACTGCCGAAACTATCTGACATACCAATTTCATTTCATGGGCTTAATTACAAAAAGCATTCAGTTATTTTTTTTTTATTTTACAGTGCATGTTGACGTACGATTCAAATTCGCATCTAATGTGCGGCCGGCCTAAAGACTTTTTGAAGTAAAATGGCATGCGGTTGAAGAAAGACTAGTTCTTGGGTCAACTGAATTAAATTTAGAAAATTTAAAATAATGTATGCGAATACATTTTTTTCAAATTCAGGATGGGTTAGTTTCTTGATCTCTGACTTCTCGCCTAATAAAATGTGCCAGTAATGGGAACTTACTCCAGAGTCTACCGAATTAATTTCAAAGAAAATCATACCTACCATCTATAACTCCGTCTGCATATGTGAGTGAAGCTACCCAGGGGCGGATTCAGTCACGAAATTCGGGGGGGGGGCGATTTCATGCTTCAGGGGGGCGATCCTTTACTGAATTTACCCATATATAATTTTAAACTCTGATTTTTTGGACTATTACATTAAATATACTCTTCTGAGGTTTAAACCCATAGAAATTGGAGTTAAAATTACCTCGTTTTAATAGTAAATTTGTTCATTTTGACGCTCTCGGAGGGGGCGATCGCCCCTCTCCCCCCTGGATTAACCCATGAAGCTACCAGCCGCTGATAGTATCTGTTGAAGAAAAAATGCTATAATTCAGACTACAAAACCCCAGACATTCAGTGAGAATAACAAGTTCGGTAGATGTAGAAACTTAACCTTCTTGAAGTAAAACTAGTTCCTGGGTTAACTCAATTGAATTTGGGAAATTTAAAATAAATGATGCATTTTACAACTCCGTTTGCATAGGAATACCATTTTTTTAATAAACAGTTCATCTTGTTCGTATAACTGTTTACTCTTGAGGACGGGTTGTTAATGTTACTCTTAATAATTGATTTCCGATTGTAGAAAATTATCTGGTAGCCCTTCGTGAGATTCCTTAACACAATGCTGTTTAAATTACCGAAATCTATTCGATGAGCATACATAAAAAAGATTCAGATTACCACGAATTGTTAACTCTCTTCCTTATTTGGAATCGGTCAAAATGTATCTAATAGTTTTCCTTTAATAGAATTTGTTTATGAGAAGAATGAGAAAACGCAGTTTTGTTTGTTATATAGCAACTTAGCTATGAATAATATGGATGAGCTGAACAGTTATTTTTTATACTTACTATATTATTTAAAAATGAATTCTAAGACAAATCATTACTTAAAAAGACAAGTCAATTGGCGCGCCCATTTTCTCCACTCTTAATAAGCAACTAGTGTTTTTTTAGTTAATTGGGAAGCTCGATTTTGGGTATTGTCCATATAAATTTTCATGAAATGGCAGACTTTACATTATTTCAAAAAAACCTAATCACCTGATAAATGGCGGACTCAGACAGACAGACAGATTCAATTTTAACAAATTGGCATTTTTAGTCATAAAATATGTTTAAATTTTTTTTCATATACTGGTAATACACGAATAAAAATTAAAAAATGTACTAAACTAACCATCTCCCAGAAAACAAATCTGGATACGGGCTGGTCGTCGGACGCCCAGAGTGGTAGAACAAAATCAATTATTCTTCTGCTCAGAAATTGAAGTATTTATAATTTGTGTACTCTTTTGTAATAAGAATCAGCACTCAGTACAGTAAGTAGACTGTAAAGAAATATTGAAGAGCAAAATAAAACGGCTAAAAGCAAATAAAAATCCCCGGATTACTGACGGTCCCTTACAAACAGATTTCGTCACAATTGTTCCGAGAGAAAGATTTCTCTACAGTACGATCAACCATGTTTAACTCCATGTCTGGACTCATTGTTAATCACTATATGTGTTATTAGATGCCTTATTTCTTGAATAATCGCCAACATCAACAATTTTGTTTTTGTCAGATAAATTTGTTTTTTTTTGGAAATCGGTTTAGGATATCGCTTAATAAAATACAGTTTATATTATCGAAATCGATTAAGACGTTTTAGAATAATCGAGGAACACAATAAAAAAATATTTCGATGAATTGAGGATCATCTCTACCGGTTTTGCCATCACTTATCTCATGGGGTTGATCTATTCTTCTAATGGTTATCTTTTTAAGATACTAATTTGTTCGCATGTAATTGTAGTTAATATTTTTTAAGAGTACCTTGTTAATCTTAATAACGGTATGACTATAATTCTCTCCCCTTTTAAATAATTATATTTTGATGCATCTACCCAGTCCACTGGAATCGAATTGTGAGTCGAATTTGGGAATCAGATATTAAAATTTAATTTAGAAAATATAAAATCTAAAGGACTCATACAGAAAAATGCTAGGCAAAGAAGATTTACATATATCAGTGACGAAAGTAAGTGAAGCAAGAATTTCACCTCTTCATGGCATACAATAAAAAATTAATATATGGGATTATAAATGAATGAGTAAACGTCTTTGAATTATCCAATGGCAAGGTGATTTTTATTAGCACTTAAATTAAATTTGCTTTAAGAATTTTAGTATTTTGTAAACTTAAAATATTGAAAGTTAGCTCCACTAATTAAGTAACTTATTAACGTGGATAAGGAGTATATTCTAGTAATTTGACTTCCTATACTAGTTCCCCAGATATCCTTCTTTCTTGGCCAGTAAAAGTAATAACTGAATGTTCACAAAACTAAAAGAAATAGCTTTCCAGCATGTGTTTCATTGTCTTCGATCATGCAGAACTGGAGTTCGTTAGGTCAGGGTCATATCCGACTCTTTGTAAGTTTTTTTTTTGAAACCGAGCAAATATTGGGCGTCAGGTTTTTACCCTTGTTCGTGTCAGATTCAATATGCTGATTTTTCGCAAAGTATAAATTGATGTGAGGCGTTCGTATGAAATATTTAAAGGTTCAGATATCTGTTACATTATGATAGCATTACATAAATTGCGTTCATTTTTAGGGATTGACAAAAAATCGGCCTTATGAGCTGCTCTTTAGCTAAATGCATCTAAACGTGAAAATTTACATTGAGAACACCGGCCAGGAAGTGTATTTTGGCAGATTTGCTGGTCATTTAGTCCATTTAATTTGTAATTTTCTTCTAGTTTTTCCGCATAATTTATTCTGTTTTGACTTTATATACCAATTTTCACACAAAAGTTTTACTAAATTGTTCTTTCTTATGATTCACAATATTTGAATATTCAAAACAAATTATCCAAATTAGCTTAGATTAAAACTAAATTGATAGACAATAAAGAAATTAGGGTTACTTGTTTTAGAACCCAGAGGGTTAATAACACTTTTTAGGTGGAAACATCCGTAAAGTGTTCTTAAAACTTAAAAACTTAGATTCGAAAGTTTTTGAAACCAGCTAAATGAACAGAATTCGTATATAATATATTGTATTAGAAAAATCTCAAAATACAATACAAAGCGATTGACAAGGACTCCAGAGTCGGAGTTGAAACGAATCCAAACACAAGAAAAAAAAGTTGAGGAAAGAACCAATGAACAAGCAAAAAATTAATTAAATCTGAAATAATTAGAATTTAAATTTTTTGGTAAATTTAAAAAAAATACTTAAATAGGCACTACCTATTTAAATCTGTATGGTTTATTAAAAAGTTAATTGCGGGAAACACCACACAAAATACCAAATATATTCAGACGGTATACCTGTTTTAAATACCAGAATTATCCCCATATTTGGGATTGCAACGTCTGTACAACAAACAGGAATATTAGACGCATCATGCAGGAAGAATTGCTGATCAGACTATATATGAATAACCTAAATTCCGGATTTTGTTCATAAAAATTGTATGCAGTTATTCTAACTTTTTCCTCTTGTATTTTATCAGCCATGGTTTCTGTTAATTAGTTATACGACACAAAACCCATTTATAGCATTCTTCTGAATATTCATAATTATGTTAATGAGTAGTTATTTTGAAGTTTTGTTTTGTGAATACTCTGAAATTCGAAATATCTATAGGAGTTACATTCACTTGCAACTGAAAATAAATATTAATAGTTCATTACTAATATCACTTATTTCATTTTCAGAGTATATTAATGTCTTATAATCAGCCTTGGATACTATAACACAAATGAGTAGAATACCAAGTATAAGTCACTAATATAAACAATAAAGAATGGTGCCTTATGGGACTCCTATGTTAATATAATTAGATCTCGGGGATTTTGCACTTTCAGACTATTTCAGATCTGTTTGAAAAACAACTAATTAAATTAAGGGCAATTCCACGTTTACCCAGTCTGTAAGGTTTATTATATAATATTGTAACGGAATATTGCAATTACAGACAGATAATTATATTTTGACATTTCTTGAGAATTCTTTCTGGGCCACTGACGTTGAACATACAAGAATTTACTTGAACCATCTAGAAGAACAAACATGTATTAAGAAGGGATCCAAGACCAATCTGACCAGTTTTAGTTGAAATAAGTTAGTTTAGTTTGATATGCAACTTCAGGTTGTAATTTGAATTTAGAAGTTGAGGTGTATTGTGAATTATGAAGTTGTAAATCATTGTATAATAGTTTTCATTAATTAGAAGAGAGTGTTATTCGAACCCGAAGTAGTATAACAGTATTATATAGTTGACAAGTGTCGAAAGACTTTGCCCGATATAAAAAGATTGCTAGTGCAAGTTTGTTAAGTTTTTAAAAAGAAGTCAGTTATGCTCTATGAAGGCGTTATTATAGTCAAAACCTTGTGCTGGTTAATTAACACTGATCTAAAGTCTTTAACAAAATACAATCCATCTAATGAACATGAATTTTTAAAAACTTAATAGTTTATTATCTACCTTACTCTTTACACCAGTTTTCAGAAAATCGAATAACCTCGCTTTGTTTAAACTGTCTCAGTCCCTATGTTTGGTAAAGCGAATACATTAAAGTGACCATATCGAAGTATCGCATATATATTTTTAGTTTATATTTTCACGAAAATTTCAATATGATTTGGTGGTCGAAGAATGGATCTTAAATTAAATTTATTTTTATCTTTATTAATTGGAATTCTATTTATTCGATTAGTATATTTTCTATAGTACAAAAGTGTTTATAAATGGGCCAATAGCACCTTCAGCAATTTTGATAGCATCATGTTTAACTTAATCAGTAATACTTTTTAGTGCCTCTAACCCAATTTTGTTTCCATAGCTTTATGGAATGAATTTTTGTGTAACAAGATTTCACTACCCACAATGGATTTATAGATTTTTTTGTTTTGCAGAATCTAGGTTTTATCACTATACATTTACAAGTAGAGTAATAACTCAATTTGTAAACAATCTAACTTTAAGATCAATGTTAGTCACTCATGTAAATTATTATTTAAGTTCTTATACCTAGTGTTTATTGTATTGCTTATAGTACAATTTATATTAAGCAATTAAGTTAAGCGTTAAGTTGTATTTCAATTGAGAAACTTGAGTTTTAAAAGTCAAAATACATCTGATTTGTAGGTAGGCTATTTTATATATCAGTACATTAAAAGTTTTCGAATGGTCTGTTTTCCGATAGTAGCACTCTTGGCACTGACAAAGATTTTGTCTTTTCCATTTAAAATCTTATTGAATCCATACAACTGAATTTGATAAAATCATTAAACAAATAAAAAAATATTTTTAATTAACCAAAATCCTACAAAACATTGTAGTTATGAGAATAGGACTTCCATAAATAGATAACCAGATGAAAACATACTTTTTATACTATATGTAAAAACTCTTATTGATGCGGTTAGGCATCAAGGAGAAGAACTTTAACAAAAAAGTATACACATGTCTGTTCAAACCATGAATAGTTAATTGAATTGATAATTAATAAATGGACCTTGATTACAAATGCATAACCTTTGTCGTGATTAATTAAAATTGTCTTAATTGTCAAGAAAAGAGTGAAGATAGAGCATAGGTTGTTATTTCTTACTTGACAGAAAAATATTCTACTTACTGTTGTTGTTTGCTTATTATTTCAAATTTATTAATGATATAATTAATGCCATTACACTCCAGAATGGCGTAAACTTGGGGTTTTGGCGTGGTTAAGGGAAAACAACACATATGTATGATATCCACAAATGATTTTTTATCGACTTCGTAAAAGGAGTTATCAATTCGTCGCCACGTTTTTTTATGTATGCTCAGTGATTATTCAAAAACGGCTTCGGCAAATTTGATGATTTAAACGGCATTCTATTAAGGAATAATACAGAAAGGTACCATATAATTTTCTATAACGTGAGATTTACAGTTTTCCAGGAAATCAGAAAAAACAGTAATTAAGAGACTACATTTCAGTGAATTTCAATAAATCTACACTGTTTTCTCTAAAACAGCTCAACCAATTTGAATATTTTAAATTGTATTCTATAAAGAGATATTCCAGCTTGATTCCTTATAATTATCTATAACGTAAAACATACCGTTTTTTCCAAAAATTGTAAAAATATTTGCAAAAACACGGTAAACATCAATGTAAATGTCACATTTTTATCATAAATATCTAGCTTAAATTATATTAGGCGAACGAAGTTTTCTATACGGTATACGGTGGTAGGTGTGTGCGTGCATCGAAATTCAAGCAGCAAACAATGTGCGCAGTTGAAATACAGGGCGTAGTAAAATTACAGTTAGACAGGTGGGTTCAAATAATAAATGTGACATTAGGTGGTATATAAGCAGTTCTATACATAGGCTGGTTAAAATATAAGCTGAAACAGGATAAAAGTTATATAGGATGATTCAAAAAATGTTGTATTGGCTGGCACATAAGTAGTTGCGTGTACAAGGTGGTTGAAATAAGAGTGAATTAAAACTATAGTTATACAGAGTGGATACAAAAAAATAAAAAAAGTTTAAATAAGTATATGCAGTAAGGATATTCGAGTTATAAAGTGTAGAACATAACTAGTTGTTTATACTTGGCATATTGAGCGAAGTAAAATTATAGGTGTACACAGTGATTTAAACAATAGAAAATAGAAACAGTCAATAGGGTGGAGATGATTAATACTTATACAGGGCGGTTGCAACATCGTGTAGAGTTGAATTATAGTTGTACAGGCTAATTCAGAGAATGAGAGACAAATAATTTATATTGGGTTACTAATGTACAGAGAAACATATACAGGATGATTGCAGTATAGGGTAAATTAGAGTTACACTTATACAAAGTGGGCCAAATAATAAAACAAATAATACAAGTACAAAAATATGTGGTTAATATAAAAATTATATAAATTAGAGAGACTGGGAGAGATAATAATACGTTAAGATAATCAATAGAATTGTATCTTAAATCAGATAAAATTAAAATATGTCAGAAAATAGTTATTGATTGCACACGGTTTCTAAACGGTTTTTATTTGAAGCCAGTTGAAGTCGTTTTTTCTAAATATAAATTATTACATATAATATTTTTTATAACCTAAAACATTATATTTAACGCACCTAAAATTAGTTTAAGAGGGCAATCTCTGCATTAACAACAGAAGCCTTTAGTTAGCCAGTCATTCGCTTAGTGTGCAATGATTTGCAATGTAGGATCATAGTTCCTGACCTGATGAATAATAAATTTTGTAAACTTAGGCGCATCTTATTGCTGTGTCGGTATTCAAACCTTATGTGATTATGTTATACCTTCTTCTGATATTGTAAATTTTTTGGTGTGTACCATGAGACCTCCTTGGTGTTTGCTAAGAGAGAATAAATAAATAAACAATCTTAATCAATTTATATTTTGAACATATGTTAATTGAGTTAAAAAATACTGCTATGAAATAACTAAGACTTATTATTGGCCTGTCAAATGAATTTTTTTTTTTTGAAATTTTTAAATTTCGGCAAGCAACCCAATGCTGTTACATTATTATTCTTGATTACTTTGATGTTTTTTTGGGCAATAACACCACAATAGAAATAAAACGACGTATATTGCAGGAATACCAAACGTTTCAAAGTCTATTCTGATTTCGCTGTCAATGGTTTTATATTTATTGATGTAGATTGCAAAATGAAAATTTGATTTATGACATTTAAAGCACAAAAAATTCTAAAGATCATGAATTGTAGTTAACCAGCTTTCAAATTAGAAGAATTTGAAAGAGTCGTCTTTAGAATTTATAAGTGGCGTTCCTAGGTACGACTTTGTTATAAGATAGCGCATTCGCCAAAAATGCGATCAAAGAATTCTATTGTTTCAGTGATCCCATTAACGTCATAAGGGAAAACCTAGGAAAAACCTTATGAATTATCCCGATATTGGGTTGTTCAAAAGGAGGTTACCATTAATAATTTCTTCCTTAATTGTCGGTACCAGATACGATTAAATTCTACAGAAGTAGAAGCGATACAATCGTCTTCATTCAAAAGAATTAAGGCAGACTCTTTTATTTTTCGTTTTGTGTTAAGTTGTTCTGTGTGAAGTATAGTTGAATTGTCGAATTGTATTTTATGGCCTAGGTCCCAAGCATGTTAACAAATTTTTGATTTTTCAAATTGTCGTTTCTTTATGTAATTCTTGTGTTCATTTATTCGTACGTTTAATGGTCTCGATGTTTCTCCAATATAAAATTTATTGCATTCGCAAGGAATCTTATATATGCAGTTTTTTGAGTTCTGGGTTTTGTTTGTTGGTTTTGTTTTCGATATTAAAGATTTCAGTGTATTTCTTGTTTGGAATGTTGTTTTAACATTAAATCTGTTGCCCACTATTATTCTTGACATGTGTTAATTTCAGTTATGATCCTGTTCTTTCAGAAACAATTTTGCTTTTCCTAATTATACGTGTATGTGAATGGAAATAAGAAGTGTTTGCCTTTACCGGACCGTAGTGCTGCTGTAGTGAGTTTTTTGTGTGTGTCAAATTCAGTTTCAATTCGGCCCAACCAAGTTATTCAAGAGAGATAGCAGATGGCATTAAAACACAAGATCTTTATTTTTGTGTATTTTGTAATACTCATATAACTGATTTTATATAAAAAAATCATTGTTATGTACTATGTTAAAATAAATGACTAACAAATTTATTGGAAAATTTTCTTAGAAGGAAATTTATTCTAGCTAAATCGAATTTTTGGGCCAGAATCTCTCATTAAATAATTTCCACAAACAATGGAATTAACGAATCTTATCTAAACCGAGAATTGAAATTTCAAATATCGATGTGTCGCACTGTTTGTGATAGCTCCAAGGTCATGTGATTCATGAATTTCCTTGAACTGATGGCCATAACGTTGTAGATCTTGTGACTTTTCCGATGTCGTTTATTTCTCCTAGTATGTCAAGTAATTATTCTATTTCCGAACCATGTATCGGTGAAGTGTACGAACATAACCTTCTAAATAAAAATTGGAACGTCTGTTTTAAAATAGGAACATTTCGCAGAAGTTGGAAAATGATTATATGATTCAGTACGAGTTGGTGAATTTATTCATTCTTTTGTATGAACGGAAGCTGAAGGGCTACTTAAGGAAATAAAATGATTTATTCGGGGTGGAGCAATTAACTGGGTGTGAGTTGTATTCTTTATCTAGCCGTTGGTTAAATAAATTATATTTTAATTTATCATGTTATTATTTTATAAGAGTTTACGATAAAGTAATTCTTCTGCTTTCGGAAAGTAAACATATTTTTGTTGGTAATAGTTATTTTGTTATGTAAAATATAGATATCAAAAACAGGATGTAAATGTTGAATTAAGGATCTTTCAGAACCAAATCAAAAGTATGTAATTGTATTGAAATCCATCACATCTAAAGATAGAAAGCACATGATTGCTTGTATAACAATCACTATTTGAAAATGTAAATGTATTTTCAATAGCTCGTATCGTAGGAAGGTCGAAAGTCAAATGGTACTAAAATCATATATTATCTGACACTGAAACATGTTAAATTACTATAAATCAGGAATTTACAAAATGTTTTCAAGTTCAATATCTCAGAAACTGTGCCTTCGAAATTAAAAAATGCAGAAAATATATTGCCTGACAAAAATCTTGAGTCAACATATGTTGTAGGTACAATGGTAATGTTTAAGCACAAATAACACCAAATTCACGAATTTACTGTATATTTCCGCTTCGGGGTTTAGGTCAGACCCCGTTGTCAATGGCAAAGAAACAATGAAAAAAAAGGTGCAATTGTACAATTACAATGTTTGACAATATTATTGACAAACATTGTAATTTGCCTTGCCTGGTCCCAGTTGATATTATGGTGTTCGCTCCATGCTTGATTAGCTAATTCAGACTTTGTCAGCTCCCCCCTTTGAGTAACTATGCGGTGCTCGGTGCTTAGTCTTCCAAATGTAGGTGATGTGAAGTGCCAAAGGACTGGGACTGTAATCGAAACAACGGTATACAGGAAGGCTACACAGACAGGGGTTACACCTACATTAAAGCTCTAACCAGCCATTAACAGCGAAAATGGGCATCATCAAAATGCTAGTCCATAAAGTCAAAAATATCTGCGCACACCAGAGGCCTTCAAAGAGGAACAAATAAAGACCTTTTGACGAATGTATATCCGGAAACCATCATTAACAAGGCCTTTGAAGAACTGATAAACCACCTTGACAGGAAGAGGAAACCACGATAGCAACTGTGTCACTACCATCACTAAAGGCTTGTCGGAAAAACTTAAACGTATTGAACACGGATAATGGAATCAAAGTGGTTTTCTAGAATAACAACAATTTGAAGAGCATGATCACAAAAACAAAGCCGGATACTCCTGAAGTTCCAAAAAACAGTATATACAGCATACGCTGTGAATGTGGCAATCTTACATTGGGGAGACTAAACTACCACTGGACACCAGGGTTTAGGAGCACCGCATAGTTACTCAAAGATAACAAATCTGAAGCAAACCCATCACGCCTACTACATTTTGTTGGAATTTTGTTTTTGTTTTCAGTCTCGCATAGTATAAGTAAATATTAAACTTAAAACAATCCCATCATTTCGCCCTTGGCAACTATGAATTTATAGGCGAAAATAGAAAACGCAACACTATCGTTTTCACTAACCTGACTCAAAACACATTGAAACCTTTTGATGCTACCGCTTCCGAGCGGGACTCGGAAAACAAAACACGCCTTCAAAAAGTTTGCGGAAAGTTTTAGTTTTGTTTTATTCGACTTGAGTTTGTGTTTTGTTTTGTCCATTTTGTGGAAAACCGGTATAAGACTTCCTCTTTTGAAATGTGGACGGTCCATGAACATTCGAGGTCCAGGATTCGGATCTATATAGCACTATTGACCATACGCAACACTTCACGATGCGGATGCGTATAGATAGTGCCAAACTTTCTAGCACAACACTCGATTCTAACTTTTATTTCGAGTGTGTAGTCTAGAAATATATGCATTGGTTTTTATAATGTTTATTTTCAACCCAAATGCTTCACGTTGGAAGTTGACTATCTTATCAACGAGTTAGCTATTGGCAGAGTGTCTTTCAATGCTCTTTTGAAGAGTCTTTCAGAGTAGACACCTTTTTTTATCAATTTGCTTTGACATGCTGTCAGTTATTATGTTAAGTTTGTTCCCCATATAACCTTTGTATTATTCTGATATCTCTTGCATCTATACAAATATATACCGTCCAAATGGAAATGATTAATTGCAGTTCAGCGGTGTTTCAAAAAAATATTTTTATAACTGCGGGAATTCAATAAGCCTCTTCACACGGTCTCGGCAGTACTTATTTTTTTGAAGATATTGGAATAGATACAACAAATATTTACAGATCCAAATTTATTGATGAACCTTTGAAGTCGCTAATATTAACTTTCCAATTAAGCTTTATATAAAACTGCAAATAATTGTTATTAGAAAGTTACAACTACATAAATGAAGTACCTACGTATTCCAGATAGTCTTAATTGATGTTAAATAAAAACATGTGATTAATATTTTGTATGAGTTATTACAATGTAATCAGATAAAACTATTACGAGCTACATACCAGGTATGTCCAACACGATACCGCAAGCCGAATTGATGGTGCTCGCATGCCATTGTTTGGCTACCCCTGATTTAAATATTGCTAAACTTGCAAATTTTATCACTGAAAAATGATTGTTAGTATCGCAACGCAACCATTTATTTTTTAATGCATGCTAATTAGCCGAAAAATAAAGACGTATTTGACAAAATGGAATCGGCGCCAAGGATCGAGTAACTACATTTGTTGTAATAAACAAATGAAAGTTGAAATATGATATTTCAACTATTTTTCAATTACAAAACATCCAACAAAAAATGATATCTTGTGTAGCTTAAAAGTGAAAATAAAAGATTCAATCTCAAAAATTGGGAGCCATAACCCCTTACTAGACATTTTGCATTTAATAATGTGTAGAAATTTCGTAGAATGTTATAAATTGACTCAATTTGCAGAATTCTTGTAAAATCTTAATAAATTGTAAATTGTTTGGTCAATATTAAATTATCCTCATCTTCTTCACCTTGGTATTAATATTATATTGTATGGTAACAATGAAAATTATTTGATGAAATTTCATAGGAGTCGTGTTGGAATAAATAGCCTAATACCGTACACCTTTAACGCAGGTTAAAATAAATCCATTGAATAAATATAACTCTATACTGGCTTAATTTAACAGCATGAAATTGTGTGGCAGTTGTGCTTCATTCTAAAAAATACATTGGATACACATCAATTTGCTATTAGTTTCTATCGGAATTAAATAAATTTCTTTTTAGGACAACGAAGTGAATCTACTAAATCTTATGGGTCTTACTAACAGCCAACATGTGGATTACAAAAGACTTTGCAGAATGTTTGAGTATCTACTATCTAGTTGGCGCTTTTAAAGCAATTGCACGGGTTTTAAATCGATGTAGTTTTCGCAGTTTAGCAGGAAATGTTTATGAGTCCCAGATAAATTTGGTATCAGTATTTGAAAAACTCATATAATTAATAATAATGGGAAATATCGATGATTTTTAATAACATTATTACAATACTCTTTTCGAGTCATTATTTTGAAATCTCTAGACGTCGAACATTACATCTCATGTGATCATAACTTTAATATTCTTTGATAGGATAGTAAAAATAGAAGCAGATTGTTTATAACTAGGAAGAGATCCGTGCAATCAGTTCTTGTCGCAGAGAAGAGAGGTTGTGTAATATTTTTAAGAATGTATAATTTGGCATTCATTACATTTTAAATCTATTCAAAAGTAAATTCAATAAATCACTTTAAAGATTACATATAATTACATTAAAAAATGTTAGTAACATTAACAAATTGTCGTCGTCATTATAATACTAAAAAAACACACTTTTCTTGCACTGTAGAATATGTTCAAAATGCATCTCTATTTTTTGGATATAAAGTTCAGCTCTAATTATTAAATTATTGTAACAGTCTTATAGCTCTGAATGCTCCCCAAACTCATGTGTAATACTTCGAGAGTTCGTGGAACAGTTTCAAATACAATACTTTTACAAGAGCCCGATAGTGTAGCTCATTGTATTGGACCATTTGTAGCGATAAATAAACCTTCTATTAAAATGTTCATTCAAATGTTGCATAACATTTCTACGATTATGAGGAGTTGCTTTATTCTGCTTGAAAACGGCAAGGTGCAACTCAGTCAAGAATTCTTTAAATTCAGGTCAACATAAAATAAATATAATATTGATAAATTGTACTTCGGTGGCAACACATTGTGAGAACCATTCACAGAATACTATTTCTCCATCATCTTCATACAAATCTTGATACAACTGGGACTTAAATGAATTGAAACCATACAAAATTTTATTTTTTCTGGAAAATTCATGATCGATTTAGAAATTTTGAGTTATTCTTATTATTAACTAATAATAAATTCTGGAATATTTACCACATTTACTTTATGTCTAATATGCTGCGTAAACAGATTGTAGAAAACGAGAATGATTTCTATTGACAAATCTTGAGAATATAACCGAGCTGCATTTCTTTCATTTTTCCTACATTTGCCATACACTATCATCAGTACAGGTACTTGTTCGGATCTAAAATACATTGTAATTCTAAAAGAGTATAATAATGAAACTTTCATAGAAACTTAGTAATAAAGTTTTTAACAAAAACACAATATCTATTTGGATTCTTCTTTGGTTGTTCAAAGGTTCACCAGACCTCCTTCATTTTTTAAATGTAGTCTAAGTAGTACAATATATTCAGATTTATTTATATCATTTACTTCAAAACCGATTTGTTGTGAAATTTATTTTATGTGTCCCATAAAAAATTGGATGTTTTTTGTATTCTCTTAAATTGAAGTTGCACAGAAAATGCAAAAATTTTGAGAAATTCCTGAAGTGTCAAACGTGACAAAAATATCAAGAAAGGTCGGAATTGTCAAGAGTGGCAAAATGTTCCTCGACAAATCAAATAATGATATACGGGTTGAATACTTGAAAATTTCGTTTAAAATGTTTAAAAATATCCATTTGTGCTTTTGAATTAATCTAATTAAAATAAAAAAACAGCGGCATTCATTCCAGACCGAAAGAGGAAGCTAAAGCTTTTTACGAAATAATACACTTTCTCCCTGTGTCCATGTCTGTGTTTCTCTGTGTCATTCTTAGTAATGGACATAAATATCAGGAAAATTAAACTAATTGTCACTATTTTGTTTCGATTCAAGTATTAATCCTAATGTGTAATTTAGTTCTTAATTTAAATATAATTGCAAAGGAACATATGAGCTCTAAGTAATTTTTTAAATTAAAATATGAATTCCAGTAATTCCAAATTTCAAACCTACTTCACCTATTGAATTAACAGATTAACTTATAGGAACATTATTTAAATTCTTCTTTAAATATTATGTAACTCTCGACTAGACTCACAAGTGTGAGGTGTTCTTAAATGCATGTCGTCTTATTTCCTTATAATTTTACTTACTTTTTCACAGTAATGAATTTTTAGAAAGTCTTCCTCATAGATGTTCTGAGCGAAAGAAAACTCTACAACTTGATCAACCTGAATCTTCCAGAGCACAAATAGAAGTATTCTAAATTGTGTATTCTTATTCCGAAGATATGTGAACACATCAATCACTTAGCCCTTGGAGAGTAGAATGGGACATTGTTCTTTATGCGTTGAAACAGCTGTTACTCTTTCAAGAGTTTTCATTGGATCTCCTTTCATTTTGTCTAGAGGTATTTCCCAAAAAACAAACACATGTTTTTCGATGCTTATAGGAATTTTTGTATTTTATGCCCAACCGGTATAATAAAGCAACATTCTGGTAACAGTACAGAAACATCTGTGATCTTAGACCCTCTGCATGCGTGGTAAGCCAACAGTTTTCAACCGATGCAAGGACCAAATTATGTAGCCAGAGATCAAAGCCGACCTCTTATATATAAAAATATGGTTTTAAGATTTGTCAATTTTTGTGCTGTGCCTTACCGTTGTCATCCATGTAAAGATATTTAGGAGTAAATACAGCTTGAGCATTACAACAAAACTGCTGACCCTGCTATACTTTTTAATCTGCCGGTGATTTACGTCGACTAATTCTCTAATAAAAGGGCGTATTATGATATAGATTAGTGATGGAACTGTGCCATACAAAGTAATTATTAAAAAGCGTTTCTTACTAAACTGCTGATAGTAGACTAGTTTTTTACAACAATGTATAAAATATAATATTTAACGAGAGGTTGGGGAGTAATGTATCTATTTGATGAGTAAATAAAAATGTCAGCAAATGTAGCATAGCATGAATTCGTTTTATTTCGTATTTCGCGCACACCACGAAACATAAAAAGGCTATCTCATTTAATGAAAATATGATGTGCATGTCAAAGTACTATTATGCTGGGATGTTTGCTTAGTAATGGTAATAAAGTGATATTACTCTCAGATTTTTTAGTTCGTGGTAGAGATCCACACCCTTCAAATTATATCACGAAAATATTTTAATGCATACTTTAGTTTTTGTTTCTTTCGATATACTCAGTAATTACTCCTGACAGGCAGAAGGTTTGGGAATTAATCTCAGGATGCTTGTAGCAGTCAACGACTATGAAGTCTTCTATTTGACAGAAATAGTGTTAATTTCTCTATTATGTGGTGATATACTAATATTTGATCTTGTCTAGTTAACAATGTTTCCCTATTTCGGACGCACAATATGTATATGACTTCCTTGAGAAAAATCACCACACTAGTAGAAAATTATGTGTTTCAAAGATTCCAACATGTTACTGAATTCCGAGCTATTCGCAAACTACATGATTGCAAAAGTAAAAGATGACTTGCAAAAAGGGATATAATTGCTGCAACAAATAACAAATAAGCAAGAGATTCGACATGGCTATCTTTGAAGATAACGAAAGTTATAGCATTCTCGGGAATCCTCCCATTATAGCCGTGACGTGGAACTAAAAATAAGTATATTATCCATGATATATGGAACGTCAAATATAATTCTTAAACATAAAAAGGTAACCTAACTCAAATTGAAGACTTAACATGTAATTTTGGCAGTCTAACTAATAATTTCCCCTAAATTGTTCAAGAATTAGTAATGGTGGGGGCCCCAATTTATTACTAAAGTGGAATATTTCGTATTTCGACCACTCACCATTGTAAAATTTCATTGTGAGTTGTAAATTTTTTGATCTCGAAGAAGTTGTTCTAAAGTGTAAATTTTCGGCTCTCATTATATAGGTACTCTCTGACAAACAAATCGCAACACCCAGAAGGATATGTTTGAATTTGATATTATTTTGGTAAAACATAGATGCTAATGTTTTTTTCATGTAAACTTTTTTTATCAATTAATATATTAATTGTTTTTTGCATTTTTTTAGTTTACCAAAAAACAAACTGATGTGATTCCAAAATCGATGTTTAGTAATGTTAAAATGCCTAAGTATGTGTACGCCGAATGTATCGCTGTTATGAGATCTTGTCAAGTGTGTTTGATAATACCCAAGACCGGAGAAGAGTAGGCACCCGACGTCGAAGGAGCACAAATGAAGTTCAAGATCAACGTTTAAGACTCTAGAGACCGATTTTCGACAACTCGAAACTTGGCTGATGTGGTTAGGAGAACAAGGCCATCTTGTAAGTGTCCGTCTTTGGGACTGCAGCATTATCGGCCCCATCTTGTGTTACCGCTGACCATCGACGGCAAGCAACGACTACAGTGGTTCAGAGAACGACATTAGAATGTGGCATCGGGTCGTCTTTTCTGATGAATCTCAATTCTGCTTTGGTGGACACGAAGAAGGCCAAACGACGTCGAGGAGAAAGACGTCAACCTCAATTTGATGTTGAGAGACATGTAATATTGCACATGGAAGTAAGTCACCTTTAGTCTTTGTTCGAGGTAACATTATCTTCAGGAAGTAGTGAAGCCGTATGTACTCCCTTATTTTAATCGGCTTATAGATCCCATATTTCAACAAGATAATGGTCGGCCTCATGTTGCTTGAGTAAACTGTAACTTTTTTGAAGAGACCCAACTAAATCGGTGTCCATGCCGCCCAAATCACCGGATCTTTCGCCCATAGAACATGTTTGGGATATGATTTACCCCAGCTTCCACGGAGTTTGGAGGTTCTAAGGAATGAACACGTAGCTTGGGATAATATTCCTCAAGAAGAAATAGTACACCTTATTGATCAATGCCAAGACGTGTCGGAGAGTGAATAGATAACCATGGTGGACAAACACATTATTAAAGAAGATTAATAAAAAAAATTAAACTCCTTGGTATTTTTTATTCAAATTTTGGTCATTTACTCCTTACTATAGCATCTATGTTTTACCAAAACAATATTAAATTTAAACATCTCGTTCTGGTTGTTGCGATTTCTTGGTGAGTGAGTACATTATTAAATAAATTTTCTTTCAATACTTATTTGAACTTTGTCAAGAAAAAACTGCCATTGTCAATAATATTAACTAGCAATGCAAAAAAAACGATCAATTTTTAGTTTTTGGCTGATAGACTTTTTGCAAAATTGACCCTTATTTCGTAAGATTGACATTATATTTTTGTTACAGGTTTGTACACAACTACTATACTTCACAGTATGAGCACGATTATGTATTAGTAAGTAATTATGGTATTTTCTTGGTACCTTTTGAAATTAGTTTACAAAGTAGAATTTGGTTATACTGAATATTGTTACAAAGTTTCAATTCACGCCGTGGGACGTACAATCTTATTACTGAAAGTTTTGAACCATTTTGGTCAAGTTGATTAATTTGGGAGTAGTGAAGTTTTGTGGTTAATTGATTTGTGATAATTAAAGTGGTATTTGACGTACCGATTGTAAATAAATAAATATTGATTATTAAAAATTACAATGAAAATGAAAATCAACAATTTAATCGATAACGACATACTTTTCGCCTTGCTAGAACTTCTTGAAGTCTTCTAAGTTTACTAAAGCTAAATCCAAAAATTTACAGTTACAGTAAACAGAATAATGAGTTGCAATATAATTAATAAAAGATTAGGTATTTAAAGATTTTTTTTGTTCTAATGGATTTAATTTTTTTTTCTGTTGAATGAGATCCGTATTGTTTATACCAAGAAAATTCAGTCGTTTAGGTGACATTTCGTTGGTTGCTTATTATTTAAAATATTGTTATGCTCATTTTGTCTCCCGATCGGCGTTTATACAATTAAATGTGCTGATTGTGACATTGTATACATATACATGATTTCCATGGTTGAAGTACTAGATGTAGAGTGTAACTTAGAAATATGACTGCAATGACTATCTAGAATCGAAAGCCCTGCTAGTTGTGCTAGGGCTGCACTTTCAGGTTGGTGCCAAATGTTAACCGTTCATTGATTCTCTGACTTATACCGTGGTGAACTAGGCGATTACTTTTAAGTGTTATTACTTTTTTAATTTACGAAGATACTCCGAACTTATGTTCTATTATCTATTAAATCCCACAACGCTCATTAGGCTTGTCAGTGGTGTAATTACCTCAGCTACGCTTTGCCAGTATTTCATTTTAGGGATTTTACTTTATGGATAGTATCTACTTGATCTTAAATCATATTTGGGCTAATCTGTTTCGGTTTTTCCTTGTTATTACGATCTTGCCTCTCTCCACAGAGCTTGAAGTTTTTGTGTAATTTCGGTTGTTAGAATCCAGGCCTCTCACAACGAAACGGATGTTTTCACTAGTGTAAACTCATTTGTTATGTAGACTTTTGAAATTCACGTGTGTGACTTTGTGGGTTTTTGATGCAAACAGTTTTGTCAGCGTTTCGATATAATTTCAGTCCTTTTCTTTACTTTATTGTGTGACTGCGTTGCAGAGACTGACTGACAACATTTTTCGAATAGACAATTCAGCAAGTGTTCTTAAACCTACATATGTGTTTTAATTGTGCATGTTAATTAGATAATGTACTACCACGATTGAATAAGACACTAGGACGGTTAACAGTGTTGTTTGTTATGACAGTTACTATTGACTCCTTTAGTGTTACCTTGATATTATATTATCTAGATTGTAATCTTGAAGAATAAAGTGAAACATTTCTTCAGAAATATTGTACCTACTACTTAAATTCAGAATTTTACATACATATTTGTTTAACATGAACTTCTCTTTAAGTATTCAAGGCTTCTATTCTTTTAAATTAACTAAATACTATAGACGCATAGACAGATAGAACATGTAATACTAACAATATAAACGGGTATTTTTGTAACGTGAAACGGTAATTTACAAACAGATTAGAAATGGTGTTGATTATTTAACACAGTCTGTATCAAATTTATGAAAATATATGTACATAATAAAGCTCACTGTACTAGTAAATCGTTACGATAGCCTTGTATACGGAATTTAATTAATGTTAACGTTTTCGTATGTATGCGAAGGAATAATTTTATGATCCAGAGCAAAATAAAAAAAATCAACAAACTTACTTGTCAAATGAATTAAGAAAATAAGTGATTTATGAGTCCATCTGATAATTTACGAATGAATTCCAATAAATGGAGAGAATCTAAAAATAAAATTATAGATGAAAATATCCCTCTCAATCACGTTAAAATAATGGAAATATCCATAAGCATTAATATTAGGTTACATGCGTATTTGTTTATGTTTTATATTTGAGATTTATTTTTAGCTGGTTTTCATATTTAATTTTTGTTTTGAAATTGCCAGAAAACATTAATTTTCAGTATGATTTTCAATATAAAAAATTTCAAATATCTTACCAACCTAGTAACTCATGAAGATTTCCGTTTTATGTGGAAAATATAAATAAATACGAATCACATATTGTTAATTAATATTAGTTAAATATACCTATTTTTAACATTTTTTTTCTGTGAATTGAAATCGAAACCTTGAAAATACTTTGAAAACTTTTCTGACTGAATTGAAAACTTTCAACCTAATCGCTACAAAAGCAATGAAATGTGAAAATTTAAATAAAATTTCTTGCAGATATCCATGAATTCAGTGTTGCCAGATCTTATAGAATTATATGAAAATTATCCGACAAAAATAAAAAGACTCTAAATTAAAAGTATAAGGTTAAAATTAATAATCTATTATCAGAAATAAATTGACTAGGTGCAACATAATTCTGATTTTAGTTGACAAACCATCTTTACAATGCAATGAAAGTTGCAAACTGCAAACTTGCCAGCGCCCAATAAACGGGGATTATTATGTATTATAATTATTCTTTGGTTCTATTTCAATAGCATGACCATACATGAAGGGCCAAAACTTTTTGTTTTACATTTAACTTAGTTTGTCTTTCACATTGGAGTCAACCTATCTTATGATTTTCTCTCCAATCTGGCGGCACTGTTTGGCATTATTATTATTATTTAATAAGTGAACCAATATTATAAATTAATTTTACTACTAAACAAAACAAAAATAAAGCAAATCGGTTGAGGGACAGAAGAGAAAATGGTACCGAACCGTTTTGTCTTTGCTTATTTATATATAGATGTAAATGTAAGTTTGCCAAATAATTGGTCTACAGTGTAACTCGAAATACCTTTAATGGGCAATTATAATGAAAATCCCATAGTAAATGTTTTGGTAGAATAATTGAAGAACTTTCCGTATTTTTAGTGCTAAATTTTGTATTTGAAAAAACATTTCATATTATTAGAAAATGCTTTTTTAGATATAATTACAATAATGATTTATTTAAATGAACTCATCTAGAATAGACCAACTCTTCCCAAACTAGGTTATTCAAAGAAGAGGTATCGTCTTAGAGGCAATAAACAAATTTGGTATGACAGACTATGTTTTAGGTGCTAATACGTTAGAGTCGTTACAACCATCTACTATGCTGCAATAGCCATCTGCAGAACAACTGGAGTTGCAATAAGACCAAAGCAGGACCCTTTCTAATTTAGAAAATACCTGTAAATGCAGGATTGCGGGGAAAATCAATTCTCTTTGAAAAGACATTGAAAGACTAACCGAGTATCAACGAGAACAGAATAGAGAGACCTGTCAAGACTATCAAGGATAATAACCGAATGCATTCTCAATGGGATGGAGAAAAGATCACCTCTCAGCAGTATCTTAACAGTCTGCTACAAAAGCTTACCGTCTACTTTAGTCGGTTAAGAAGGTTCAAAACTAGTAACTAATGGAAACTAAACAACACACCATTCCGGCAATCAAAAAAGGGTTTTATAAAAAACTTAATAACAACATTAAGAATAATGAAGCCCATAGCTATGCCAGTAAAACGACAATCGAGCAATTCTGGAAAACATAACTTTTCATATAATTCTATACCCAGCTGGATTAATAAGGAGGAGGTTGCAAACCCACCATTTACAACGGAAGAAACATCCAATATATTGAACAAGATGGTGTGAAAAAAAGAAGCTGTACGCCACCAACAAAACATTAACGACCCCTTCAGTATTCAGTGCTCAGGTACTCTTTCGGTATAGTTAACTGGTGCAAGACTGACACTGAACAATTACAGCGGAAAGTTCGAGCTCGACTGACTAAAACTCAAAATCATGATCCAAAGAGCTCTGTTAAACGTACTACATTACCAGGGTGTCAAGGAAGAAGAGGATTGATATATTTACAAACAACTAGATCAACAAATTTACAATTTGTAAGAAAAATGTACACGATGATTTTAACTTGTGTGTATACTTGCTATCTTGAAAAGGTGCCTGAAGCTCTCACGAGTTACACAGTCGTTGTGTGGAGAATAGTGAAAATTGTCATCATGAAATGTAAAGTTAACACAGTGATTTGTGTGGTAAATCTAAAATTAAGAACTTCTGAAAATTATATCAAAGTTAACTATATTAGGCTTCAACGCAAGCCGAATAGTAATAAATTTGCTAATGCAAAACAGGTCACGTTAACTTTTGTTTCACAAACGAGATTTTGATGGCATATTGACATTGATTTTTATGTCCTTATGGCTCATTATCGACTATTTCGTCATGGACTGTTAACATAAAACGTAATGACTCTACCGTTACATAAAGGACGTTATTAAAATTGAACGTTTGAAAGAAAACTATTTAAATATGAGGTATCAATTATGACACACCAGTTTGTTTGAAGCATTCCTTTATAGTTTAGTCTAGGGTTGACTTGTTGTATTTAATATCACATGGGTAAGGTTTTTACCGAAGTTTATGAAAACGATTTTTTTTTGTCAAAGATTTTAATTTTTCAGTTAGTTTTCGTGTGCCACTGTTACGAAATTCGCGCACCGCTGGTTGGCCATTCGTCTTTGCCAAACAAATTTTCAGAAACGGGATGCTCAGAACATCTCTTAGGCACCCTGATCTCATAGTGAAAATGGAAATGGAGTTCGGACTTTCTGAATATTTCAGATCATCCGCATTAGGTGTTCCTGATTTGTGGCACCCCCAAATAAAGTATTTTTCCTGGTTGTAGGTTTGTATGTATGTCCGTACATTTTTTTATATTGTCCACCGATTTCGCATAAATGTAGGTAGGGGCTCCCAAAAAAAGGAAATCCTACAAAAAGGGGTTATGGGACGTATAAGGAAGTTATGGGCATTCACAAGCAGTCTCATTTCTACACTGAGAAAACGTTTATAGACATCTCAGTAACTATTAATCTTCTGTAAAACCAACTTCTTGAAGGAATATTTTATTTACGCGATAAAATAAATGGTCTCGAATTGTAAAAGGTCAAACATATTCTCAAAAGTGAATATCGTGAAAAAGCAAAAAACGGGGCATCTAATTTTTCCGAATTCTTGTGCGCACAATTTGAAGTTATGATCCCATTTGCAATCAATCCAACCTTGTTGACTCGTCAGGCGGATATAGCAACAGGAATAATTTTCATTCTTATAAAATGAAAATCCTTCATGAACTGGTTGGCGGGGACTCTGATAGAAGAATTGAATTCTCCAAAATTATGACTGATACAAGTATTGCAGGGTAGTTAATAAATATTAGCTTTAGTGACAAGTGTTCTTTTTATTTAAACGAATGCGTTAATAAACAAAACAGCCCTTAATGGAATGACCAAAACCCACACGAATTAGAGAAGGTCATGCACAGTACCCTCAAAAAATTAATGTTTCAGCAGGTATATACGGAGATGATATTATCAATCCTTTATTTTTACTGGGAAATTTAAATGACGAAATGAATGGAGACATGTAAGATAAGTTTTAGACAAAGATGAAGATTTATTACATTTTTAGCAATATGGTGCACCTGCGCATTATGTAGTCCCGCTTAGATAATGGTTAGATGACTACTATCCCTAGTCAGTGCAGTGAAAGAAGAAGGTCAATTGAAATTGAGTGGCCACCTAGATCCCTGAACCTAGCTACTGGATTATTTTCTGTGGGGTCACCTGATACCGTTGTTTTTAAAAAGTAACCTGAGTAGAGGACCTGCAGGGACGGATAATAATATAATTCAATCTTAAAACTCTGGAAATAGTTCTTCATTTTTTAGATTGACTTTATTATTGGCACCAAAATAATAGAAATCATTAACAGCATTTATTATTTTAAAAATAATTGATAATAAAATAATACATTTTAATTAAATTTTCCTTAATTAATTGAAGAATATTTGATCAATTTTGACAGTTTTATGATCAAGTTTCACAGGTCAGTTAGGCTGTTGGTTAATACATTTTAGTTCCCCCTCCATATTATGGGAAGCAGTATGAGGATTTTTTCTTTTCTTCTTCTTTTTAGGTATCCAGACAAAATTCATTTTGGATTCCAGGAAATATTGGATGAATCCCGATTCGACGAAATATCGGATTTATACCATACTCTAAAACGTTATACAGAAAATGGTGAAGGCAAAAAATTATTAATATTATATAGCGGCGATTTAATGATACTAATAAATGCAATCGAAAATGTCAAGTCAACTAAGATCCAACTATAATGAATCACCTTATTCTATCACAATATTAACGTTCAGTATCCAGAAAAGTTGATTTACATAAGATTACATTATCATAACCAAGCTTTTTATATAATGGAATCAGATAATAACTTAATTGATAAAATGGGAAATGGCTTTTATAAATGTGACAAGTACCACTTTTTTCAGCCGAATAGATAGTTGCTTTTTTTAAAATAATTTGTGATAATTACAATGGTAAATTCCTGAATTATACGGAATGGATTAACTGGTACAAGATGTTGTTTACATGAAGCATTTTAAATTGCGCTAAAATATCTGGTGAAATGCATACTTTCATATGACCCCAAAATAAAAAATGTTAATAATCTTTTATGAAAAATTCAGGTTCTTAATACATTTCCTTATCACTTATTACCCACCCGAATAAGTGATAAAGTGTATATGACATTTTGGAAAATCACTTGTGAAATCGAAGTAGTTGTCAAGCTATAAAACATGAAATTTTTTATTTATTTTCTACAATGTTTCTTTCAGTTAATTTTAGTATTATTTTGTCAAAAAGTGTTCAGCGATGTATTTTAGAATGACCGAAAATTAAGACTGGGATTTCCAGTTGTAATATTGGCCTAAAAATATCACAACGTTTTTCATCAGTAAAAAATAAACAGTTTAATATTAAATTCATAAACTATTATTAAACGCATAGGTTATTTTCCAAACACTGCTGCAAGCAATGCCAATCATTTGCACACTTTTTTCCTGAGAACTTGCACCTGGAAAATATGAATTACTTCAAACATATCGGACAGTAAAAATACATTACAACACAGAAATATAAATTTCACGAAAAAAAAAACAGTTTTATTGAACTCTCGCTTTCTCTTCCTCTCTTTATATATTAGTTTGAAAGCTGTACTATCCTCTAATAACATATGGTTATTTTATTGTGATAAAATGTTTAGTTACAGTGGGGTCCTCAATGCTTTTAATTAAATTTAATGGAAGCAAAAAGTCTGAAAATTGCCGTATTTACTCGTCTCCTCAAATAAATAAAAACGCCTTAAATCATTTTGCCAAAAAGCACTTATATCATGGGTCGGTAATTATTTTTTTAAAATGTACCACATTTTTTTAACAACATGTAATATAGGCATGAGAATTAAGTGATTGATTCTTGGGGTGAATGAATACGTGGTTTGTCAATTTGCGAAAATTTAAATACTAAATGTGGGAAATGGGGGCCTTAAGAAATTCAATATCTTGGAAATAGAAAGTAAAACTTGGTTTGAATCTTGATATATACTCTAAAATAAATAGAAGAGAATTTAATCGATACGTGATGTGATATTTTGTAAAAAATCTATTATTAGATGGATAGGAAGTGGAGGGGGTTAATAATTTTTAGGAAACAAAAAGTGATGCAGTCGGAGAAATTGGGATATATATGCACTTCTCCTGAATTGACTTGAACAAAATTTAATCAATTACCGAAAATTCACATTTGGAATAAATTTTTAGAGGGGTATTTATTCGTTGTATGGACATTGATAGATTGACTCTTTAAATGAATAGATGTTTGCTAATATTCAATTCACGAGGGGTGAGTACTGAAAGTGTTCCAAAATCTCTTAATCAATGTCGGAAATATAAAAAATATCAAGCGACGAAAATGTAGAGAATATTAATATAACAAAAAAAATATAAATATTGACGAAATTGAAAAACTTATTCTGGCAAAAAACCTAAGATGACAAAATTTCTAAAATTTCAATTGTACAAACCGAAACTTACAAAAATAACTTTCAATGTCCTATAATTGTGAAAAATGTAAAAATACAGAAATACCGAAATGTCTAAATGTTAAAGATGTAAATATTTCAGAAATGTCAAATGTCACAAATATCTCAATTGTAAAAAATGTCGAAAATGTCACAAGTGTTACAAATGTCAGAAATACAGGGCGTTTTATAAGTTGGCCTAAAAGTCTCAATATATTATTCTTCAATCAGATATTCGTTCAGTAATAAAATGTACCATAACATTGTCAGAAAAACAAACATTCAATTTCAAATGTTATATATTTTTTATTCAGTCTTATACCTACTTACTGGCAACGAATTCATTGAGACCTTGAAACTTTTTTTTTTAATTATATTTTCGGTCTGAAGTGTGGTGATATTTCCCCAAAACACATAAAAGAAACTCGAAAATGCCACAAATATGGATGAAAAAAATGGAAATGGTGCAATGTAATTTATATTTAAAAAAGAACCGACTTCAGCTGACTTAAAATAAAAAACAGGTTAGAAACCGTGTGCAATCAATCACTATTTTCAGACATATCTTCTTTTTTATCTGATTTAATTAAGGTACAATTCAATTGAAAATTTTTGCGTATTCTTATCTCTCTCTCTTTTTCTCCCTCTCTTTCCCCCCTCTCTCTTTCCCCCCTCTCTCTTTCACCCCTCTCTCTTCCCCTGCCTCTCTAATTTTTATTCTTTTATCTATATTTTTGAAATATATTTTAACTTTTTTATGTGTTTTATTATTTGGACCACTTTCTATAAATGTAACTAATTCACTCTATATTGCATCCACACTCTATATGCTTCTGTGTACTAGTCACTGAATCACCCTGTGCAACTACAATTCAACTCAACATAATATTACAACGGTCCTGATATCTTTAAAACCACCCTGTATAAGTACAAATCCTCTCCATAGTATTGACTCTTTCTATTTTTCTATTGTTTAAATTATTCCTGTATACCAATGATTTTACTTCGCCCCATATGTCTAGTATTCCATTTATGCAACTGCTCATGGTCACCTTTTTGAACCACATTTTATGACTAAAAAATTACTCTACCATTTATTTCAATCACGTGGTATATGCAACTGCTTCTAAATTTTTTTAACCCATGTCTATAATTATACCCCGTCCTACGTCCTATAATTCAAATATCCTAACTGCTTATGTTTAAATAACAAATTTTTGATACACCCTCAATAACAATAATTTTACCCCACTCTTACTTCAAACACCTTGTCTAAGCAATTACTTATTTTCCAAACTATATAACTTTTTTTAACCGCCCTGTATAACTGTCATTATACTCCACCTTCTGACAATTTTTCTCCGTTCTATAACGCAAATATCCGCTCTGTATAACTATAGTTTTGCTCCACTCTTATTTCAACCATCTTGTATGCGCAAGTACTTATGTGTTACCCAATACAATATTTTTAGAATCCCCCTGTAAAACTAATTCAATTCCAACTTATATTTCAACCATCCTATGTATACAACTGCTTATGTACCACCTAATATTACATGCACGCACGCACACACCTTCAACCGTATTCCACACAGAAGAGATCGCCGGATTAACAAATTTTCATTTTAATAAGCTAATGGAATATTTTCTGCAATTTCACGCAACAGTAACTTAACTTCGTTTCTAAAATAAACTGACTTCAAAAGCATCAAAATGAAAATCATTACAAACACCCTGTACGACATACTTTCATGGCATATCTTGACATTTAAACTAGATATTTATGATGAAAATTTCACATTTACCATTATGTTTACAGTTTTTTTTGCATATACTTTTCCGATTTTCAGAAAGATGTTTTACGGTATAGAAAAATGTACGGAATCAAGCTGGAACATATCTTTGTATAATACAATTTATAATATTCAAATTGCGTGAGCGGTTTTAGAGAAACAGTGAACATTCATTGAAAATCGCTGAAATCTAGTCCCTTATTTACTTTTTTTCTGATTTTCTAGAAAACCTTAAATCTTATGTTATAGATAATTATATGGGAACTGTCTGTAATGTTTCTGAGACGTTTAATTCTTATGAAATTTCTGTCTCATCTTGGTCCTGTGCCTTTTTAGTTTGCAAATTGCAAACTCTCGTAACCACTGAACGAAACTGTCATCATGGCATAATTTCAGTCTTTAATTTAAGTGATATTAACTGAGGTAACAAACGAAACAAATCTTCGTTAGAATTGTATGATAACTATTTGGAGAAAACAAATTACAGGTAAGAATGCGATGCGATAATTATAATCGTCAACAGAGGTTATGTTAACTAAAATGTCCTTATTACCAATATCTCGTAATAATATTCGTAGACAATATTTGTTTGTAGTTCCCAAATTACTCATGTATAGTTTGTTAAATTTACTTTTTTAAATGATTGTTGTTGAGGAAATTGATTATTCTGTTGGTCCATTGGATATTGGATTGTTCCCCTTGCTTTATTTTATCTAACATGTAAGTATTTAACAGTTATAGTTTAATAAACTAAAAAATACGCTTAACAAAACGAAGTAATATGTCAAACTATAATATCCAGTTATCCACTGTTACTGTCAAATTTATTTTAGATTAGCCCTGATCAGATGAACTCCATAATAACAAATTATTGTATTGCTAATCAAACTACATACACATACAAAGTTTCATTTCGATGCGACAATTAGAATTTGTTTAAAATTAAGTTCCATGAATCCGTTACCTAAATAGTCAGATTCAGGTGAAGCTCATAAACGCGTGCTAACAAACGTAATAGTTACATTTACTAATTCTTGAAATTGCACTATATATACAAGGTAGATCTAACATAGGAGAGATTTCCTTAGAGCATATATTTCTGGAGGTAGCCTGTAATGCATAAATGTCGCGACAAGTATAGAAAGAGAAGGCAATAAATAGAGCATAATGTTATCTCACTTAGAAGCAGCCAATGAACTACTGCTGGACGTATTTCATTGGAAGCGAGCTGCTTCCACACACACTGCGCGACCCCAGGATCTGGATTTGCCCTTCAGGAAATTACTGAGGACACTTCCAGCTCCCTTGCCATCCACCCCCTGAGAATTAACTTAGGTTCTCACGTTAATGCATTTTTCTTTCTGCATAATCGCTGTCTTCTTGTTGGGATAGCTTGGCTTTGGTTTGTTTCCTTTGCTTTACCTTATTGGTACAGCAGCTGTCTTTGTGGTTCGTGGCTCATTCTTTGCTATGATATATAGCGTATTCTACTCTTCTGTGGGCGTGCACGTTGTTTTCGATTATTTTGGTGGGTGGGTGTGATTCTTGTGTTCTCTTTGCTTGGTACTGTTGGTTTTCCCCCCGGGTGCCCTTGTTGTCTCCTGAAAAATAGAGTATTGTTTATTTCATTTTATACTCACTTGTCTTCTACCACTGGGCTTCTCTATCATCTCTAAGGCAGAGCTGGTTCTTAGGCTGTTAGTATCTGTCAATAAATCTGGGGTCATAGTCGATTAGCTGAAGTAGGTGGAGGTTTGGGTGCTATTCCAGTTTGGCCCTCCTCTTCATTTCTACAAGCACTGGTTTGTGTCATAAATCCTTGAAAATCACCGTGTTACGAACAAACAAGGGGGCGTCGACTGCAAGGCATAGGCATATGTTCTCCTGTCTTTGGATGGTGTGCTTGTTGCTCTTGCTGGTGTGTCCCTATACTATTGATGCGTACGTCAGCATTGTCAAGATGACTATCTTGATGAGAGGATGAGAGTCAGCTTGTTTTAAGAGTCCCAGCTTGCTTCCTCTTCCTATTAGGGGGTATAGTCTGGCACGGGCAGCCCGGACAGTCACCTGTTTTTGATGACTTTAAGGTATTTGATTTATTTCTTCCATGGAATTTGCTATTGACGGTCAGGTGTACTGTCGGGACGATAGTGCGGCTTCTCCGTTGACGAACAGCGCTTGAGTTTTATCCTCGTTAATGGCTATCTTCCACTGAAGGCACCATTCCGCTAAATCGTTAGTGGCTTGCTGCAACGGCTTCAAGGCTGGCTCGAATCTAAAAGATTGGCATCCTATGGCGGTGTCGTCTGCGAACTGAGCAATTATAGCGTTGACTGATCTTGGGATGTCTGCAGTGTAGATTGAAAATAGCAACAGGGACAGGACTGCTCCTTGGACAACCCCTGTCGTCCGGTATCTTGAGTGGTCCTGCCTACTAGTACTCTTAATCTTCTATGTCTCAAAAAGAAGCCCACTAGCTGGATGATGTTAGTAGGAAATCCTAATTGACCAATAGACTTTCATGCCATAAACGGTCGCAAGCTTTTGCTACATCCAGGAAGATGAAAGCTGTTCTTCGATTCCGGTTGAGTCCGTCTGAGAGCTGCTTCCAGTCGAGTGAAATAGCCCCTTGTTCTCTGTATTGCCCTCTTTTTTTAGTTTGTGTATAGCAGGTTACCTCCAGAAGTATAAGCTCTAAGTCTATTTCTGCCTAATAACCTATAGTCAATTTTTGTTAATTTATCTTCTGTGTAAGGGCAGCAAATGCCCTAAGGATTTGAAATACGTATATTTGATTTATATTGTACTTTTAATTGCAATGTTAGTCTGAAACTGGTAGGCAATATAACTCGTTCTCGCAGTTTCCCTGAACTTCCATCGTCTTGATTGATCTTAACGAAAATGTTTCACCGAATTTAAAAAATAAAGGGGGGTGGGTTAGGTTATTCACCGAAATATGTGTTTTTTGTTCTACGCTCACCGATTGTTCTAAAACGGTTTGAACGATTTGGATAATTTAAACTATATTCCGTTAAGAAATATCCCGAATTACTCGCATATAATATTAAAAATAGTCGATATGCGATTTAAACCTATATAAGTTACGTTCTTTCAGATCTTCCATTTAAGTTTTCCTCGTTTTATTTTTAAACTGTTGGAGGGGGGCAATCGTTCTCGCTTGCATCCACCCATTGTCTCTGAAACTACAAGCCAGTTCAATAAGATTTATCCAGTTTAAGCTTCCATTTACAGTTCAAATTTTTACAACAAAAATTATATATTTGCGAATGCAGTGAGCGTTTAATAGTGAGAAATAATAAAA
Organism: Octodonta nipae; assembly: GCA_034190945.1. Taxonomy (NCBI): domain Eukaryota; kingdom Metazoa; phylum Arthropoda; class Insecta; order Coleoptera; family Chrysomelidae; genus Octodonta; species Octodonta nipae. Next base: position 46,685,656 of record CM067217.1, read on the forward strand.
GCGACTCACATTAGATTGCGTTGCATTTTGTTGTCTGCACATTTACAACCTTCAAGTTTATATTCGCACATTATTAGTCGTAAAGAAAAATCAAATTTTAATATCCATCCATCCATCTTATGTTAGTATACATATCGGTAGTCATTCAACTGATGAAATATTTCTTTGAGAGATTTGAAATTCCAGATCTGAGAATATAACTCTCGTATGACGTAAAAGCACCGAAACGTAAATATACAGACTACGAACCAAGGTTCGTTTTGAATAGCGTCTGAGGATCTGATTACACACACAAAATAAAATAATTTTTATTTGTTCACTTGAATAACATTTGCTTGTGGTGTGCGGAAGTGATTGAGGCACTATTCGAGACTGTGAAGCGAGGTTCCTAGTTAAAATAGCATTTGTTATTTACTTGCCTGCAGATATAACGTATAAATAATATATTTTCTCTGTAAATAAACCAAAGGTACTGATTTCAGCAGTGTCCATTGATTTTGTGCCCTTCTTTAAAACCTATCTACGAACTGGATTATGATCGACCTTTTGTTTTAATTACTTACGATGTTCATAAAAAAGAATAAAAATACTAGATGCAAGTATGTATACTCTACGCAAGAATTGAAGTGTATATTAGAAGAACAGTTGGTAAATACCTAGAACGTCTTACAATAATTTGCGATACATTAAGCCGTATGCCAAATAGCAACAATAAACTCATTAGAAGCACTTTTTTATTCTCATTTTGACCGTTATATGTCGGTGTATTCCTAATCTCCATGGCTGCCTATTCTACCAGTCATTGTCGGCTGATTGCTTGCATTGGTAATCTCCTCAATTTAGGTGGTTTACCCCATTTTTTGTTTCCGGAGGGGTCAGTTCCAAGTATATTTTTGTGAGTCGTTTTTCACCCATTCGTTTCACGTGTCCATACCATATCAGTTGTAGTTTTTATATGTCTACTAATGTTCTTTCTAGTTTCATGTGTCTACATATTTCTTTGTTTCTTATTTCTTATACGTTTGAGTCTAGATCTCCTTGCCGATCTTCTCAAAAACCTGTTACAACCGCAAATAAGCTTTTTTTCGTTTGTGTGATATTTGTAAAACTCTAGAACTATACATAATTACCAGTCCTATTATAGTGTTGTATATTCTCTTTTTTGTTTCAATTTTGATGCCCTTCTGTCATAACACTGACTTTAGAGTGCTGAAATTACTCTGTTTCCTTTAGTTATTCCTTCTTTAATTGCACTGTTGCAGATTTTCATGTGTATTTCACAACAAATACATTGGCAACTAATAGGCAAAACATCTACTCAAAATCCTGTATAGTAATTATACAAATCTTTTTGCGCCCTATACGTTTTGGAACATTTTAGGGTTCCGTATATACAATAAACGGATACCCTTATAATATCACTCCGGATTTCTCTATCTTTCACATCACAGCAATTTGTAGGGCTACTTCTGGATAAAAAAATCGACGACTCCCCCCCTTTATCTCCGAAACTATAAGAAGTAAAATTTTGAAATAAATTAGAGATATACCTGAATTTTACCGGAAAAATAAGGAGAAACCTCTACTATTAATTTTGGGTTGCAAATTATAGAATTAAATGGAAAATATAAAATTAAAATTGTTTCTAACACATCATATAATATATCAAATGAAAAATGGTGAAAAAGAAATATATTTTTTTTCAGATTGTTCAAATGAACTATTTTCAAGATATAAACAAAAATATAAAATTATTTACCCATTTCCCCTACCTTATCACCAAAACTATAAGCCGTAAAATTTTGAAGGCCTCACTTGAATTTTACCGGAATAATAAGGAGAAACCCCTAATATTAATTTTAGGGGGCAAATTACAGCATTAAATGGAAAACATAAAATTAAAATTATTTCTAACGAAACATGTAATATATCAAATCAAAGGACTCATTATGACGATTACAAATATATTTTTAATATGAATATTTTAAACAATACTAACAAAAATTTTAAAAAAATTCCCATTCCCCCCAGTATTCACCAAATTATAAGAATTAATTTTTTGTTTACAGTAAAAATACGAAGAAAACGAAGAAATACCTAATATTAATTTTTGGGGCTAAATTATAGAATTAAACGGAAAATAAAAAAATATTTTTTAACACATCATGCAATACATCAAATGAAAGGGCTCATTATGAGGAATACAAATATATATTTTTCATATTTTTAAAATTAATTATTTACAAGATATTAATATATATATATATATATATATATATATATATATATATATATATATTAGTTGAGTGTATATTTTCTTGATTTGAGGTCGTTAAAAATGAAAGGATTGTATTCATATCATGTGTTTTAATGATAACGTTTCGGCCATGTTTTTGGCCTTTTTCAAATCTATTCTACAGCGTTAGTATTTGTAGAATCACATTTTTTTTTATTTTTTTTTCTGAAGAGGGCAGATGTGACCAGTATCAGTGTGTAAGTGGTAGTATAAAGAACAACATTACCTGAAGAACTAGATTTTTCGCAGTAAGTTGTGAAAATGAAAGTCCGGAAGTCTCTATTCAAATTGCACAGGGGAACTGAACTTACGAACTATCTACACCAGGTACTCGCTTATATATTTGTGATAACAATAGACTATTGCTAATAGACAAGAATTTTCAAGAAAAATTTGTTTAGGTTATGTATGCAATTCTTAATTTAAATATATTTTTTAAATAAATACTTTCATTCCTTATTTTCTTACTAATCCTTATTTAACAAACCTATTAACATATAAAGATACTAAGTTTTTACTTGGAATTAGTATTTGATGAATAACTTCATTACATAATCTCTCATTGGTCTTTGACTTATTTGTCTAAAGGAGTAAGGAGAGAAAATCCCAATAATTAGACAGAATAATCAATGACCTCCTAAACATTTTGAAATTATTTGGATTTATCTGAACCATAGTTTCAGGAAATGGTTAAGTATCAAATTTACTTTGGTTTAATACCTATCAAGGATTTAATAATGAATATTAAATATTATTATTATGACTTCGCCTTAGTCTAAGGCAGGGGTTCCTAAAGTTTTTCTTAGGCGGGACAATTTAATAATACCTAAATTTTTGGGCGGGCCAAAAAAAAACTATAAAAGCAAAACAATAACTACGATATTTTTGTTGTAATTATATTTAACTATTTCTTTTTTTATTAGTATACTAAATTTAATATCTATATATAAATAGGCAAAGACAAAACGATTAGGTACCATTTTCTCCTCTGTCTCTCAACCGGTTTTCTTCATTTTTGTTTTGTTTAGTAGCTACTGACGACCTTCAGTGCAGAATGCTAATATTAATTTATAATATTGGTTCATTCATTAAATAAAATATAATAAAAATTCATTATTTACGTCCATACTGTCAACGCCAAACAACTGACAGTGGCGCCGCCGCCAGACGGATGTTGTTATATTCTTAGAGCATGTACTTCTGGAAGTGGCATGCAAACTTTGTTATTGTTTAGTGGTAAAATACTCAATGTTGTAGATCAGTATTGATTTTTCGGACGCGTTGCTGTAACTTTCATTTTAAATATTCTGTTTTTAATTTAATTATTTGATTAATATATTATCATCACAACCTTCCCGAAGATTTTGTGTAAAAAATTGTCAGACAGCGGACAATAGAGAATGTATTAAATATTTTTTCCTAGGGTTGTTGGTCCTTTCTTTAATATTCCTGAACTTGATTGAAACCGCAAATGACGATAACTTTTAGGTTGCAAAGAACAATCTTCCAATTATTATATCGAATATTTTACCAGGAGCGGTTCCAGTCAAAAATTTAGGGGTCATTCATTTGTCAAAAATATTTCGATTACCCATATTTGATTACATTTTTATTTTCTTTTTATTTCAATATATTTGTCAATATGAGTGAACAATTTTGGTCATTACATCTACTTCTTCGATTTCTCCACAACTCTGTTTCTTATAAAAATATACTTTTTACAACTTTATGAAATAGGGTCGAATTTCGACCACTGGGCGACCACTGGTAAATATAAATCTTTAATTATATATTTAATAAAACAAAAAAATTAACTGAAATCAATCTTATTATATAATAATTTAAATCTTTAACTATGCCAACAATTATTATAAAATCACACAATATATGAACATATATTGTTAATACAGAACTATAACTATAGCAACGAGTATTACAAACTAATAATCTATTATTTTACTTGTAATATTAATTATTTATTTTACTATTTACTTTTTTATTTTTCAATAAAAATATAGTATATGGTATCGATATCGCGATCCACAGTCCCAGGCTTTGAGAACTTTGGGAATCCCTGGTCTAAGGCATGTCCTGGCCAGCGACGAAATTCACTTAAACCTAGACCAAGAATAGCCTGTAAAAACGTTCAAGAATATCAGCAGATTTTTATAGATAAGCCCAACTGTATATGTAAATAAGGATATATGGAGATTTAGTTAGTTGACTTGAATAGTTAATTATTTGTAACATTCCACAAAATTACAAAATTTCTGGTTAAATACTGGCAGCATGTTTACACTTTCTTAATTTCGGAACAACCCTTATTCATTAGAACTAGAGTTTATTTTTAGATATTTTTCTCTTAAGTAAATTAATAAGAAGTTAATCCAGTGAATCAATAAATTTTAATAAAAAAGTAACTTTAGGTATTTTTTTAGAACTCAACTTAAGTTTTCAATCAGATTTTAGTATATATTTAATAAAGAAATTATTTATAATTACTTCAATGCATTGCTAATGAATTCTGAACTACCCCATTTGAATTCAAACTTAATTAAAAGTTTCGGCAGCCTTATATTTTGTTTGTACAGGTATGAATATCAATTTAGTAAAGAAAAAGTTAATGGTTTAATGTAAATGCATAAGTTGTTAAAATAATCCTTCAGGAGAATAAAAGGTTTTTTGAAGGTACACAGGAAATTCTTTGTATGCTTTGCAAAAGGAAGTGCTTCTTTCAATCTATCAGAGCTTTTAGTAAGATATATCGACGTGGAAAATGTATGAATGAAAATCTCAAGTGGCTTGCTGCCTTTCAGTATCACGTTTCATCAATTAAAGAAGGTAGACTTCTATTAATACGGAACGTCGAAAGGTCAAACGTTTTTAAATCCATTAAGGACATATGAGATTGGTTTGACCTGTTAATTAAAAGTTCACAAATTCTTGCTGAGTGTATTAGAGTTCTTGTTAAAAATAGGTCACTTTTGGAATGATAATATCTAAATGTTTCCACCTCTGCAAAAAGGAGATGAATCAGGTGTTCACACAAGGATACTTTTAATAAAGCTAAATAATCATTTTCATTTTACTTTTATTTTGTGTTTTTGTTTCTAGTATTTTAATTTGAGATATATTTGAAAATAAAACATACAGAACGTAGTATTCGTATAAAAAAATACATTCAGAATTTAATGTGATTCTTAGTGAATAAATAAACTTCCAAATTAAAAGCAATGTTTTTCAGAGCACACCAAAATTCTTAATTCGGCAAAAGTCTCTGAAAATTCTTAGTTTGAGAGATATCAAAATGCGATAAATTAACTTAATCTTAATTAAGCATGTTGACCTCCTTGTGTAAGTAATAAAAACCTGAGAGACTGCAGACAAATAGATGAGAAACTACATTGCCTACATAAAAGATAATTGAGGCGTTTCTTTATTAGAAATTGCTCTTTGTCAGTTAAAGATCATTTGTTACTATGTCGGTTCGATTTCTTCAGTCGTAGAGTTAATACAGCCTGGCTATCTTTGCGTGAATGCCAAGATTGGAAAAAAGTGAACCGAAGTCGAAATAAAATAAATATATCTAACAATTACGAGTAGAAAAATAAGTTTCACACGCCGTCACTTAATTACGGAATACAATAAATGTTGAGTAAACTAGAGAAGCTTTAATACAAAAAAGATGATTTTCTGTATATATAAGTGGTCCTTGGGGATCATCAGATTGGAGATAGAAGGGTCACTAATTCGTTTGAAAATGTTTACCGACTAAAGGTGGCTAATTATTAATTAATATCCCACCCCCTTTGTCTGTAAAAGTAAAATAACGTTGAACCCCCTGCTCTAAAGCTTGCTTAACTAATACTTGAACGCCCCCTTAATTAGTTTTTGGTCAAATCTATTGTGGCAATGTTTGTCAGAATCTGCAGTTCATAGTGTGTAGGGGTTAAGTCTAGAAGTTGATAACACAGTTAATTTTGGTTTCTACGATGAAAGTAATACTTAAATTAAAACTACATATTAAGAAAAAATAGGAAATGCTCCAATTGACTGCTAGTACCCGTGAAAAGACCAGAATATCAACCACATATCTGTAGCAAAATTGTATATTTGTTTTTGAGTTGGGGGAAGACAATAAGAAATTATTTTAATTAGTTCACTGTTATATTAAAGCATGCTTTATTCATATGTTCTACTAAAATCAGTTCCCCATATAATTGATGCCTCAGATATTTTTTTTCTTGAAATAAATGAAATTATTAAAATAGAATCTATTCAAAATTATATATTCTAACTATACAATAATATAATTTATATGTATTATTTTTTCGGTTCGTAGATTACGGAATAGAATAATTACATATTTAATGAGAAGCTCTAAATAAATGTACTTTGTGTGCAAATTTTGCACATAATCTTACATGTTTTTACATATATCTAATAATTATTTTACTGTCTGTAAATTCCTGTAAATGGGAATGCTAAATTTCAACTGAGGAAGTCGCAAGAGCAGGATAATATGTGTTTACATATGGCCTTGAAATATTACCTATAATCTTGCTCATAATCAAATGTTCGATTTTCTAGAGGTGATGTCATAAGTGTAACTTAAATAAATTTGATTCGTAGAAATAAATGGCCCATACAAAAGTATTTTGGATTGCTCCCTGGCTGTCTTATGGCGACTTGGACTTTGACTTTTAAGTTAATTTGTAAAGCTGTTCGAATTTAAGACAAATCTTGCTATATAAACAGCTTTTAACACGAGAAAACTATAGCCCTAAACAACAATATTTCAAAAACAACAGTGTAGTTCAAAACATCGCTTACGTTCTGAATAAGAAATAGACTTAGCAGCATTATTGTTCTTTTATCACTGTAATGACAGGACGTTTCAAAATCGTTACTTTTGAAAAATGTCGCAGTGTGACTGGGATGTCCATTGGATGTTAAATTTTGTGATGTCACAAAGTCAAGTCTTTAAAAAATATAATATTTGTCTATTGGTAGCGGGAGTACGCTGAATATGTGACAAAATATTGCGTAGAGATAGAGATTGTCTAGAAATCATATGACTGAATTAATGGCTGACTTGTTGCTTTTGAATTTGATAAGTGAAATTACCCTTACAAACTTGAGTAACCCAAGATCTTGCAGTCACGTACGCTGTTCTTTGAACATCATTTAAATGTCAAAATTTATTCCAGGGTTAATGTTTATTGATGATCTTGTATTAAAAGGACAAATCGAAGGTTACCCTCATGAGACCCATTTAAAACCTATGTATGGAATATTTGTTTGTATGGCCAGTTCAAATTTTCGGAATTACTACGACATAAAATCACAAAGTAGTGGTTGGTTGAAACAATCGAGATAAGTAGGTATATTGCATCATTGCTTACATAAAGTATAAATAAAATGGGAATAAGGAAATAATAATAGTCAGTTTGTGACAAATATGATTTATTTAAACGATGTATATAGGCACATGAAGGAGTCTCACATAAGTAACATTAAAAATAGTTATGCACTATTTTTAGTTATTTTTGTGATAGTAACAATTTCCCAAAACTGAATGAATAAAATTAATGTGTTAAAATCTTAAATTGGTACATAATATTTTTCAGTTCCCTGAGGAGCTAACCAGTGTTAATATAAAAGCAACACAACATTTCAACTGAAATAAACTTAGATCGGATATAATTTTCCAAAAGCTACGCCACCTTGTTTTACAATGTAGAAAGTCGACACATATAGTTTATGAAATGCTTACTGGATCACATATTCAGCACATATTTTTACGGAGTCTAGAATATCACTCATTTGGCCTTGAAGGTGTTTAGGGGTCATTCGTTAGCTCCATCTAAAGGCATTTCCAAGTAAAGAATGGCTTCTCCATAAGTTTACCTTGAAGGTCACCGTAAAGGGCACATACAAGGTATATAATTTTTGTTACTACAGATTCAAAGACCTGTAGTTTCAGGCAAATGAAATATAACATATAACTTTTTAGACGGTATTTCGAAATAATTTATTTGCGATTGTAAGAGTATATCATACAAATCATTTGTTTACAAATATTATATAAATATTCTTTTATTACTTTTAAAATACTTTTTAGTTACTGTTTAAGACTTATAATACTGTAAATATTCGAGGCTGATCATTAACAAGGTATTCCACATTTAATTCTTCATTTCTCATACATGAATCGACATAAAAGCATTTATGTTTATAGAGAGTCATTGCGACAGAGTGCAGCATTTCCAATTGTTGTATCATTTACGAACGACTGGATGTGATTCACCTTCCCATTAACTCGACCATTATTACACTTGATAATCACCAATCGTAAACATTTATAATTGTGTATAGGAAGTGAGCTCATTGCGTTTTGTTTACTTTGAAAGCTGAAAATCGAACTGTTCATTTGAGAAATAACGACCACCCATTTTATCCATATGGGTGGATGAATTGGAATTATTGGTCGTTAAATAGATAACAAGAAGAGTGTTTCTTTTTTATGTGAGTTGTAATTGATATATTTAATTTTCTTCGGTACTTCCTAGCATCATGTGAGATAGGAATACTTGGTATATTCTAATTATCGTTTATAATGGTCACCTGGTGATTTCACCCTGTTTGATATAATAAAACTAGTGCAAATACATGAAAATGTCGAGGGATACCAAATGGGAAGAGTTGATTGAAATTAGCCTTTAAATCGAAGGCTTATTGAAAAAAAAAATTAAAGTATAGTAATTGCAAAACTCACACGATAACAAGCTAACTCTATATGAGTTACAAATTGCTTCATAAACACTAAATTTAAACGTTACTTAAATTAAACAGATAAGTTTATCGAAATATATATTTATACATATTACATCTGAAATCTAGTTGTGAAATCCGTAGAGAGCAACTACAGTTCCGGTAAATTTCCACAAATTGCCTTTATTACACATTGATTTTCAATTATTTAATTTATGTGTTTTTCACACATCGTTTTGAGGAGAGAAAACCCAAATAGGCAATCAAAATTAACGAAATATTACAAAACATTACATATCTGTTGATCACATACATAAGTTAAGCATATGTATGATTGAGTAAACTTAAATTCACTATGGAGGGTGTTCAGAAATGATGATATCCGAGGTTTGAAGTTAGAAAGAGAAGTTACCACTGGTAAACTACATTGACATCACCGCATTCTCATTTTTGAGGATTCGATAATAAGTTCTATCTATCGCCTTGAAGTCCAATCGAGCCAAGATAATATTTTTGCTCTTTTTGTAACTGTTTCTATTCTTAAATTGTTAGAGTTGTTGGGTAACGTTCTATTGGTTGGCGTAGAATGTTTGGTTGTATCTCCTTGTGAATATAAATATACCAGATCATAATGATCTTGTGCAAACTCTATTACGCTGGTACTTTGGGACCCACTCAACTGAACAATTGCCACAAATATTCTGGATGTACAGAAGTTATACGATTTGCATAGCTTCATTAAGAGATACAATAAATTAATAATTTCAAAAATATTCTGCAATTTCCGCTTTATTTCGTCTGTTCATTTCGTTATGTCGTAATAGTCTTATACAAAAACTTAATAATTACAATACCTACAATACCTCAAAATTTTTAAATATCACAGTATTTAATAGTCAAGCCATATTATTATTTTTTTATTAGTTTTATCGTAAAACAGTAGATAGCAAATTTTGTATATATGTAACTGGAAGTAGGGAAGATAAATTTTTAACTGTACATGTTAATTTTTGTTAAAATGTCTTGTCAATCGGTAAATAGTAACAAGAAAAAATTGAAATATGGGTTGGTACAGTAATGTAGCAGCTCAGCATCAAGACAACAAGCGCAAGGTTATTAAATGAAAGGGAGGAAGTAATTTTAGGTAAAAAAATTTGAAACATGCCGCGAATATATTGTAATGTTTTTATTTTCACACTCGGGTTCAGTTCAGTTCTTGGATTTATTTAAAAACACTGTCCAACTCACTCTAATTTATTTCCACTGCATTTACATAATTTATATTCACAGAAACTACTGTTTACATTTTATCTTAACTGTACAATACGACCGCCGAAAACTGAATGCCTCCTATCGCCAGCTGTTCATTTTATATATTTATCTCGGAATTGTCTGGTACGTCCACGAACCATCGGGAAACTCTATCATGTTCTGGAAGCTTTAAGAAAATTCCCAATAACGGCAGCAGCCGGCTTGTTGAGAGACGAAACATTTCGCATTCCCAGAAGTGTCGGAATAACGTCCCTTTCACGAATTGGTTGATGGCCGATTGCACCAGCTGTCGGATGAATTCTCGTAACATTGCCCCCTCCTTAAGACCATTTCGTCCCGGAATGTCCTAGAATCCTTCCTGGTGTGACGATATTTGCAGGACTCTCCATTTCGACAACGGGAAGTTTGGTGGAAGTAACAGTCAACGGTTTTCGAACCTGGGCTGCGAATATTGAGACAACATACCAGGATGTCGACGCCACTGAATCGAAAGATTGTTTCCATCATACTTCTCACCACCCTCCAATTCAGTCCATCGAACCCGCAGGCTATCTTTGGGACCGCCAATTTCATCAGATTCTTCTCCATCATCACATTCCTCAATTCTACCAGATTCTTCCAAAGATCGCTATATGTTGGCTTGTCCTGCGAGAAAGCTTTCGTTACCAAATAAAAGATGTCTCTGGTACCCACTGGTTGTTTATCTTCGAGATGAAGGACCTTCCCTACCGCTCGATCTTGCTCCCGTAGCTTCTGGAACTGGCCGTACTTTTTGGCAAACACCTTGACTATTCCTCTGGACATCCGGAGGTCTCGAGCTACACAATGACCCAGGGTATATTCTATGGGCACCTCAAACAGGTCTCAGGGTTCCTCTGTGGTCAGGTCGTGCTGCACTTTCTGTCCATTAGGGCTTGGTCATCTTTGCCGTCATGACTTCCGGCATAAGGGGCTAACCTGTTGAAATGTACGACCTTTGGTTTTCCCCGAGGTAGCTTCTTTATTCGGTAGACAACATCGTTGATTTTCTTCACAATTTGGTAAAGCCCCTCCCAAGATCTCTGTAGTTTGGGTGAATATCCACGACGACGTTGCGGGTTATACAACCAAACAAGATCATCAACTTGGAATTCTCCGCCCTCGGCTTTGATGTTGTAGGCTTCTTTCGTTCGGGCACTGGCATTCTCGATGTTTAACCGGACTCGTTCATGGATGTCGTTCATCTTTTGACGTAGCTAGCTGACATAGTCTTCACCTGCGATCTCTTCTCCTGGGGGATATCCAAACTTCAAATCGCATGGTAGTCTTAACTCTCTTCCCATGATAATACTGGCCGGGGCTGACCCGTGGACTCGTGCACAGACGAACGATATGCCATTAGAAACAAGTGCAGATACTGGTCCCAGTCTCTTTGGTGGTCAGAGACTACCTTTGACAAATGGCGGTTAGTGGTTCTATTCATCCGTTCTACCATTCCATCGGATTGCGGGTGTAATGCCGTCGTCCGATTTATTGATCTTCAAGAGTTTTCAGACGTCTTGGAAAAGAGTAGACTCGAAATTTCTACCTTGGTCTGAGTGCAACTCCAAGGGAACACCAAAACGACTGATCCATTCCTTGACAAAGACATCAGCAACGGTCAAGACTTCTTGATACGGCAAGGCATACGCTTCGGCCCATTTACTAAAATAGTCCATCACCACCACAATGTATTTATTTCCAGAGTCGGATTCAGGAAATGGACCGGCAACATCAATGGCTACTCTTTCGAATGGATTGCCCACGTTATATTGCTTTATTGGAGCTTTTGGTCGCTTCTGAGGCCCATTACTTGCTGCACAAACCCTACATTTCCGGCACCACTCCTTAACGTCTACTTGGCAGTTTACCCAATAGTAGCGTTCTCGCAACTTCCCCAGGGTTTTGGTCACTCCCAGATGTCCTCCGGTTGTACCGTCATGTAGTTCTCGCAAAACCTCTGGTCTCCTATTTTTAGGGACTACAATCTGCTTTCTGTCCTTGCCTTCCTCTGCGGTTTCAAGGACGCGCTTTAGAAGTCTATTCTCCAGGATGAGAGAGTTCCACTGAGCCCAGTACGACTTTATGGTTGGTGATTATCGGGAAATCTCCTGCCACGTAGGTTTGCGGTCTTCTTCCTTCCACCGGATAACTTCTTTCAAATCTGGATCTAATTTCTGGTCTTTTTGGATCTCCGCAGATTGCCAATGGTCATCGATGGCGGTAGTTCTACAGAGAACAGCCCCTTTTTCTTCAGCTCGCTGACAATGTTTGCAATCATCAGGGCATGGTCTCCTCGATAGGGCATCAGCATTCTTATGGCTTGTTCGATGTTCAGTCTGGAAGTCGAATTCTTGCAACCGCTCAATCCACCTGGCCACTTGTCCTTCGGGGTTTTTAAACTGCAGGAGCCACTTCAGTGCTGCATGATCAGTCCTCAGGAGGAATCTTTTACCATATAGGTACTTGTAGAAATGTTCTACCCCCTTTACCACAGCCAAGAGTTCCCTACGAGTAACGCAGTAATTCCGTTCAGGCTTGCTCAAGGTCTTGCTGAAATAGCCGATGACTTTCTCCTGACCGTCTTAGATCTGCGAAAGCACCGCACCAATTCCGACATTGCTTGAGTCGGTATCCAAAACGAAGTTCCCATCAGGCAAAGGATAACTTAAAATGGGGGTACTGGTCAATGCTCTTTTCAGTGTCTCGAATGATAGCTGGCATTCCTCGTCCCACTGGTATTGTACCTTCCCCTCTGTGAGTCTAGTAAGTGGCTTGGCGATGTTGGCAAATCCGGCTACGTACCGACGATAATACGTGCTTAACCCCAGGGAACTTCTTAACTGGTGGATATCTTTAGGTATCGGCCATTACTGGACAGATTTGATTTTCTGTTTGTCAACAGCTACTCCCTGTGCGGAAACTACATGTCCAAGATATTGCACCTCTTCTTGGAACAGCTGACACTTCTTCGGGCTTAACTTTAGTCAGGAACTTCGAAGTCGCCGAAACACTTCCTTCAGGTTCTTGACGTGGTCTTCAAATGATCTTCCAACCAGGATAATGTCATCAAGATACACCAAGCATGTTTTCCATGAAAGCCATTTTAACACTGTTTCCATCAATCTTTCTAACGTCGCTGGAGCGTTACACAACCCAATCTTCTGAGTAGGTACTTCATCCGACCCGAGATATCATCAATGATTACTGTTCTTGTCTAGACAAATTAACCGAACTCAAAGCGTTAAATTGGTTAAATTTAACTTGTAAGATTTAATAATACACATCAAGTCAGTTGAATCTACGAGTAAATAAAAGCATCTAAAAAGTAGAAAAGGGGTTGTTTTCTGAAGGATACTTGTGGCATAATTTTCAATGTCTAAGTGTTTATTGGGAAATAACACCACACTTTAAAGGAAATTGCTGTATATTCCAAACGTTTCGGGGTCTAGATCAGACCCCGTTGTCAATGGCTAAGAAACTACAGATTAAAAAGGTACAATTCCAAGATGTAAATTTAAATATTTGACAATGTTTATTATTTGATTTTTGAGCGTCACATAAAGTTCTGAAGATCTCCCTTTCAAATTCTTCCAATTTGAAAGGGAAATTTATGATTAAAAAATAAAATTCATTGTCAAATATTTAAATTTACATCTTGGAATTGTACCTTTTTAATCCGTAGTTTCTTAGCCATTGACAACGGGGTCTGATCTAGACCCCGAAACGTTTGGAATATACAGCGATTTCCTTTAAAGTGTGGTGTTATTTCCCAATAAACACTTAGACATAGAAAAGGGGTGTTTGAGGCTTAGGGGAAAAAGCGCTTCTTTCGAAACTAAATTGTTTGGCCTAGTGTGACGTTTACATGAAATGTTCAAAAATACTTGAGGCTGGCTATAGGCCTTATGGCGAAGCCACAAACGCAGGAAAAAAACAGATAAGGATGTAGCAGAATCTGAATTTTATATTCAATTTAAGTTAGTAAATACTTTCCATAACCAGGAGGGTAATTACTCACAGGTATTTGATGATCGTTACATGTATAAAGACCCTTTGGAGGTTTGCTAATTCGTTTCTTTATTTGTGCGCCTTGATTTTAGATAAAGGTTAATTTTATATGATTTATATATTGTAGACTATCGCTGTCATAGTTTTCACTTTCGCGTGAGAAGGCTTATTTAGTAAAATTGGTCACACGCATTCATGAATTCTATTATACTGATATATTTCTAGAGGCAAATTCAACATTTAATTCCAAAACGGCTTGCTGTCACGGAAATACATCACAAAAGTTTATCTATCATCAAAACCTACTTGTTTCGGTAAATTCTAATTAACTTTGAAGGCTAGTTTTTATAGCTTTAAAGAGCAATTACGAAAATATATTAGCTCTTAATTATTGCTGTCAGTGTAGTTTAATTTTTGCAAATTATTTCAGCCAAGTTAATTGCGTTATGTGATTATTTTAGTATTTTCTGTTACTATTTGACACTTTGAAATGTTTTTATAATTGTGTCTCAGTTGTCGTATACGAATTAATACGTAAGACTATATTTATAGTTTCTATGTTTTTGTAGTCCTTTAATCACCACACATTTAACTCCAAGTAGGTGAAATTGCCCACTCATTATGGCTATCAACAACCACACATTTTAATATTGAACGTTTGTTGGTAGAAAGTAGTCAATATACTCTGTGACAGAAATATGTAGAAGTTGAATTTGCGAGTACATAGGTAGAAATAAACAAAAAAGATTTTTAGCCACTGGAATTTGTGCGATTACATATTGATTTTACAACGCAGTCAGCTACATAACTGCAATAATCATTTGTATTTATTACAATTTTTCTCGAAATTTTTTTGCGAAGTGTTCATTGTTTATAGATAAAAAAAAGTCGAAAAATTATTTAAACCATCGAGTTAGAGGATGGTTCTAGAAATAAGCGCGAACACAATAAATACTGGATGCCATTCATCAAGAAAATGGGACCTAGACCTTTTTTTACATGGGTAACTGCAGATGAGTGAAATATAGAAGACTTTTTGACATGCAAAGCATTTAAGGAATTTGAGGTCGGCTTTAGAGCATTCTCATCTCATGGTATCCCTCTCCTAGAAACTTACTGTAACAGAGGGTAACAAATCTACATTTAAAATTCTCACATTTATTTATGTTATAACTTTTAAGTTAAATATTAAGTTCTTTAATTACAGTCTCAATTCTAATAAACATAAAATTGATATTACAATATTGAGATTTTATATTCGCCTTATTTATTTTCCTTTTATTGTTTTTAATATTTAATATTCTCTAAGTATCGAAGAAAACATATATAACTTTAACATGTTTGTTTTTATAACCAAATCTTTTCGAAATTTTACACCGAAACAGGAATCAGTATAAATATTTTGAAAAGTTTGTGAATTAATTGTATAAAAATATTCCTAAATAAAGTAACAAAATTAGAAAAAACAGTAATTCTTTCAATTATTCTAATTTAAAATTAGTTCTGATTCTAGTATTTATGTATAAACGCAACGTTTTGCACCGTAAACCAAAACATGTATTTTTTACGCTCAACGCAGTTTAAATCTATATAAAAATCTGCTAAATTTGAAACACTATCCTTAAATTAATGGAGACAACCTATTATGTAAATATAATTTTATGCTTTAGGGGCAATGCAGGTAACGTAATAAAGTGATTGAATTTACCTATAGGCGTTTCTAAGAATATTTTATAGCAAATTGTTGGGCACTTCATCGTAAAGAATTTAAATCTGTGTTCCAAAACATGATGCACAACGCGTGCTAGATGCAGATTGAACCGGGTTCTAATGTGTTTGAACATAAATTTAAAAAAATCACAGTCAATACATTTGATTTCATATACTCTCGTCATTTCGAAATCCTCAAGTTTCGCTTTAGGATTGCAGAATGTTTTCGTTATGTACTACCTTCATACCTTAAACATTCTTTTAAAGCCCTTGCTATACTTACTGTGAATTTTAATGTTTTTATTTTCACACACGGGTTCTGTTCAGTGCATGGATTTATTTAAAAACACAGTCCAACTCACCTAAATGATTTCCACTACTTTAACACAATTTATATTCATCGAAACTATTTACATTTTATCTTAACTATACAATACGACCGTCGAAAACAGAATGAATGCTATGGCCAGCTGTCTATATTTATATATTTCTCTTGGAATTCTCTGGTAAGTCAACGAACCATCGGGAAACTTCTTTCATGTGTTCTGGAAACTTCAAGGGAATTCCCAGTAACGGCAGCGGTCGGCCTGTTGAGAGACAAACATTTCGGATTCCCAAATGTATCGGAATAATGTCCCTTTCACGAGTTGGTTGATAGCCGATTGCACCAGCTGTCGGATGAATTCTCGTAACAATATGTTCTTGTTTCTCATTCTAACCAGCTTGTCTGCAAAATTTTATAAGAAGAAATGTCACGATGTACGGCATTTTGTGTCTTTGACAGGTAAAAGAATTACTTGATAAATATCTAGATGTGATACTTACTACTATCATTTTTGAAAACAAAATTGGTAGATCGTAGTTTTGCAATTTGAAATACCCCGTATTGGAGTGAATTTGTCCAACGCAATGGAGTTTTTTTCGAATCTAAAATCTAAATGACCTTTCTAGCAGTTTCTGTAGATATTATAGTTATTAATAAGAGGGGCAGTTTTTACTCCTGGGTTTTTTGCATTGCATAGGGGTAGTTCCTGAGAGTTTTGTCCAAGTCGTTTATGTTTTTTTGTTTACATAAAGTTTAGAATTCTTTCCCTGGCTTGTTAATGTTGACTTGAGCTTGACCATGAAGGTCATTTCAAGATCAATTAGATTTTTTTGAATTGAAGTTCCTTGACTCCGGAATCGGAAAGAGGAAGACCATGCAGGTCATTTCAGGGTGAAACTGAATGTTTCGATCTAGCCGGTAATAATAATTATAACTTGATAATGCTGTACATTATTAGATGTGCCCAGCCTGTTAAGGCAAGGTGAAGTGTGCCCTAGCCTGTTAAGACAAGGTGAAGTGGGCACCCAGCCACTTAAGGCAAGGTAAAGTGTGCAGCCAGCCAGTTAAGGCAAGATGTTTCGAACGTGCTGGTTAAGGCAAGTTAAAGTGTAGTCTTAGTTAATCTTTTGTTTGCTACCTATTTCTTGACAGTACGCCATGCGGGTTTAAATAGTTAATATAGGTATCTGTATTGTTTCTGTATGCATGGGGTGATTTCATCTCAGGGTTTTCAATAGACTCTACTTTATTTCTCACCCTGGTGTTCAGTAATAGGAATTTTCGTAGAGAAGCGCTGGTATTAATCACCCTTATTAAATAAAATTATAAAAATTTTCAATCAAGCAAGATGTAAGGATTTAAATGACCTTCTATGACCTCTTCAAAATCCTACCTCTCGTTACTCCTGAATTCGGTGCCATAAATAGGGAGATTCATTCAACAAATCACCTGGACCTCGACCTCAAATTTCTGAATGATCAGTACAATATTTAACGTAATATTTTCGCACTTCCCGATTCCGGGCTCTAATTTAATAGCTTCCATTTAAAAAATCTATTTGATCTTGAAGAGACCATCATGGTCACGATCAAGATCAAATTTTTAAATGGCCATTATGGTATTATTTAAACGTAAAATTTCTCCCTCTTTCCGATTCTGGGGTCCAAATTAGGGGTTTCTATTTCAAAAATATAATTGACCTTAAAATGGAATGGTCAAAATCACCATTAGGTAGCCAGGGTTAAATCTTAACTTTTGGATCACCCTGTTTATGAAGGTAACTGTTCCGGAAACTTCTTTATTTTGTGGATTTGTGTAATACATTAGTGATGCAATGCATTATTGTCTACTAATGTTTTGTAAATTAAGAGAATTTTTTGCGCTCTTATGTTATTTTCAAATTCTGCTACAAATTCTAGATAATTTTCAAGTCCTTCATTAAGCTTAACAGATATGATCTAAAACTGCACTTCACTGCTGCATCGAATTTTGAATAGTTCTGTGTCCTCTCAACTTCTTTTGTGTTAGGGATTGGAATTAACAGTAAGCGCGATACATAAGCTTGGGTTGATTACACCCGACCGACGCTCCGAGTTTCACCACTAGGGATTGAATAATTTAGTGAGGTCTTCGGACGGTATTCGAAAGCCATTCAGCACCCGAGATATTCGCGGAAAGATGACGAAACTTCATCATGTAGAGGAAGGAAAAGTCCTTACAAGGTGAAAACTAAAAATTATTTGATGGCAGATTTGTAAATATTTGATTTTAGGTAATTTCAACACTTTGAAACAGACAATTCTATCAAAAATGATTGTCATCACTTTTTGTTTGTCAAACAAAAAAAACCTTCTTATAATATTTTATTGAAAACTAAAAAAGTACACACCTCAATTAATATACTTTTTAACTATGTAAGTAATAATAGGCAGTAATTTTACGGTCTATATTAATTCGGTTGAAACTAGCGTTGGGTTTTATGACTCTTTTTAGTGAGCCGGCTCATTTCGTTCAGCTCACCAAAACGAGTCGTTCACAATGAGTCGTTCAATTGAACGATCTCCTAAAACACAGCCGTTTACCCTTAGGCGAATTTATATAATGTCTCTATTTGTCTAGTTTATTGATCAAACTAATATTAAAGTTTTGCTGAGTCATAATTTAAAGATCATTAATTTACGTAAATACAAAATTTTTATTTTTGTATTATTTGGTAACAAAAATAAGAAAAAACTCTAAACATTAAAAACAAATAAAATTATTATGCTTACTTATAACCCAAATAGAAATTTATATAACAAAAACACTGCAAAACAATAACAATCCTGTGCCTTAGTGCCTGTCATAATAAAAATTTAAAATACCCATTCATCGATTCGTTGAAAATAAAACCTTCCGACCAAATTTTAAAATACCTTTCATCTCATGAACCAGACGGCTGACATCTCTTTTCTCTCCACTGCTCCGAGCCGAGGTGACTGCTCCGGTCGAAAGATTGAACGATGAATGAATCAACGAGTCTAGTCCGTGATTGAACGTTGAACGTTTAGCACATCCTATGACTCTCGACTCGCTCGAGCTGAATGACTCTATTAATGGCGAACTGAACGAGATATTTGACTTAACTGTGCTGCTCATTCGTGGCACATGTAGAAGAGTCGTTCGTTTTGAACGACTCATTCACGAACGACCCAAGCCTAGTTGAAACTGTTCAAAAGCAGGCATTTGGTAGAATATTATCTCAAGACAACACATGTAAAAATTGTGTTCTATGATTATATGTGAATTTTGTTGGTGAACACGAACTTTTAAATTATAGGCATACAACAGTTGAATTTTGTTGTCGTCTTGATGACCTCTCATTCATCTTCTTCTGAACTGTCTGGCTTCACTCTGGCTGCATTGCAAAGACTAATCCCTATTGGTTCTCAGTTCGCACTTTTGCTCAAATGTGGATTTGGTGTTGCCCGATTGGTCGGTCAGTTGGGCCTCTCGCGTTCGCTGTCGAGTCATCGGTCCGCGCATATCGGTCGTGGTTTTCTTGGATGACATAAGAATGCGTACCGGAGAGATTTCTGGTTTAATTGGGATAGTAAATTTTCATGTCATTGCGTTTATGGACGTTTTCTGTTCGGTTTCTATAGTTTCCCTCACGATTCTAGACCTATAATTAATTCTCTATCTTCGCTATGGTTTTGTCACGTCCAAGTTGATTTGGTGTCTGGAATTTAAGGGTTGTTGGGCTAGGCCATAGGTGGTTGGTTCTTGTTTACGGCATTGATGTTCTCATATCCACGTATGCTGATTTTTCTGTTAGTTTGGTGGACATAAAAAGATTACAATCGCGGCATGGAATTTCATACACCTTCTGGTCTTCTAGAATAATTTTCTCCTTTGGACTTCGTATTGTGTCCTTTATTTTTCTGTCTGTTGTGAAAACTGTGTGGATGTTGTATTTTCTTAAGAGTCTCCCAATTTTGTCCAATGTTATTCTTTAATAAGGCAAAAAAGCTTTCTTGTATGGTACTTTCTAAATGTTTATTTTAGCTACCTAGTAAGGGTTTTGACTACTGAGAATAGCTGGGCTGGGTGGTGGTGGTGTGAGCTTGTATTTAAGGTAGTACACTCAGAGTTGCTGTGTCCATGCTACATATTTATAAGCTGTCGTCGTCGTCAGCGATGCTGATTGGTTGTCAGGTCCGCTGTGTGCTTTACTGGTTCGGTTTCATATTTACTGATTATTGATGTTGGAGAGATGCAGAGCGTCATCTCTCTGATTTAATTATCCGTTTTTTTTATATATCTGTTGCCTCTCGTACTATCCTCGTTTTATAATTTGTTGTTTGCTATTTGTTTGCACGTGTCAAAATTGATGTTGTGACCCCGATTGTAACTGGCGATAAACTAAAGCAGACATTGTTTGCTTGTTTCTGGCAGTTTTTGCTCTTCTAATCTGGCAGAATTTTGGGATTTGGATTTCTCAAAGTTGTACTTATGGTTTGTTGTGGCTTATAAGCAGTAGTTATGTTATGCTTTCGTAGAATGCGGCTGATTCTGTCAGTTGTTTCCTTGATATACTGTAGAGGGTTTTAGGTTTTTCAATAACATCTTTTTGTTTCAGTTGTGTATTATGTCTTGTATTGGGTTTTATTACTTGTTCCATTGCATACTTGATGTATCCATTTTGTTAAAAAGCAGCATTAATATTTTCTAATTCTGGTGCTTTATGGTAACATAATACTGCTCCAAGCCTTTCCTGTCTCATTTTTCTATTAAATATTGTTCGATATTTTCTTGACATTCCTCCTCACTTTGAAAGAGATCGCATACTGATTATTTCGGGTGCGTTTTTTAATAGGTTAGAACATCTTCAACGCCAAGATTTAACACATGTGCTACAAATTTAAAATCTTGAACTATAGAGCATTGAAAACGATATCAACATACATTATCAACTGAATTTTGTTTTGTAACGTTGAATGTTAAACCAGTCATGTATTTTAATTCGTAAGCTTACTTGTGAAATGAGAATGGTTCGAGACATTCAAGATTTGAGATTGGGATATTTCTTATCCTGAAGACCAATGATGATACAAAGGCTATAACATAAGCAAGCTAGTCAGCAAAGTTTTTCTAACCTAGCTAGCGAATTTTCAAAACTTCTTTTCCATAAAGGTTGTAAAATCAATATCTATTTTCAATTATAAGTGATGAAATGTTCCTTATAATGAGTGTTGATATCTGAATAGAGTTTGAAATTTCCTATACTGCATTATTCAATTTGCCTTAATTTCATTCTGAATCATTCGCTGAGTATGACTTAATTTATCCAAAAAATATTCACTAGCTTCATTTATCATGTCACACGCAGTCAGTGATCGCTTTATGATGTCTGAGCCCTCACTCGATACATGCACATAAATAAACATTGATATAAAGCTGCCCACGTGAAGGAACGATCCCTATACAGTGAAACCTTTGTATACTTAATTAGCATATCGAGAGGACCACAATATCGTAATATTGTGTGCTTCAGTTTTTCCTACGTTGCCATATTCCTAATAGTGTTTCGACTGGGTCCCAGTTAACGTGAAATAAACTCCGTCGTTATGTACTATGGCATAAATTCGGTATTACATAAAGCCTTTATGCTGAATTATTTTGGCTTAACATTACAGGAACAAATTAACGTTCTCATCATGGAACGGTGCTAAGCAAGTGAAGCGCAACATTAATGCACGTTTAATGGCGGCTTAAAAACATTTATTCGATTGGAAATTTCGCATATAACTAGCCCTAATTGAAGAGCAGGAATCTTGTTTGCTCCTAAATCAGGTTTTACAGTTGAACCAGCCCCCGATTAGAACTAACAGACAATACGTGGAGAAAAATGTGAAATATGTGCATGCATTTTTGAGAAAAATTGCTAAGTGACACTATGATAGGAAAATGGTTCATAGATTGCAAAAGACATGTAATTAAGGAAACTGGATGAAATTTATGTCAACGAAAAAACTATATAATACCAGTAAATTATAATAAATCCCCTTAATATACAAAACTTAGAGGAACGCATTTCTCTATTAGAGCACTTCACCAAATTCGATGAGATGATCATCGAGTTAGCTGCAGATAATTGACATAAATGTGGTATGAGGTAATCGCTCATCTATTATTAACATTACCATAGAATCATGATTGTTTTGTTATTTTCCTTATGGTATACCAAACATTCTCCGTGAACTTTCCAGCGACTACTAGTAGAGTCGATAAACCTAACCCTCAATGCTTTTGTCAAAACACGTTTATTGCATTTTCTTACGAATATCCCTCAAATTGAAACATGAAATTCTGACACAAGTACCTGCAAAGTGCTTAACAAAGTGAAACCCTAAGAGGTGGAAATTACAATCCATTTTTCAACCCCAGATTTTAGAATTTTCATTTGTACGCATTTACAGCAACCGTAGTTTTCACAAAACGAAAACAATTCTAAAGATAACCACAATAATCAGTCTAAAGTTCCTTTCAAAAAAATAATAGTGGAAACTACAGAAAATTGACCATTATGTGGCGCTCCTAGGACAAATGCGATTGCTATTCTTTATAAGATAGTGCATTCGCCAAAAATGCAACCAAAGAATTTTGTTGATCCAGTGATCCCTTTTTTACCCTCAATATTATATATTGTAAAGTTAAAAAGATAATTAGCTGAAAACTATTTTCGGACTGGGAGGTTGCTAAGATCGAATATGAGATTAAAATTAAACGGCGGAACCCTGGAGGGTGGTAACCACCCCAATATATAACCCTTATTCTAATTGTGATATATGTAACTTGTGAAATTATGAATAAAATAAATAAGTTGAGTATTATTAGCTCCATAGTGAAACATTGAGAGTCAAACGTGAAACTTTTTATTAAGTCACACAAGAGGGTTGTTTTACCCTTGTGCGAACTACCCCCTCCCTTTTGCAACCATCATGCAAATTGAGTGAAATACATTTCTATCGGTTAATCGGGGTCGATTGTAATTAATCTGCTAAATGGAGGCTGGAACTCTTGGAAGGGTACCCTATATAACCCTATATTACTTGGAAATTATTAATCGAGGGTAGTAAAATAAATAAGATCAGTTTTTAGCTCCCTAGTTACAGAACCAGCACTATTTTCAACCAAATTGGGTGAAAAATATATCCAAGGGGGTAATTGGGGGCGTTCGTTAAGGACGATTCGCATTTTAAGGAACGCCAACATGACGTCATCGACCTGGAACTTTACGTCAACACATTATTTAGTATATTTTAAATACTTTGCAGGCACCGTAACGCAACGTCACTATCCCGGACCCCCTATTTTTCTTTAGAAGAAATAGTTTGACGGCTGCTGCCTATCTCTATTTGCATTATTCGGGTGATACTAATGCTGAAAAGAACAATATCGGCTCAGTCAAGTCAAAATTTGGGAGGATTTTCGTCAGTTTAGAAATTAACATGATTTCTGTTTGTTTGTATTTAGTGTTATTCTTCTGAATTTGCATCTTCATTTTAAGCAGTTTTACATAGAATTGATTTTGAGACATTCTAAAGCATTTATAGAACAAATTTCATTATCTACCAATTTCTTAAATAATGTGTGGTATTCCCCTACTTATTTTCTATTAAGAAATATATTTCGTACACACATTTTTTTTTAAATTTCTGGTGATTTGCTACGCTTCATCCAAAATTAATGCAATCATTGCTAATTTTTCTTTGCTGAAATTGCACACTAAACTGGTTTTCTTCATTTTCGGAATTAAATTGATTAATAAAAACAAAATATAGGCACTGATGTGAACGCAGCACTGTTGCAATTCCAGTTAGGTTGGAGTATTGACATAACGGAACCAATCTACAAAAGCTATCCGAAAATTATTACGAATGAACGACAGTTTTGAAGTGACGTTGCCGGTCGATGACGTGACGTATGGAATTGGCGAATCGACCTTTACGAATCTGCTATCAAAACTGACGCTAGTGCTTAGAGGGTGAAAACCATCCCATTAGGACCCTTTTCTATGATTTTTTAAAATCTTTCCATAATTGTTATTTTGGCTGATTTAGAAGATGATGACTTCTAAGATTTTAATGATATCGTAATCTATTTGCTTTGCGGTATTTATTTCTAAATAATAACTTTTTTTTTCATGATATTATCAATTTTACCTGACACATGTAAATTTTCCTTCCTTTTTAATAACAGTTTGCTAAAACATTGAATATGGAACTTTCTTTCATTTGAAACTAAATCAACGCTACAACTACTTCAAAACACATCTTTTTTCAATTCTGATTACATCTAATATTGTTTGTTACTATCAGCAGATTTAACGTGGGCACTGACCTACCGATTCTGTCCTGTTTTATAAGAACAGAAGAGAATCCGGGTTCATCGCCACACACTTGCCGGTCGCCGGGCTTTCTTGATTTGCCCTCAGTCGTTATCTAGCGCTTGTGGTAGATACATCGAATATATCATAATTGGTAGTGGAACTGATAAAAAGCATAGTTGTAGGAAATCTATGGTAAAATTGCCGGCGCCGGGTTGTAACCGGGCTGTGTGTGCCGATATATGGAGTACGTAACCCATGCTTCTTTTTTATCGGCCGTTCTGATGGGCGACGCTGGCGGATTACTTTCTGACCGGGCGGGCTTACATTTCGTTCTAGACTTCGGTAGGTCTGTGCCCGGCGTTAACCGTTGAGTATGTTTTCTTATAGGACAAATACACATTATTGTTACGAGAATTCATCCGACAGCTGGTGCAATCAGCCATCAACCAGTTCATGGAAGGGACATTATTCCGATAAATTCTGGGAACCCGAAATGTTTGTCTCTCAACAGGCGGACCGCTGCCGTTACTGGGAATTCCTTTAAAGCTCCAAGATATATATATATATATATATATATATATATATATATATATAAATGAACAGCTGCGAGAGGAGGCATTCAGTTTTCGTCGGTCGTATCGAATAGTTAATATCAACTTATTCAACAATATATAATATTGGGGGTAAAAAAGGGTAGTTTCCACCATTCTAGATATGAACCTTTCTGGAATATATGTGGCGTTAAAGAATGAATTGAGAATGACCTCAAACCCAGATCTTGAAACGTTTAGATTTTTGAATATACTGTGAATGAAGTCTCCAGCGCAACGCCGAAAAGAAATGCAGCATAATCCTTCATGCCAGGGCTTAAGGCTGAAGCAAAGCTAATTTCTTTGTCAACCAGGTGATACTTTGAGATACTGCCAGGATACTCCTTTTCAGTAAACATGTCTGCTTATTAATAAAAGAGTGTTCTGTTGTATAAGGCAGATGTTAAAAGTATACTATGCAATTCACCTGATCTTAGGAACATACTGTTACGAGAATTCATCCGACAACTGGTGCAATCGGCCATCAACCAATTCGTGGAAGGGACATTATTCCGATAAATTCTGGGAATCCGAAATGTTTGTCTTTCAACAGGCGGACCACTGCCGTTACTGGGAATTCCCTTAAAGCTTCCAGAACATGATGGAGTTTCCCGATGGTTCATGGACGTACCAGACAATTCCGAGATAAATATATAAAAGGAACAGCTGACGATAGGAGGCATTCAGGTTTCGTCGGTCGTATTGGACAGTTAAGATAAAATGTAAATAGTAGTTTCTGTGAATATAAATTGTGTAAAAGTAGTGGAAATAAATTAGAGTGATAGAGATCTTTCAAAATAAACAACTAAAACATAATAAATTTAACCCAAGAATCAATATTATGGGAAGCACCACTTACGTGGTCCAGTAGTATGGACTTTCCGGACTGATCAAATGGTGGAGAGCACCCGTCAAGAGGAAAAAATACGTATTTGAAGTGAACTACGGTTTATAATTGGTCATAAATGGTTTGAACCAAATACGTTAAAGTGGTCTTCGTTAAAATCAATAACACCACGAAAACGTCATAAAAGAGCCCTTTGTTGCCATCGAAATTTCTTTTATCGATAATAACTTAAAGCAGTGTTTTACTGTATGTATGTATATGTGTTATTATAAATGGCATTTTTAGGTTACGTGTTGGTTGGTTGGTTGGTTGGTTTGTGGCCTTCGCCAATAAGCATTTAGCCAGCCTCGAGTTAGAAGAGGTGCATAATTAAATGCGTCTGGGATAACCCATCCTCCTCTATATTAGCAATTTCAATAAAAAATCAAATAAAAAACTTATTCTTCCGGGACGGCCACTCCTGGACTTCCAGGTTAACTAAAATCTTCTTCACTTCTAAAAGCGTCTATATTCTATATAGCTACTCCTGCACGGGACCTTTTGGGGATTTATAATAGAACACTTATCGGACAATCTCTACTTTCATATACTATTTCTTGTTAAACTTTAAATCTAACTTCTTTAATCTAATTTTAAAACTTAACTAGCTATTTACACGTGTGGGCCGTCCCGCCATTTTCCCGGAAGTCGTAGGTTACGTGTTTGTTGTTTGCAAATACGTTTTATAACAGTTTTATCCTCCCTTCGAGGTGTCATTCTTCAATATATATATATATATATATATATATATATATATATATATATTGTTTCTGGTTAGGGAACCTTCATCAGCTGCGCTTCCCACAATTGAACGTCCTCTCGAACACTTCTTTATGTATTCGATACTGATGAAGGTTCCGTAACCAGAAACAATATATATTATATACAGGTATGGAAAACGTTTGACTGGGGTCGGAGAATGCTAACGTGAGACAAGAACGGAACTGCTACCATATGCATGAGACGAGGATTGCCGTTTTAAGTACGTCTGTTTCACGAGCATTCAAGGTAAAGCACGAGCTATCGAATCGTATTGGAGGCGGGGCATCGATCGTCACAGAGCGACCGTCAGTCTCTTTCCTCGTCAGTAAGGTTTTATCAACGAAGCAGGATGTTGTCCGTCGCTAGATTATTTACGTAAATAATACGGATTTCGGAGCATTTTTCCCTTTCAAGATTTTTGAGATGAAAAATTACTTGTCCGCTATTACGCCAGAACGAAAACTTAACATTTTTTATGTTTTAAAAATGAAATAAAATAGATACTCTTAAAAATAAAATAAATTAGTAACTGTTAAAAAAATCGTCAATAAGAAATTTATCATTAACTTTATAATTATTTACAACATATCAGTGAAGTAAATGCTCAAAAAGACCTCCATTTTGCGCCAAACAATATCCTAATCTATCATAAAATTCTCTCTGAACATTTTGAAGCACGTCAGGAGTAATTTCACAGATAGTTTGTCGAATTTTGGCTTTAAGGGCATCCAAATTATTAGCACGGTCGTGCTGATAACTGTAGATTTTTTGAGTTATGTGTCCCCAAAGAAAGAAATCATTGGGTGCGAGATCGGGAGATCTGGGTGGCCACGAAATGGTACCTCTTCTACTAATCAAACGGTCGGGAAATGTCTCAGTTAAGAATGCTTGCACGATTTCAGCGTTATGAGCGGGACAGCCATCGTGCTGGTACCAAATTTCATTGAAATTGATTGGTAGTGCTTGAACTGCGGGAATAATACCATTCCTTAAAAAATCTAAATATTTAATGGCATTTAAATTTCCATCAATAAAAAATGGCCCAATGATGGTGTTTCCCAAAATGCCAGCCCATACATTAACTTTTTGGGGATACTGACTTTTGCCTACAACACTAATGTGCTTATTTTCACTGGAATAACCAACAGCAACCGAAGGATTGTGGTGCCCATGCAATGAAAAGGCTGATTCGTCCGTAAACAGAATATGATTTATTAATCTATCATCTCTGTTAGCCCTTTCCATTACATCTTCACAAAAACACTCCGTTTCTGATGGTCTTCAGCAAATATTTCCTGTGTTGTCTGCAACTTGTAGCATTTGTATTTATTTCTTTTTAAAATATTCCTAACAGTTCTAGCACCAAGATCAAGTTCTTCTGAAATGGTGGTACTGTTGCACGGAAAATTAATTTCCGCCGAACTACAAACAGCAATTTCACGACGCTCCCGCTCATCGCTTAAAGGGTGAACAATTGGTTCTTCACTGAGATTTACACACTTCCTACAGTTAGTTACACATCCCCTGGTTTCAAATTTTTTGATGACATTCAATATTGTGTTTTCACAAGGAATAGGCCTCTCCTCAAATGAAAACGCAAAACACCCAATGATTTCTTGAGCAGTGCTACCAGAATAATACCATTTAATTATTTGGATTTTCTCTTCCGTATTGTACACTGACATGTTAAAATAATCACGGTGCAAAATTACGGTCAAATTTTCGATCTTAACACAGAAGAAGCGGCAATTCGTATGTTTTATTTTTAAGCGATTGGAATCGTCGGAATGTGGTGATAACAAAAAAAGTATTTACCGCGCGAACACTTCCGAATCGGTGTCACATCGAATTCATTCTCCTGGTGCGTATTGCGTTGATTGATTCAAAATCGCATGGGATTCTACCCGACCCCAGAGAACGAATTTCCACACCTGTATATTGTGTTGCGTACAAAAGAATGACACCTCGAAGAGAGTATTCAATATCTCTGACAGGCGAAGATAACCTGAAAATTTCATCTAACATCCTAACCTACGAATTACGGGTAACAGCAATTACATGGAACGGCCCCAGATTCGGAACCTATATATGCTAGTTTCCCCGAAAATCCTAGATGTCGGCCTTTACATCTCGCGTCTTCAAATTTAACGAAATAGTTTTTTATCCATGCTGACGGTTTCAAGTTAAACCAAATTTTGGTTGTACTTACAATGTAGGTCGTATTAATGAAGTGATTTAAACGTCAGAATGTGAATATTAGCATTGGTATATAATTACTGACTGAAACCCAACACTGTGCAATAAACATGTGACATTAATATCATTGAACACAGCGTAATATCGGAAATGAACATAAACTTAAATATGACTAAGTAATATATTTTTAGTTGATAAGAAAACACAAAATCGTCGAAAGACAGATACGACAAAACTAGATAACGTTTTTAATCTATGGAATTTCCATCGATAATTTATATATAATTGTATATCATAAGTTGTAATAAAAACCACCAGTGATGTAACACATAACGTTTACCTAATCTGGCTTATTTAGTACTGTAGTTTTTGGCCCAATGAAAAAACTTGTAATGAAATAATATAATAGATATCTTATTGAAAATTTATTGGACTATTATAATGTTGGCCATAATAATTAACAAAAAAAAGACAACTCACAACAAGCACTTAGGAACTAGTTACTAATTACCTAAAACTACAAGAAATAATATTAATATTTATTCCACTATTTTTTAAATACAGTTGAAGACCCTGATGCAAGAACGGGATAAGTAGCAATATGTAAATATTTCAGAAGGAAAATAAGTTTCTAAAAATCTGTTACCTACGAAAGCATAAATATTCTCTAGTAAATGTGTTCCCAAATATAAAATCCAAGACACGTCGACCAGATATTTATTATCGTCTTGGCTTCCAATATCACTTAAATCATCTAAAAATAGTCCTTCAAAATCTAATAAATTCTTCCCTTCAGCGATTTTTCCATTTTCTTACCGGAAATAGCACCTAGGACATTGTGCTCGATCGATATTGTCTGCTGCAAAACCAGTTTGACCTGACCTTTGAAGCACCAATTTGCATAACGGCGTTGATTAAAATAGCAAAAGATCAGCGGGGTCGTCAAATATTTAATATTGCACTCCACAGCTCTAGTGATTAAATTAAATGTGATTTATATGTATGTCTATATAGGTTAAGGCTAAGGTAGAGCCTCAATCGGCAACCAAGAGCGACTGCATTCTACGGATGCAGAAGCGATGCTATCATTTTAAAGTAATATTGTTGTATTCCGAAACAGTATTTTTTCTTTACGGCTAAGAAACAATCTTAACGGTTATATCCTAACCGTTTAGCAACGTTCTGCAGCAGAGTTTCTGAAAAATCTAAAAACTAAAGTATAGCAAAATAATGTTTTGAGGTAATACTTTGCATAAAAGTAAGAAATTGTAAAACTATGCAGCCAACAGAACATGGTATCAAGTTCATTCATCATATCAGTATATAAACATTCTTGAGTTACTATGAACTTTAATTATCTCATTACTTACATAAATTACAATAAAATAATTTGAAGATAATATTAAAAGGTCTATTAGGTAATTATAAGGTAAGTGCCTTAGCATTTAAAGTATGTGCTATTGTTACATGGAAAAGTTGATTACAAAGACAGTAAAAATAGTGCGGTTAAATTGCAATCTCTCAGGAACATTTTACTTTCTTTTCTATAAATAATAATAACCGAAATTTACTTAAACAATTTATGTCATCATCATATAAAGTTATGTTCAACCAATTTTTCATGGTATAGCCTCACTGAAATATTGAAACATTGCATAGGAACTGGAAGAGCTATAGAAATGGAGAACTTAACGTCCTGAGAAGAAACGAAGAAGAAGAGCTTAAGAGCTGTGAGAAGGGCTGAAGGACTCTATTGAAGAGAATTGAAGATATGTGGACAAATGGTATTTTTGAGTAACTGAAATGAAGAAGATGAAGTGTATGACTGAAGAATTCCAGAACTTGGTCGAAGTACTGAGAAAAACATATTTTTGGCAGTTTTTGTCGGGAAATCAAGGCTAGAGGTTTAGGAATTGGCTTTTGAATAACTAAGTGCTTGAAGAAATGTGCCAATGAAGAGAAAAGCTGAAGAGCTGATCGGAGAATTTTGAGGGAACAGATGAAGAGCTTAAGGTCTTTTTGTGGGAAGAAAGATTGAGAAGATAAACAATATTTTTAGATTTTTACGCTGTCTCAGTGCGGGTTGGTAACGGGCCAATGTCTATTTCAATGATTTTGCTATTTTACATCAGAGACGACTGAACCCCACGGAATTGTGCCACAATTGTTTATTAAGTAATTGAAAAAAACTTTGACTTGGCTGGGATTCGATCCCGAGTCAAGACCTCTTACCAAGCTCCAATTTTTATACAATTGTGTGAGCTGAATTAATTTCCCACTAAACCATCGGGGACATATTGGTTTTTCATAGTTTTTACGTTTCATGTAAATGGCAAATTTACTGAACTACTACAATTTAAATATCCAAATTGGTAAAACTAGTTCATAAAAATAGACGACTGGCTTCATGTTAAATTAATGAATGCTGCTGAATTCATTGCAAATATATGAATCATGCAAATTGTAATTGCATCTGAAAGTATTATCTCACATGGTTCAAGAACAGAAAACTCAGATAGTTCAGAGAAAAACTAGATTACTTACTAAGTATTTCACAAAAGAGCCAATGAAATTTGCCCTAAAACATTCATAATTCGAATCCTTACTTATTAAGCAAAGGTTGGCGTAAATCATCATGCACTACAATTTTTTGAATTCTAGATCCTAAAAATCCATCCAATTTTGATAGATTACTGTTTTACGTATTTTATATTCACTATTATAAACTTAACATAAATAATTCAAAATTGATTTAAAGTATCTTTTTAATTACAATTCAATATTGATTTACCACAACGACTATTTTAATGCTTCTTATATTTATAATATGAGATTATTAAATCTTCTGATTTTCTAAATCACATTAGGTGTGCTATTTTAATGGAAAACTACATTAATCAATATTTCTATTTATGGTTTATGGGTCTTATCGTTTTATTACTAGATAAAATCATTTCCACAATCTGTAATCGATTTGGCTTTGATACGGCCAATTAAAATCAATCTAGGTGACATCTGGTGTTCACATTATAATATTGACCGTAAGCAACAAGTATGTTAAGTAAGGTACAACCCACGGATAACCGAAAAGTGTGAAAACATTCTTCTAGCAGCTAATAAGTTTTGGCAATTTGAAAATATTGTAATAAAGATCTTTATTTCAGTTACATTATATGAGACTTGACGCTACAGCTCTAGGTTTATATTTTCTTACAATAGTGGATATTTCTAGAGAATATTTTTTTCCTTTAGTTTCTTTGCGCTGGTGAGGAGATTCATCTTTTTTGCGTGCCTTTACAAATTGCAATAGAAATCAATAAATGCTTAGAGTAGATCTAGATCTGGGTTCATCGAAAAATTCTTTCCTAACATACTGTACTATTGAGTATTGTTAACAATAGAGGATAGAAAATCATATCAAATTCTATTGTTCACCTCCATTAAATTGATCTATAATTTCTCTAAGGCGACTATAAAAATTTGTGCACATGTATTAGAGTTATCGATTAAATTCTATTTTGCTGAATTACATTATTTAATATGCTTACCTTTTGAGATTTTAGGAATTTTCAAATCCAAGACAATAACTTGTTTCTGGGCGATACATGTCGCGCTACCCCCAAAAACTTGAATTTTCGTAAAATATAGGAAATTTATATATCAATATAGGAATTTCAGGGAAAAGGGCCAGATTGGGAGTCGTGCTGGATGTGGTTTTGTTCAGTTTGAAAAAATACGTTGAATATAGGTAAAGCATTCATGGCAAATCCTTACAATATTGTCTTAACATTTAGTTTTTTCTGATATATCCCAGGAATACTCGTTGCAAGTCTAAATATTTTAGAGACCCGTTAATGATATTGAAAATAGTTTAACCTAACCCCAGGGTTAGGTTCTTAATTGTTGCTCGGTTACCTATATTGTACGGTATATATGTATTTCTATATCATTATAAATTAATTATGTTAGTCTTTCCTAGCTATTGTACCTTTATAAACAGACCTTGGATTCGTGGTTAAAAATCATCGATTTTATCTTTTGTTTCAAAGTAAACGTTTTGACACCAGGTATTGAGCTGCAGTGTAAATAAAGATAAGTATGGAAAGGAAACAATTCAAACATTATTTAGCCGCCATAATCTGTTCACATTGAAAAAGTCAGGGTTCTGTAACACCGTAGTTGAAAGGCTCTTTAAAACAAAAAACCTAAGTCAGTTTGTGTCTTGTACCTTTTAATCTCCAAATGAAGATGAAATCTTTTACTATGTTAAGTAGTTTCTCGATTGAGCAGGTAAGTTGCTATTTTGATTGTTCATTTTCTTCTCAGTGATTTTTGAAAATCTTCATATATATATTTTATATCTTTGATTTCACTTTAGAGGTTTTAAAAAAAATTATTTTATTTAAAACATAAAAATCAAAAATCAAACTTGGAAAAATAATTAAATGTAAATTGAAATTAAAACTAACGACAAAATAAAATATTATTTCAGTTCAGTTGTATTTATGATTTAATAAAAGCTGAAGTCAGCGAAAAGATATTGACACGATGCGTTCCCACGTTAACATCGAAGTACCAGGAAGCTGTCAGCGTAATATGATACCGTTGCATCATACACGTGTGTACAATTAACACCTAACAGCTCCCCCTTATAAAAAAAGTTTATGTTACATTGGGCTGTCCATCTGGGATCCATCTTGAATCACAGGCCTCAATTTTGGCACGAGTCTAGACAGTGGTTTTCATCCCTTGGTGGCTTCTTGACGTGTTTTACAATTTTAACTGAAATGTATGCAACAACAGTGATTATGATTATTGTAATCGTAGCGTATGTAAACCAGGATATGTTTCTGTTTACAAATCGCTGGTTGATAAGGTCGTCCAGGTCCCTGGAGTATTGATCTAACTTATGGCTCGCTATGGAGAGTTCGTCCATATTCAAGTCATCCAGCTTTAGGGGCTTGAGTTCTGGAATATCTAGTTTTCGGGGTGAGAACAGCAAAAGTTGTAAGGGATTAATACAGGGTATGAATTGTCGGAAATGTTGGTAAGTTTTTGAGGTTCCGCTTGTATTTTTGTGATTCCCACGAAAGCATTGCAGTCTGATTGTAAGCGAATAATGGAACTGTTTGTTAAAACTATTGTCTTAGTATCTGTTCCCGCACAATTAATTGTCACATTTAAGGGCTCGGGCACTATAACAATCCACGTGTTAGTTTCTAGTCTCTGGACATTGTATCCTTCACTGACTACAACGGAGCTTTGGCAACTCTCCGGTACACTATGGATGTTTTTCAGAAGTTGAACTTCGCAGGGTGCATTGGAGTCGGTGGGGTAGGCATATAACTCAGAACACAGTTTTTGTTGTGGAGTTAGTGGCTTGCATACATTCAAGTCCTTAATGGATATGTACATTAGAGAATCATCGTTTCACGTAATATATTTTTGTGTGATTGAAAGAATTTGATGAAAACCAGTTCTGTCATCTAAAATTGGGATATGATATAAGTGGTAGGCGGTGTACAGTTGTTGCTTTCAAAATAAAGACTAAATCTGAATTGGTTTGAAACGCTTTTAATTCGATTACTTCCAAATATTGGGCAACACTTAAATATCTGACAGGTAACGGTAGATTGTTTTTGCGAAATTTCCTGTAGCGACTTTATCAAATGATCAGGTGTGATTATTGAGGAATGAATTATTTTTAATCGAGCAAATGTTATGGAATTTAAAATATCGTTGAGGTTATCCTCAAGAAATAAATAGCTTGCCATTAATTTTTTGCATATTCCCAAAAAATGACTGTTTTGCTTGGATAAGGGCTATTTTGTCGTTTAGAGTATGTATTGCCAAATTGATTGCGTCAATGTTTTCGTTAAAATTTGCTTCGTCAATTTGGAGTTTCTGAATGGTTTCATTAAAAGTTTTGATAATAGAAGTAGTTACGCTTATTTGATTTTTTAGGAGATTCTCTACTTGTAATTGTCCCTGGTTAAGTTTGTTGATACTATCTGTGAAGAATGCGCCATCGGTTGCGTCAACTTTTCCAGTGATGGCTTTAAAGATAGTTCCTACACCGTTAATTAGTCCTCATTTGGATCTTTTAGTGTCCATGAATATATCTGAAAATTTAGTTTTAATTGAATCTGAAATTTGGGATAAGAGACTGATGTGAGTTTGTACATCAACTCGGAATGCACTTGTTTCATGAAATTTGAAACCTGGGATGGGATCGACAGTGTTTTCTAATGTTTTGAGGATTCTGTTGTTGTTTTCAAAGATTTCTTTAAGTATCGTCAAGTTACGATGAACTAGTAATGTCCATTTATAGTTGGAGATGACTATTCTAGTTTCGTCGTGATAGTAAATACCAAGAGTGTTGTTTATTGGTTTGATGTTGAACTGTGAGACTGCTGATCCGAACAGCAGTAGTAACCTGAAAATAAAGTTAGTTTTCAGAATAGAATTTCATTCTGTCAAAGGTAACTTTCGTACGTTGGTTTGTTTTGATATTTAAGAGTGTGGCTGAATTATTGTGAATATCTAAAATTTGGAATGGACCCTTGAATTTGTTATGAAGTTTGTCTTTAATTTGGGATTCCTTGACGTAAACTTTGTCACTAATTTTAAATTCGGGAAGTTTGTCGGAAACGTGTTTAGCAAAAGGTTCTTTAGCCTTTTGCTTTTGTAAGTCAGTTTTTTCGGGGGCTACTTTGTAGTAGGAAATGCGATTGTTCGTCTCGTATATATTTACTAATCAGTTCCTTATGGTTGTAGGTAGTTTCAGGTGGTCTGATAGACGTATGTCCAAACACTAGTTGGTAAGGCGAAACGCAATGGGTTTTGTTTGTTGAGTTATTGTAAGCAATAACCGCATACGGGAGTACATTTAGGGGATGTTGATCTGGATTTTCGGCTTTATGGATTCGAATCATTTCTAACAAAGTAGATTGAAATCGTGAGTTTAATGTCGTAGAGTTTATACAAGTCTTTGAATATGGCGTTGTCAAATTCCCTACCATAGTCACAATGGATACGCAACGGCGTACCAAAATGTTGGAAGTATAACATCATAGTACTGACAACTGATTTGGCTGATTTGTCTGCCAAACCATAAGCTTGTGAGTATTTTGTCAGTTCGTCTCTTACGGATAATATATAGTTCTTGTCAAAATTAATTCGCTCAAAAGGTGTTTTAGGCGTTTCCGAAAGGACGAGGGGATTGTCTAGGTTTGTGCGACATTTAGTTTTTTGATAAATTTCGCAGTTTTTAACGAATTTTTCAATGTCTTTTGTGAAACTTGGCCAGGTGTACATTTCCGTAATACGGCGGACGGTTTCGTTAATGCGGCGGTGCAAGTTATTTTTGCCGTTATGATATCGTTCAAGAATCATTTTCAAGAATTTCGTCTTTTACCGGGGTTTTTGTAACGTTTTGGCAAATTTTCCAAAATGAAAGAGAGCATCTCTAAAATTGGAAGATCGAGATTGTTTTCGACACAGTATGTTTTAGATGGAGATAAAGTATCTTGATGTTTGTATATCGATGCAAAAAGAACTTCATTTACAATGTCAGGATCATTTGGAAGTGGGATTATGAAATATTGCCTTCTGCTTACGGTTTTGCTGGCGAATACATTAATCTTAAAGGTTTCGAAGTCAGCGACTTCTTCGAAAATATCTTCGAAAATGTCATGATGAAATTCCTGAAGGTTGGATGATTGGGGGAAAATTAAAATGTTTTTATTTGTTTTGTCTAGTAGTTGACAGTTGGATAATTCAGTTTTGCTGTAGTCAATTAGAGAATTAGTTTTATAACGTTCTATAAAGGTTTTACATTCTTCGGACATAGTTTCAAGAGATATTTCATTTTGTTCGGGTTCAGGACTGTCGTCTTCGGATTCTTCGTTTAGGGGTAGGACTTTGAAGGGTGTTTGTTTCGATTTTGACTGATATGATAAACATTCGTCAAGATAGTTGATTTTAATCCGTGATAAAGCATCAACGTTCTTGTTAACTTTACCAGGCGTGTAAATAATTTCATAGTCGTATTCTTCTAGTGTGAGTCTCCATCGGGCAAGTCTACTACCGGGATCTTTTATAGAAAATAGCCAGGTTAACGGGCGATGATCGGTTAGTAGTAGGAACTTACGGCCATAGATTATTGGACGAAAATGCTTAACGGCCCAGACAATGGCGAAGACTCTCGCTCAATGGTGGAGTACCGGGTTTTGGCTGTACAAAGGGTCCTAGAAGCATATATCCAATCGGTAAATCCTTACCTATTGGCCCTTGAGATAATACGGCGCCGATAGCAAACGCATTGGCGTCTGTAGTCAGTACAAACGGTACGTCAAAATTTGGGTAAATGAGTATAGGGGTGGAAGTCAATGTTCGTTTTATTTCATTGAAGGATTTTACGCACTCTTCGTTAAAATTGAATGGTTGGTCTTTTTGTAATAGCTTTCTCAGTGGTTTGGAGATCTTTGCAAAGTTAGAAATGAACCTACGGTAGTAACCAGCAAGCCCTAAGAAAGATTTTATGTCTTTAGGGTTCTTCGGTTGTGGAAAGGTTAAAATACAGCCTACCTTTGATGGATTAGGCTTCACACCGTCTTTAGTTATAAGATGTCCTAAGTAAGCGACCTCCTTGCGGAGAAATTCGCATTTATCAGGCTGTATTTTGAGGTTAGCCTTTGTAAGTCTTTTGAGTACGTCTGTCAGTCGTGATAGGTGGTCATGTATTGTAGACTAGTAAATGATTATGTCATCCATGTAAACTAGACATCTTTCATTCTGGATTCCCATAAGAATGTTATCCATCACCCTGTGAAAGGTAGACGGAGCATTCTTTAATCCGAAGGGCCTGCGGACGAACTCAAAATGTCCGTTCTCGACAGTGAATGCAGTTTTCGCGATGTTCTTTGCGTCTATTTCTATTTGATGGAAACCAATGACCAAGGCGAATTAGAGGGTCGTATTATGCCTTCATCGAGCATTTTTGCTACCTGGGACTTAACTTCTTGTTTGTGAACTTGGGGATAACGGTAGGATTTTGTATAGACGGGTTTCGCGTTGTTGGTATCAATACTATGTTTGATTTCGTTTGTGAATGTTAAATGATCGCCTTCGTGGTAGAATATGTCTGAAAAGTCAAGGCATAATTGTAAGATTAAGTCTGACTCTTCGTCGTTTAAATGTTTTAGTCGGAGTTGTTTAACAATTTCTTCTTGTCTGCCGGGTTCGTTATAGTTCAAAGGAGTAGTTTGTGAGAGAGAATTCACAGAAAAGTTTTGTAATGGTTCGAGTTTTAGATTTGAAAAATTTACTATTTTAGGGGTGGCATTCGCATTTAGAATGGAGGTTAGAAATTGGCCTTTGTTGTCCACTGTAACAACAGCATTAGGGGGGTGAACTTTTTCGATTTCCACACCTGTTAGAAGGTGTTTCTTAGTTCACAGCTAAGTTTAAAGATTTGTTCCGTACGAGGATCAATTGTAACAGTATTAATGGAAGTATAGGAAGGCGGACATTGTATAGATTCAGTGGCATTGATTGTATCGTCTGTCACTTTATACAGCGGAAGTGTCTTAAAGTTGGTTATTAATTGTTTTTGTCAAAGTCAATTATGCAGTTGTAGTGCTCTAGAAAGTCAGAGCCTAACAAACCGTCAAATTCTATGTCAAGGTTGCAAATGTAAACCTTATGCGGGTCTTTTATGTTGAAAGGGACGAGGGTCGATTAATTTATAAGGATTTTCTGGTTGGTAATTCCCTGAATTAATACGTTTTCCTGAAATCTTTTTCTGAAACGTGTGCAAGTGTCTGGTTTGAAAATAGAAAGACGAGCATCGGTGTCTATTAGGAGTTTATATGTGTTAGAAGAATCTGTGATGTAGTATAGATTTTTAGAATTTACGGTCAGAAGCGGTCTTATAGAAAGCTCTGTTCGGGGAAGTTCAAATTCGGGTCGAAACTGTCTAGATTTAGTGTTTGAATTTGGGTCTGAAGTTCTGTGATTTCCGGGGGTTCCGTTTGGAAAGGGAGGTTCTGAAAATTTACGGGGGAAAATTCGTGGACGTTTTCAACGTAGTTGTCACATTCTGCGTTACCTGTTTTTGAGTAATAGCCGTAATCAGTTTGTGTCGGATCGCAGTAGTCTTGGTCATAATTTTTAAAATCGGTATTTTGGTATTGACTTTCGTATACGTTAGTATTGGGTTGGTCGAACGCATAATTATAAGAATTGTTTAACTTTGGGGTTGTGCATTGGTCGCAGGACGAGGTTGTTGAAAGTTTCTGTTCTGCTGGAAATTCTGAGTATTGGGTTGGAATTGTGGCCGATTCTGGAATTGGCCCGGTTGTTGTGAAAATGGGTTAGGACGTATGTTCGAAAAGTTTTGTCCGTAATTTTGGTTTTGTTGCATTTGTCTCGATTTGGTGAGACATTCATTAACAGTATGCCCCATTCTTTTACAGAATGAACATTGTTTTTGTACTGGAAACGGGTTGGGCTTTCGAGGAGGTGGACCTTGGTATCTAAAATTTGAAAATTTTTGAGATTCTCAATGGTGGAGTTGGAGTTCCCGTTTTATGAAACTGCGGTCAGAATGTCTTTAGGATCGCTAGCACGAACTAGTTCTCCTATCTTCGGCTCTAAGCCTGTTAGGAGGCTATTTAGTGCCATGGATTCGATCAAGTCGATTTGTGCCTGTTTTTCTTTCAGAGTCAAGTTCTGTTTGTTAACCGCAGCAAGCATTTTTGCTTGGGTTTGTAGTCTGGCTGAAAATGTTATGGGTTATTCGGTATTTAATTTTCTCATTCGCTGAAGATCCTGAATCAAGGCTGAGAGATCTCTAGGATCTCCACTCTAAGAGTGTCTGAATTTTGGTTAATTGAGTCGGGTTGCGAGAATTTATTAGTTCAGCTGCTCTGCCGCGAAGTTTGTTTTTGATGTGCAATATTAAAAGCACTTGTTGATAGTCAGTCGCCATACTATACGCAGTTTGGCATGAAGAGATGAAATTGTTCAAGAATATGGGGTTTCCGTCATATTCCGGAATTATTGCGAAAATTTCAGATATTTTGTATGGCTCTACAGTAGGAGTCGCAGCACCTTGCCTTGTAGTTGCCATTTCAAATATTCAAGTGTTACGAAAAATAAAATTAAATAAAGCAGTAAAATGGAAGTAAGCAAAGTCACACAAAATTATCAAAATTCAAAATTATATTATTAGTAAATTGATTAAATAAATTCAACAGTTTGGGAACATAAAATAAAATAAAGCGAGGTAAAATAATGGAGAATAATAATAAATTCGTTTCAAAATTTATTCAATAGCTTGAAATATGGTTTAAAGGAATAAGAAATATGGGGATTTTAAACAAGAGAACTGATAATAATAATATAAAAATAAATATAGAAAACGTTTCAATTGATAAATAATGAAACCAAAAACGAGATGTTTCTACATACGTTAGTAGTACCCCAGGCATAGGACTTGTTCTGCGGAAGCGTCAACGAGTTAGCTATATCGTTGCGTGTTCCTGGTCTTCGCTCCTACAGTTGTTGTCTCAAACAGGTAAGTATTGTCCACGATGATTTAGAAGTCTCCACAGTCAGTTAGTATGCACGTGTTCTAACTGTGTTGGACAATCCTAGTGACTGCGCCAATTTTATATCTTTGATTTCACTTTAGGCTTTTAAAAAATATATTTTATTCAAAACATAAAAATCAAAACTTAACTTTTAAACTTGGAAAAATAATGAAATGTAAATTGAAATTAAAACTAACTGGACAAAATAAAATATTATAATGACGACCGTGGGATCGCTTCGGTTGTATTTATGATTTAATAAAAGCTGAAGTCAGCGAAAAGATATTCACACGATGCGTTCCCACGTTAACATCGAAGTACCAGGAAGCTGTCAGCGTAATATGATACCGTTGCATCATACACCTAACATATATACATATATAGTTGTTTTCGGTAATAATGGCCGATAATTTGAAAATATTAGAAGAAAACATCGGGATGCAGCCAAACTTCTTGGGTTACAAGAAAGAAATACTCTTTTATCTTATTTTGAGAGCTTCCTATATTGGCCAGACGTCAAGAAATTTGAAACACAGAATGTCCTTACACAAGATTGATGTAAGATTAAAAAAGGAAAGTTGTTCTTTAGTCACCCATTGTTTAGAAGATCAGCATTTCCCTAGCTTCACGTGAATTGACGTGAGCATTGTGTACTTCTAGCTGATTTAAAAGCAGGTGTAAATGCATTGCAGATATTTCGAGTGTTCCGTAATATGCCGTAATAGCATGTGAACTCACATGACGTGACGATAATGTCTTTCCACCTTAATTGTTCTTTGATATATACTGACATTTAAATTTGGATATTTATATGGGTTAGCGGTAAAGCATTCGGTGACATTTGAGATTTATTGATTTGGCGATTTTCTGAAAAACAGTTTGTTTTCTACATTTATATAACACAGTTATATAAATGTAGTTTTGTAGTTTCCTAGTCCACAAATATTAAAAACTTATTATTTGTTAATATATGCCCAGAACAATTTCTAGTATTACAGAATGGGAACTGAAACCAATGATTTTGCTTATAAAGTCTTCGAAAGATTTGTGCTGTTTTAGTTTTTTTTATAAATTCTGTTATTGGTATTACCGTGTTTTTGTCGATCAAATTCGTAACAAATTATTATTTCTATTCCAACATAATAAAAATCTTAGATGTAAGTGTTCGAATTCATTTCCTGTAGCAATACACAAACGACAATAAAAAGCTGTGCAGTGATTAACCGCGTTATGGTGCCTATATACAGCAAGTTATTAGTTTGCATCGCTCAAACTTCATGCGGCTCACGTTTAAGTGGTTAGTTCCTCTTGGAAAGCGTTCCTAATATAAAAGCATCATGCACTTGGTTGAAGTGTTAATAAAAGCGCATAACGTTCGCTTAAGTAAACTGAGTGATTTCGTGTTTTCAAACTATGTAATATTTAACAAGAAAAAAAGGAACTATTCGCTTTATCTCAAAGCAACTTTGTACACGCAAGTTCCTGTTGTATAAATAATGCATGAATGTATTGAATGAATTTGCAGTTGTATATTTACGGACCGATTGTACTTTTTTAGATTATTCGTCGTTCTACTGATAATATTTTACTTCCGTACTGTCAAGCAATTAACGGTGGATAATTGGTTTACTTATATACAATTGCACTTTCTCACGATACAGGAATAATAATAGGTACTTTTAACACGTCAGTCATAAAATAATGACTTCGATTTTGGCAATCATACTAAATATTGACATAAAATTGACATTTGTCACATTACGCAGTGCAAAACGAGTACTGCCAACCTTTTTTTTTCAACTGGATTTCTTATGATGCCTCATTTGGAATATATTTTTGTTCTCCATTCAATTGTTTGCTCAAATCCGAAGAGTTCTGAGCGATTCTTTTAATGTGTTAGTTTTTACATACGTCTTATGATTAAAACTAACTTGCTTTTGACTTAGTGTATTAACTGAAAATTTTCTTCTAGTGCCTCCTGACAATAAGCAAGCCTACCTTGAAATTCAACTCATGACAAGTATTTCTCGTAGGATATTAGCACAAATGTTTCTTACTCTGTTTTTATCGTCTAATGATTCCGTTTCGGTAAGGTATGTCTTCGTTAAATACACTCACAAAAAATCTCCTTTTTTTCTTTCAGTTCCGTGTCCTATCGGAGGTTGGAAATCATCATTGCAATTTTTACTTTTTTAACCGCAGCTCGAAACAATTCCACGAATTGCAGCCATACCACTCCGTCAGGTTACATAGCCAGGAAATTCTTGTATGTCCTACACATTTTTTTCTTTGATTTTGCTTGCATAATAAGCCTCAGTAACTCATTTTTTTCACCTCTCATCACATGGCCGAGATATTCATTCTACTTTCTTCTTTTTATAGTTTCAAGTACTTCGCAGTCTTTTCATATTCTCAAAAGTACATTTCTATTAATTACTCTTTGCGTCCCTGATATCTACCATACTATTCTGTAGGACCTACCACATCTCGGATGCTTCAATGTTATTAATGTTTGTCTTTTTTAAAGTCCATGCCTCCATACCGTAAAACAATGGGGAGAAAACAACCTCGTAGTATACGTACTCTACGACCCAATCAATATCTCACCAGCATATAATTTTTTTCATTTTAACAAACATGTCGCGCTATTTATATTCTTCATTTTATTTCTCTGGTTTGTTTATGTGTTTCTGTTGGCCATGCTTCCAGATACTTGTGTGAGTATGCAACCAGGCAGAAAAATAGATTTTATTGTTAGACGACTTCGGACTAAAACAAATCATTGGTGGAAAAAATGCATGTTATTGCATCCATAGTACCTGTATGACAAATTTCATTAAATTATCTAGAGTAGTATTACAGATGTTATTAAAAATGATTTTTTTAAACCTTTACCAGTCTTCATCTCAAACGTTAAGACGTTTAGGAACTACGTTCCTAAGTTGTATTCTTCTTAAAATGAGCTCAAAAATACCCTGCATATAAAGATACGCTTAGCTTTCATTTCTTAAGTTGTTATAAATGTAATACATAATGCAAAGTTGCAAGTTCTTCTAATTGGTGAAATAGATTCAATTTTATTTGACAGTATGTGTTGTATTTGTGAAATTAGTTTTAACTTGAAGCCGACTTAAACTAACAACTAGCGAGTTCAAAGGACCTTTATTTTTGCCACTATTTTCACACGAAAAAGTGCCTCGTTTAAAGGCTAGCGAAAGTGAAATCCTTT
Source organism: Octodonta nipae (assembly GCA_034190945.1). Classification (NCBI taxonomy): domain Eukaryota; kingdom Metazoa; phylum Arthropoda; class Insecta; order Coleoptera; family Chrysomelidae; genus Octodonta; species Octodonta nipae. The sequence continues at coordinate 46,729,696 of CM067217.1, forward strand.
TTGTCTCAAAAGATTGGGAGATCTAATAAATCGGAATGTGTGTAGGGACACTGCTTCCAATCTGTTACCAACAATGTAACTTTATTGGTTTCCAACAAATTGTAGGGTTGTAGAGAGGATATTGACACTTGCTACACACTTAAGAAAATAATTTGTCAGTTTAATAGTAATCACTACGTACTTTTGGAAAAAGTTTAATGAACTGGCGCACCAAGGGTATAAGAGATTTGTAGATAAGCGGAATATCTCTAGCAGTGGTGGTCAATCCGTCTATCGCGCCAATCTGGTAGCAGGTAAAAGCAATTCTGGTAGCAGAGAACATTTTTCAAATTTCAAAAATACAAAAATGTAAAAGTGGCTTTAGTGCCGCAATTTGTTCTTTAACCCATCAAGGAAATTGATATTTAACAGTGTGAGATTTGTGTTATCCAGAAAGCGATTGCTTTTCTAGTCTCAAGTACAAAATGGATGTGGCCTATTAAGTAAAAAAGTATTCATTTCAATGTCGTGTTGGAATGATTGTTGAGGAGGTCTTTTATTACTCTGTCTGAGCAGTAAATAGCGTTTCTTTTCTAAGATACTTTTAAACCATAGATCTAGCTCAGTTATCTTTTTCCTATTCTGCTTTTTATTTTCTTTTGTTTTCTATTCTCATTTGCCATTTCGACACCATTTGTGACTGTCATATTTTCTTGCTCTCTGCCCTTACACATATTAATCTTATTAAAGTTTTACTGAAAATTTCTTCACATAAATTCCAATCTTCTTTGCCATCTGCAGTGACTATCTGGTCATAAGCAAAATGACGTTTATAGAGTGTTATGTCATCTTGGAGCTGTATTTCTATTCTTTGGCCCGATTTTCTCCATCTCTTTAATACTTCTTTCAGATACATTTTTAAGAGTATTAGGAATAAGCAACAGCCTTATCTAAAGCCTTTTGTTACGGAAAAAGTTGGTGAGACAGTGTTTCCAAATTTTACTCTGAAGTATGACCGTTCACATAATTGTTTAATTGCACCTATTGCCATGCTATTAATTGGCACTATCTCTAACATCTGTCACAGTTTTCTTATTGGGGCAGTCGCAGGTTTTGGTGAGATCAACTATAGTAAATGAACTTCTCGATTAGTTGTTACCTTTTTGTCGTTTGTTTTATTTATACTAACGATATTATATGTACATGATCTTCCAAGTCTGAAAACGGATTGTTATTTCTAGATATCATGTGGTTCGGATTCATTTTCAACTATGTTTCTTAATAAAGGTACTGGTCACTGAAATACATCTATAGGTATGACACTTTGTTTCCTTATGGATTTGTTTGATCCAAGCCTCTTTCCAGATTTCAGGTCCTAACATTGTTTTTAGTTTCTTAGTGCTACTTTTAAGCAGCTGTGTGGATAAGCCACCTCACTAACTTCTGTAATGTTGATGAATGTGTTATCAAGGCTTTCGTCATTTTTACAGATAAGTATTAAAAAGTTGTTATCGTTAAAGTATATCACTGGTTGTCTCATACAGAAAGTCTTCCTCACAGATATTCGGCGAGAAAGATATCTCTACAATATGCAGTCTTTCGGTATGTAGTTATGTGTATTGCCTATTGTGTATACCTATCTATTGGGAGACGTTTCAACTCCAACTTTGGAATCGTTGTATTGTATGTATTGCTTTTGCATTATTTCTTGGATGTTCTCTGAGAAGTACAATTTTCAGTCCTCTCAAACTCATTATTTCTCAAATGCAATCATGTGAAATTCATATTTAATTGTGTACTACAGCAAACTACCTAGACAGATATGATTGGATGAATATTTCAGCAGCAATTTTTTATTGCTCGAAATTTAAATGGATGTTATTGTAGTATTATATATTATAGTTTGTTCCAGAACTGAACACTGGTAACATCGTCTTCAGTGGTTTGAAATTGTATTTTTTTTTATTTTCACACTCGGGTTCAGTTCAATTCTGGGATTTATTTTAAAAACACAGTCCAATTCAATATAATTTATTTCCACTACTCAACACATTTTATATTCACAGAATTATATACAATTTATCTTGAACACCTGATCTTTACTAAACGGCAATCGATTACCGAATGAATCCTCCCGTCAGCTCTTCGTATTTATATATGGCTTCTCGAAATTCTCCATAAGGTCAAAGAGCCGCCGAGAAATTTCCTTCAGTGACTTTCCAGTTCTTCGAGATTCCTGAAATATCGGATGAATGTCGATTCCATATAATTCATGAATTCTCCTCACCAAGTTATTAATATTTTAAATGAGGCACATTCGAAAATTATTGGACTGGCTATGTCAGCATACAAATACGGCCTAACCTACATAGTAATTTTTATAATAGGCTTGAATATTGTATGAGACACGCCAAAATCAATTTGAAAATTCATTATAAGGTTTAATATTTTGTTTAATTTATGGAATAAATATTAAGTTTCATATTTAATCATATTTTTAAATTTAAAAGGTAGTAATTGGAATGTGTTCATCGCCCTGTGTCCAGAGTGTTGCTTAAATATTCATGAATTTGAAGACCGTGCTACTAAATTCCCCGCACTGCTATACAAAATGAATACTAAACTGATTTACTTGACTTGAATAATGTGGATTTGGCGAAATAATTAACGAACTACGTGAATGGTCCCTGTGAAATAACAAAGTGCTCGCTTTCTGTAATTTCATGTATAATAGGAATAATAAAATTCTCCATATTGGTGTTAAATGTTTGACTCGTCCAGTTAATTTTCTTTTATTCATTGACATTTTACAGTTTGCTGTTTCAAACAGATTTTAATTTGACGATATTTGAACCTCGTTATAGATTTGAAGGACTTAAATTACAAAAAAAGTTGAAATCCAAGCTGTAGTTGACATTAATATTAAAAAAGAATTTTAATTCTTTGACTTTCTTCCATAGAACAGTCCTATTAGCCAACTACACTCTTTTAGCCATTGACCTTCAGAATTAAGATACTTTCGTAGAAAAAATATCTAATTTATTTCTAATATTCATCTAAAGAAATATTAATTTCATTTTATATCCGAAAATTAACTGACATATATATCACAATCCTGGAAATTCATACTACCCGACTACAATAAGAAAATTATTTTATATTGTTTGCTATTATAATTTACATTTAAAAAAGAACCGACTTCAGCCGACTTAAAATAGAAACAGTTTATAAACCGTGTACAATCAATAACTATTTTCAGACATATCTATTTTATCTGATTTAATTTTTAATTAAGATAGGTACAATGCAATTGAAAATTATGGCGTATTCTTATTCTAATTTTTATTGTTTGTCTATATTTTCCAAATATCTTTTAACTTCTTTATTTGTTTTATTATTTGGACCACTGTCTATAAATGTAACTAATTCACGCTATATTACATCCACACTTTGCGTGCTTCTGTGTACTGGTCACTCCTATATAACTTATTGGTCTATCATTTTCTGAATCACCCTGTACAACTATAAATCAATTCAACACAATATTACAATGGTCCTGATATGAAACCACCCTGTATAAGTACAAATCCTCTTCACGCTATTGACTCTTTCTATTTTTCTAGTGTTTAAATTATTCCTGTATACCAATGATTCTACTTCGCCCCATATGTCTAGTATTCCATTTATGTAACTGCTCATGGTTTACCCTATATAACAAAATTCATCTTTTTGAACCACATTTTATGACTATAAATTTACTCTACCATTTATTTCAATCACCCGGTATATGCAACTGCTTCTAAATTTTTTTAAACCCATGTCTATAATTATACCCCGTCCTACGTCCTATAATTCAAATATCCTAACTGTTTATGCTTATGTAACAAATTTTTGATACACCCTCAATAACAATAATTTTACCCCACCCTTACTTCAAACTACTTATGTTCCAAACTATATAACTTTTTTAAACAGCTCTCTATAACTGAAATTATACTCCACCTTATATTTCAACCATCCTGTATATTCAATTGGTTTTCAAAGCCTTTTGTATAACTGTAATTATTGTCCTTTCTATTCCGCAAATACAATGTTTTAGAACCACCCTGTATAACTAATTCAATTCCAACTTAAATTTCAACCATCCTATGTATACAACTGCTTATGTACCACCTAATATTACATGCACGCACAAATACACACCTTCAACCGTATTCCACACAAAAGAGATCGCCGAAATAACAAATTTTCGGTTTAATAAGGTAATGGAATATTTTCTGCAATTTCTCGCGACTGTAACTTAACTTCGCTTCTAAAATAAACTGACTTCAAAAGCGTCAATATTAAAATCATTACAAACACCATGTACGACATACTTTCATGGCATATCTGAACTAGATATTTATTATGAAAATTTGACATTTACCATTATGTTTACAGTTTTTGTGCATATATTTTTCCGATTTTCAGTAAAATGGTATGTTTTACGTTCTAGAAAAATGTACGGAATCAAGTTGGAACATATCTTTGTATAATACAATTTATAAAATTCAAATTGTGTGAGACGTTTTAGAGAAAACAGTGAAGATTAATTGAAAATCGCTGAAATCTAGTCCCTTATTTACTTTTTTTTAGAAAACCGTAAATCTCATGTTATAGACAATTATGTGGAACCTTTCTGTAATGTGCCCTAATATAATGTGTTTAAGTCATTAAAATTGCCCAAGGAGTAATCGCTCCACATATATAAAAAAAATTGTAGACGAATTGATAACGTCCTCCTTTTTGGAAGTCGGTTAAAAATAAGATATTTAGCTTTAATTTCAAAAACACCCTTTAATTCAGCTATATAAATGTTCTGTAGCATAAATTATCCTGAAAAAATATTTGTTTGTGAGCCAACAAACCAGAAAAGATGTTTAGAGCGATTGCAATTAGCACGAACAGATTCAAGGGGTAATATTGTATCTTAGTCAAAGGTTTTTATGTGTAAAGATCACTTAGATGTAAGTATATTTTTGTTTTGAAATTACTATTGATAAAAGACCAGTCCTTAAAGAGAAAATATTGAGCACCAGATTTTAAATAAAATCTGTGAACGAATTATACTAAGTAATATGTATATTATGTCGGCCTAAACATACATATCGTGACTGTACACCTACAGAAATAAATTCTCAATGACTTTTATTATTCTTAAAGAAACTTACATTGTTTTAACTATTTTTAATTCGGCGGCACAAGGGCTTCGTCAGGAAGGGTCAGGGGGTCAGCTGCCCCCCTCCTAAGCCTCTTTCTTGTGCTCATTGGCATTTCATATGTGACATTAACCGTTTAATTGCTGACTTCCCTACCCAACAGCCAAAACCTACCATTCCTAGCAACGCCCTTGCCGCGTCGTAAAAATCACCTTTTTTGGAGAAAAGAACAATTATAAACGCGCCTATATTAGGCAGGTTATTGTTATCAATTGCACGAAAATGGTCTCAATGTTTAGATCCGATATGGGCAAAGTAAATTATTAAAATCAGATTATGGCGAAAAGTCTAAAAACGGTGTTAGAAATAGCTCAAAAAACCGAAAATAACTCAAGAAATCCTATAAACGCGAAGTTTATTTATGTCAACCAATCACAGAGCGTTTCACAGATAATAAAAATTTAAGCAAAAAAATTAAGTGCATGTAGACATAATGAGGAAAATACATGTTTTACAGTATCTAATATACGATTTAATGAGAAATTTAGTAACAAAACTAAGTAGTCGGCAAAATTTTGGACCCAAATTGATGTAAATTGTCAACTTTCGATAGTAATATAAAATGTTTTATAGAACTCCTCCCTAAGATATGTTCTTAGCAGTTTTCTAATGTACGCAATTTATATATTATTCAAAAAAAATATTTGACAATATTTTTAATTCAATATTGTTTATTTTCAGGTGCCGGAGAATCAGGGAAAAGTACAATAGTTAAACAAATGAAGTAAGTATACTTAAAATTGACTTTATTTTCACATTTTGCTATTGCTGTTTTACCTTGCCATTTACTAATAGCATAGTGATTATAAATAGCGCAAAGATTGTATTAATTCAAAACAAGTAAAATTTCGTTCAATAATTTATTTTGCTTAGAATATTTCAAAACATCAAATTGCAACAGTTATTCTTTCTAAAATAATGTTCCTGGTGAGTTCAGTTATTGATTAGAGTTTTACATATACGGTTGCAAGAAATTTCTGTTTCAATTTATTAACTCAAGTGCAACAGAAATGGAAAACTCATTAAAAGGTCACCGAATAAATAAAAAGTCCTATGTTTAGAATCGGATGTTTTCCACCTGACAAGTGATTATCACTTCATGTTGCCTTCTCTATCCTGTTCGGATATCTTAGTTTGGTGTGCAAAAAATTTCCTATCCGACTCCGCCATAATGTACGAAGAATATCGCAGGATAGAGACAGCTAAGGGCACGGGCGCTGATATTCTCGGCGCGTATGTATGCGTCTCTCTCTAGATGTTTCCATAGAATATTTCTTACACCAGAAATAAAAACATGGTAAGTACTAATTTACAGTGCACGAAATAACAAGAATGTAACTTGTTTTGTGTCTGTATGGAGTGGGCTAATAATTTACCAAAGAATACAAGAATATATCTGTACATTAGATAGGTTTTGAAAATCGTGGTGGTGTCTACACGACAGTCATCGATTTAGAATACAAAACATCAATTTTTGGTATTTTTGTCCGTCTGTCTGTCTGTTTAGTACTCCTTTTAATATATAGAATACTTTTTATTGCGATGAAATACTTCATTTCGAAGGGGAAATAGAGAAAAGAGGAAAGTACGGAATTTAACCTGTTTAAATGCTGTTTCTCAGCCTGAATCCCCTTCAAAAACTACTAGATGGATTTTGATGAAATGTAGTGTGGAAATCCAAAAACAAAAAACAATTCTCCAAACTTCTTTCGAGGTAGCTTGCATTGCACATATATCGTGATAAGGCTAGAAAGGGAGAGCAATAAAAAGAGCATCATGTTATCTCATTTGGGGGTGGAAGCAGCCCCAGTGAACTACATGCTGGACGTATTTCATCCTAAGCACACCCCATTCGAGTGAAATAGCTTCTTGCTCTCTCTCTGTTGCCCTCTCCTTTTAGTGTTCTCACAATGTTTGTGCATTGTAGGCTACCTTCAGAAATAAATGCTCCAAGGTATCACGTTCAGCTGAGTTTGAGTTTGACATTAAACGTCAGATTGTAAATCAGATTTTAAATAGGCCTTTTTATATTCGAAATTTTTTTGTTGCCTTGCGTCATTTTTTTCGAGCAGTTGTCAGACCATTGGCATGTAAATACAATGATTTTTTGCTCGAAAAAAATGACAGAAGTTGACGCTTGCCCACTAGAAATTTTCGAATATGAAAAGGCCTATTGTGTTTTATTTTGAATTTAACAGTGGTTAACCATCGTTGAATAAGGCTTTCATTATTTGGACGACCAGTGTGTAATTGGAACCTGCAGTAATACGTAATAATATTCCGATACAATTTCAGACTAAAATATTCTTAGTTTCTATATATTTTTATTACATTATTCAGTTTGAGACATTCTATAACATTGGAAACACTACTGTTCATTATTTACCAGAAAGAAATACATTTATCAATATCCTATTTACAATACCAAACGCTGTAATACGGTGACAATACACAACGACATAAACATGTTTTTTATGTATTCATAGATATCGTTTCCATTTTGGTGGTTTTGAAAACAATCGTTACAATTAACACTTTGCAGGAAATGTTTTCCAACACGAATTCAATTCCACAATTACGTGATAAATTTAGAGCAGGAAAATGAAAGTAATAGATCATAAAATATCAACCGTTACGTATTTAGTTTGTTATCCTATCCCTTTAATGATATTAAACATTGCGTGTATAACGGATGATTTCCCTCTTCACATGTTCTAAAAATAATTCTCGAACAACGAACGTTGAACATTATGAAAAAGGTACTTTTTTTCATTAATATAAGTGAGCGAGCATTGAAACATTCCATCCGATATATTAATGTTTAAATATTGATTCAAGATAACACGCTTCGAACCGTCATGAGTTTGATTTTGTGTTGTTACAACTAGATCGTTTCGATCGGCCGAGAAAACATTTAACGTTTATAACAATAAACTTGTGACGACAAACAGATAAGCCGAAAGGTTCCTCCTTATGTCGTACCTGGTACTATTGTTTGATCCTCCTCGAACTTTATCAATCAATATTACGTGTATATGTTGTCGTATGCATATTGCATTTCAACGTAATTGATTATAATCATTCAATATGGAAGCAATTTGCGAAATGAATATTTTATGTTCAAACAGACAGGGTATAGAATAACTCAAACGGCTTTTGTAAAGCCATTTCTGAATGATTGAGAAGGTACATATATATTTTGATTGTTCATGTTGATTCAATAATACAGCTTATCGAACTTTAAAAACTACATATTTTCAATTTGAACAAAGCTTATATAGACGAGATTTTGGAATGGCGATGGGTTCTTTTTTGTTACTCATAGTAAGTAACATATTTATGAAATGTTTTGAGGGAACCTTTATCTTCAATTCTACTGGAAAACCTAAAGTGTGGTGGCGCTATGTTGGTGACATATTTGCAATCTGGGAACATAGCACAGTCTATTTATACTCCTTTTTAGACTACATTAATAGTAAAGAACCCACAATTAAATTTACTCTTGAAATGGATAATGGAAAGCAACTTTCATGTTTAAACGTATTGATTGAGCGTGTTAAACATACATTTTTGCTACATGTATTTACAGAAACTCAACACTTATCAATGTAATCTTTACATCATGGATCTACAAAGAACAAACTATTTAGTTTACACTAGAACTTAAGCAGAATAACAAATTATCTTTCTTAGACATTTTAATAACTAAAACAGAATCGTCATTTGAAACAGCAAACTGACTCACACTAACAGGTATCTCAACGTTAACTCTAATCATCCAAATTCAGTAAAAAGAAAAAAACGTTTATAAAAAATGTAATTTTTGTCAATAAATTACCAAGAAAAAATCATTGATAAAGAATTTAAACAAAATTGAATACTAAACGTTCGCTAAAAACCAACACCAAATTTCACCAAGCAACACGGACTCCCAAGATAATCACGTCACTACAATAACTATACCATACATACAGGGTCTATCAGAAATACCAAAAAGAGTGAGAAACTGATATAATATTAAAACATCATTTAAGACAAGAAATACACTAAAATCAATTATATCAAAAACAAAACAAAAAAAAGAACTCAATATACAAAAATTTTTATAAAATCCCCTGCGAATGTAATACATTCTATATTGGAGAAACCTCTAGAGCTCTAAATGTTCGAATAAATTAACACAAAAGTTACATTAAAAAACGACAGTTTGAAAAATCCAAAATTTGTGAACATGCTTGAGACCTTGGTCATAAAATACAATTTCAATATTCAGTTATATTACACAAAGAAACGAAAACTAAAAGAGTCTGTTTTAATTTGGTTAAATGAAAACGATTGTATCGCTACTTCCTCCCTGGAGTTCAATCGCTCCTGGTTGCCAATGATTAAGGAAGAAATTGCTAATGGTCATGTCCTTATGAACAACCCAATATCGGGAACCATGCCTTAAGAACCATCTTAAGGTTTTTCTTAGGTTTTCCCTTATGATTTTAATGGGATCACTGAATCAACAATATCCTTTGATCGCATTTTTGGCATATGCAATATCTTATAACAAAGTCACACCTACGAGCGCCAGATAAAATTCTGAAGCGCCTTTCAAATTCTTCAAAGAAAGAAACTTTATTATTATATGATCTCTAGAGTTTCTGTGCTACCCTGTATATTATCAAATTAAATTCTCTTAGTTACGTCATAAGTCAAATAATGGATATTGCCAAATATTTTAATTTGACATTTTAGAATTGTGCCTTTTTTCATTGTTTTAATAAAACATGGTCCGACAACGATTCCTGATGAGGAATTATTAAACAGATAAGTAGACTTTAGTAACCAGAAGCATGAGCAGACGGGTACGAGAACTATACGAACCCACCTGATGATGGCAGAGCTTGATTTCAAAGTGAAATAGTTTCGAGTAATTTACTGTGAATTTGATTGAGAAAGATAAAGAAGATTTATTTTTGTAGTAAATTTATCGTTTGTACCAGAAAATCCTGATCAATATCTATTTTCCATATTCCATACAAAATCTGTTTTTCAGCATGTGGAACCCATAAAATTGACTTTACAGCAAAAGTTATCATGCTCACCAATATCTGAAGTGTCCATCTCTTAATATATGCGAAGTCAAAGTGCTTGATTTTCGTTTCTTAATTTATTTAACACATAAGCTCTCATAATGCTTTAGGTGCTATTTTTTCTAAGCGTTTTGTTATTTCATCATTCATTGCAACTAGCTGTCGTTTCTTCATTCGTGAAGCGAAGCACCTTCAGAAGTCTAAAAGTTGTAAACTAAACTACTATGACTATAACTACATTCTTAACATTTTCTTCTCACACTAATCTTCTTACTTTCTCAGTGCCACTGTTAATCGATATAATTATTATTAGCTTTCCAACAAGAACTCAAGAAACTATCATGTGGTTTATTTTCAACTTCCTCAAATTTAACTGAGGATATACACTTGGACTTGTTGCCGACCACGGTTACGTAAAATCCGATATTCCAGCAAGACAGCGTTCCTCCCCATTATGCATTATCTGTATTCTGTATGGCAGTTTTTGGATGAAGGATTTTCTTGTTGATGAATAGGGGGGGGGCGCTTCAGATTCATCATTTCATGAACAGTTAGTGTGTGGAGATGGATGGTGGACAAATTAATTTTAATTTATCTAATGCATCCACAGCGCATACCTTAAATTTAATCAAAAGGAAAATGAAACGCTATTTCATAGAGGATTTAATGCCGTTTGAAAAGATGGTCCATGAGGAGATGGAATCAATAGGACCACTTGTTCCAAAGGGTTCAGGCCAGAGTTTATAAATATTCCACACAAAGCTGGACATTTCCAATAGGCCACTCCGTATATGTTGCAATTGAAATGAATATTTTATGTTCAAACAGATGGTGGGTATCGATTAAGTCAAACGGTTTATTTTATTTCTATAAGAATTACATTAACATTTTCCTTTTATAATTAATAAATATTGTTCACTTTTCAACAATGTGGGTTAACATTTATTTTATAGGCGTTCGGATTGCATTCTTATTCACTCAACGAGATTTAATGCTACATGCCTAACATGATATGTGCCTATTTAATCATTTATGTGAACTTTCACACGTTAATAGGTGTCACATAATTATTGTTATCAAATTAAATAGTATCTTAGTTTGCTGCTTGTCAGGTTCATTTCATAAATTGGAGGGCTGGTTTCCATACAACTCGATTTGTTTAGGCATTTGTATATTAATTAAATGTAAATACATCAACAGCCGAATATAGAAAAAAAAGTGACTAGCACAGACAGATATACATCAAGCTTTTAAAAAAACGTACGTCTCCTGTGCGATAAGATTAATTATTATTATTTATATTTTCGGTTATTATTCCTACACAGAGAAATTTGACTGAATTCAGATGATTTTTTAGTGAAAGAAGATCCAAACATCATGATTTATTATAGTTTCCACGGTGGTGGTTACTACTATAATATCTTTAGACTCATCTGGCGAGCATTTGCACCCGCCCCATTGAACACCTTTGTCGAAGCACATTAATTTTTTTAATTATTTGATATTTTGAAAATATTTGGGTAATGTTGCACCCATGCCAACTCTACCAACTCATTGTGTTCTTTAGGACGTCAGTCAAATTGCTATCTAACCTAACGTGTGTGATGTGAGTTAAAATATACTAGAATTATTATTGTATTGTTTGGAAATCACTTGACATCAGAATGAATTATATCGAGAAGCAACTTGTCAATGGAGCAGCTAGTGAACCCATTAGAATAAAGGCGGGGCTAAGACAAGTATGTATTCAATAAATATATAGAAAAGACCAATACATTTATATATATATATATATATATGTAATGTTTTTATTGTCACACACGGGTTCTGTTCAGTTCTTGGATTTATTTAAAAAACACAGTCCAACTCACTCTAATTTATTTCCACTACTTTAACACAATTTATATTCACAGAAACTACTATTTACATTTTATCTTAACTATACAATACGACCGTCGAAAACTGAATGCCTCCTATCGCCAGCTGTTCATATTTATATATTTCTCTTCAAATTGTCTGGTAAGTCCACGAACCATCGGGAAACGTATATTTGTTTTTAAGTTTTCGCGGGCACTAAATGTTTTAGGTGGCTTCCGGGAATTCATCCGCGTAGTTGATAACTGATCCCTGCCGGGATCGATGGTAAAATGACGACGTTTCGGCAGTCACATCAGGTCGGTTCGCATAATTCTCGTAGCCTTCTGCTTTCGCTTCTTAGTATTCGAGTAACTAGAAGCATTTTCCGGTAAATGTGCACATTTGCGTCCTCGTTTTGGTAATGTGCATTCAACTAACATTTACAATTTCAAATAAGGGAAATGTACATTGAATTCACAATGACCATGTCGTTTTTGTAAATGTGAGCATACAAAATACGAAATCGCAAGTGCTAGTAATGTGGTGCGCATGCGCACTTGTAGTGGTACGCGATCTATCGTTATTCTAGGCATGAATTCACCATTTGCGAAGTTTATATCAAATTATAGGAATTCAGTCCCTTACTGGTGGACAAGGTTTTAAACGATGCACCTGTAAAGCAACATGTTTCTCAAAAAATGCAGTTGTAAAAATGCTGGAATGTTATGTAATTCCAAGTGTCAGAATAGCAATTCTTGTTCAAATAAATAAAACTTTTTTCATTATGAAATTTCAATATTTAAACATTTAACTATTATAATAAAGAAAAGTATGAAATTATTATTATTTGTTTGATTCCCATCGTATTGGTCCTGAAAAACTAGGATGAAAATTGTATTTATGAATATTGGGATCATAACCTACGACATATTATATAATATGCAAAGAAAAGTATGTTTTGTTTGTCATTTACATTTTTGAATTAAAATAATTTTCGTTGTTGAAAGCCTTTTGTATTATGTTTATTTAAATAAATATTTTTTTACTGTAACAACATAATTTATTTGTATTCCAACTTTTCTTAAAACAAAAAGGGTAGAGTACACATTTGCCGGGAAATGTACATATACATTATATTCAGTTCACATATACCTAACTTTTTGGGAACTGTACACATTTTACGGTAAAAGTGTACATTTCCCAAGAGTGTACATTTACCGTAACATATATATATATATATATATATATATATATATATATATATATATATATATATATATTTGTTATATATATAATTATAGGGAGCATTATTAAAAGTGTTTAACCCATAGAATTAAAAAGGGCCAACCAGCATATGGCCAACTAAAACCAGTCTGGGATTCATGACAAATATCAAAGAATGTCAAGATTAGCCTTTTTAACACAAATGTAAAGTCAGTTTTGTTATATGGTTATGAAACGTGGAAGGTCACCAAAGAAATATCATCAAGGCTTCAAACATTTAGTAGCAGCTGTCTGGGCAGAATACTACACATTTTTTCGCCTGATACAGTCAACAGTCAATAATCGCCAGGAACTCAAGAAAAAGGAATATTCTTAGAGATAAAATACATAAAATTGGACTGGATTGGGAATACCCTAAAAAATCACCGAAACTAGCGCCAGTAAAAGAAGACGAATACTCCCAATTCATAGTTGAAAACGATCAGTTTTTGGTCGAGTTGAGAGAGGTCGGGAAAACATGGAGCGAGGTAAAGATAATCGCACAATATCGAAGGAGATGAAAGCCTTCATGGAGCCCCTATGCTCAACCACGGAGTGAGAGGAAATCATATCTAAGGGCAATCTCACTATAGTCAGTTTATCATTTTTTATCAATATATAAATGAAACCCTTAATAACCATATTTCGAATTTTTGTTTATGAATCACTTAGTATTAACGTCGTTATTTTTCTAGCGTTACTCAGTAAATTAATCATTACAATATGGCAGTCCCAAAACAATCAACAGTAACTGTTTGGGAAATTGTTAAACCAACTTTTATGATTTTTGCCTAACTTTTAAACCGACAACAAATTGAGTGTCCTGCATGCATCCCCATTTGCTGACTTTTGGTAAACATTATGATCAACTATGTAGCATCCAATCCAATTTTAACGTGCTTGAAATACACCTCAAAATTGCTTTCTTTTGAATACGCTCAAATATGGAATACATATGATTTTTGGCTACTCCGGTTTTTAATTTTTATCAATTTGGGTTAGGTGTAAGTTTAAAATTACCGGTTGTTTATCGGTTTTACGTTGCGTAGGAACACCCCTTATATTTTCTACACGTCTTTTGTAATGACACTTCACAAAGATATTTCTAATCAGATGATTTTCGTTGTTGCAACGATGAGTAACGCTAAAATTCTTTATTGACTAAATAACGAAAATTAAAAAAAATCTCTAAATAGGTCGTTTTTTGTTTGTTTACTGTTATAGTGGATAGGAAGACGGAGACACTGAAATGGGCCCTAGAACTTAATCTGTTACATTTTTTATAGAGTTATTTAAAATTTAATCTTGAGGGAATCAGATAACAAACAATTCTACAAATTATTATACACAAATGTAATCACCGCTTAAGTTATTGTGGTTATTGTGGATTGGCCAATGGAGAACAATTTGTATATTATTCTAAATTTGACCTCATTTTTTATTTGTTTTTCGTCGTTTACAACAATAGTTGAATAAGTACATATAATTGTTTAATTACTTAATCCTGTATTTATTTCGTAAAATATAAAAATTGTAATGAAAGTATTTGTTTCATTTCTTAAGAATTTATTTAAGCGTCAGTCACCCCTGTTAGTGGTAATGCTGTACGTCGTGGTCATTCATCCTCTAGATTATTATGGAAGGTTTGTTTCATATTGTGAATGAAACTTTATAGGCGGTTTCATTAGACTTCTTGTTTACTCTTTTGCCTTTTCTAAGTGCATTTTTATAGTTGTTTTGCCATTCAGAAGCTACTATCTGTTGTAAATCTGTTAATAATCGTAACATTTATGACAATGAGTTTTTTATATGAGGTAAAAGAAGTCAATTTCATTCACTATGTGTTTTAACGTCTGGGTTTACTCTGTATAAGCTATCAAAGACCTGTACAGTTTGTCCTTACAGTGGTCTAGCAAATTTTCCTTCTGGAGATATTGTGAGTTGTGTCCACCTTTTGCATCTAGGACGCCATTTGATCAATACTTTAATATTACATAACATTATTTTAGCTATTTATATCATATATTATTAAACTATTATTTTTACTAGTACACCTATACGGGGTATTCTCAAACTTGAGGTAGAAATTCGTTTTTATGGAACTTCAGTATAAGACAGTTATAAATAATAATATTCTAGTTCAAACTTTTCACCATTTATTTTCATTTGTTAGATAACATCACGATCATTTTCAATGCGCTTTTGTAGTTCTTTCGAAATATTTATTCCCCATAGTGATAAACTAACTCCACGACATAATAATATTCACCGGGTAGTCCATTTGTTCAAAATTACTGACCCATAAGCATGCTATTTTCTGAAAACTGTTTTTTTTTTATATAGCTTGCACATATTCTACTGTCCAATATTGTTGTGAAATTTATTTACACCATTCTTTGTAAACATGGTCTCATGGGAAACCAAAATAAATTTGGTTAAATATTCATTTATGTTATAATTTAGTAAAATCTATTAAAAAAAAATCAATTCTTAAAATATAATCTAGAAGAGAGTATTCGATATCTCTGACAGCTGAAGTTAACCTGAAAATTTTGTCATAACATTCTAATCTAGGACTTACGAGATAACAGCAATTACATGGAACGGCTCCAGATTCGGAACTTATGTGTGCGTCAACAAATATCCTTGCATTGTAACGCTTCTACCCCTTGATAATGGTAGTTATAAAGCTATTCTTGATCGATTACTTTTCGCACTTTACTATGAACAACTTCTGCTTGAACTGCAATTGGCCGAGTGTCTGTTAATGGATCGTTTTCAATCATTTCAAAAAGTGCTATCTCGACGACTATTCATATGGAGGAGGCCTTCCAGCTTGACCTTGTTGCTCCTTTACATACCCTGTGTCGCGCGAAGTCTTATAATTTATTAAACAAACATCCACGGAGTAGGATGATTTCGTAAAGGGAACATTTCCGCTTATAAACGGAATCGTATTCGGAAACTTGCAAACACCATTGTGGTCATACTCATTATCAGTGGTAAACTCTGTATTTTACTTGTTTGTTTGTTTTTTTTTTGTTCAATTGTATTCATACCATTGAAAATGAGGTCTGATTTAGACCTTCAAACGTTTGGACTTTTGAAATATACAGACGTTCAAGTTTATGTGGTAGTTATTTCCAAAAAACTCAGAAAAAATAAAATCCCTATTTTACGTTTTTAAATTTCCATTTTTTAAAACAGTTATAAATAGTTGCTTTATTTGGCAATTTTTATTGTGACTTGGAGCTTATGATCAAATAGTTATAACTCTCTGTAACTTTTATATAAACGATTTTTGCTGATCCAACATCTTTTTGCGAGTTCCACAAGCCGTTAAATTGTGAATAACCTGCATATTATGTGAGATAAAAATTGACTTTGCGCTTTCATCAATATTAGTAAAACTTAAATATTTGGCATGTAGAGCGTTAAAAATATGTATATTCGTATTCTATAATCCGGATTATTTATATTCTTGTTTACTTCTGGTTCAGATATGATTCACGAATTTGGCAAAATTTTCCCCATAATTAATTAATTAATATTTATACTTGAAATTATTATACTTACATCTTATAATATTTGTGGGAAATTACAATTTAAATTTAAAAAAATGTGGGTGAAGTAAATTGAAGGGAAACTGATAAATAAATGTTTTTATCGATAATTGTATTTAACACTGCTAGGAATATCAAGAGAATCTTCAAAAATGAGTTCATTTGATTAAGCGCTGTGACTGGCAATACAATTCTAGTATATTTTGTAAATAAATATGATAAAATTAGCTTGTTACCTGATATTCCTAACTTTTAAAACAGGCATTAATTATTAAAGAAATAAACTGAAATTTTTCTAATTTTTCACGGTTTCGTTTGGAGATTATAAACATTTTTTGTCAGCGCCATATCAATGCTTTTTCACGAGAGTAAAAGTTATCTTTGGTTTCACCAAGTTCAATGTAAATTGTTTGGCATGATCCCAAGCACATATATTACAAACGTCATCTACCATGTGTTTTTAAATCTTGTCTGACTTTTTTTTGGAGTGCTGGCGCATGTTTGTATTCGGATATAAGCTTTTGTGTTTGTGAGGTCGATGATAAATGAAAATAAAATGGAATTTAGCACGGTAAAAGGCGTACACTTAAACCACGAACATGCTTAAAAAATATTTAGAACGAAAGTAAAGAGCATTTTCATTAAGTATGGAAGGACAAAAGGAGACCACATATCTGCTGCCTAAAACCTCACAAGCACAAAAATCGTATTTTATAGGATTAAAAACGGGTTATTTAATATTAATTCTTGAAATCTCAATCCTCTAATAAAAGTGAGGTTATATTGTATTTTTTTATCAAGCAAGTGATTCTATTAACTACGGAGTAATTATAAAATTCCGTTAATCAGTATCGACTGCTCTATTGTTTTTCTAAACAGCTGTAACAGTCAATAGTTACAACATTGCCGTTTGTTTATTTTTCTAGTTCCTAATTCATTGTCAGTTATTGTAAAATATCTGAAAACTTTTTATATTTCTGAAAATCGAGTTTCTAAAATATTATTTCTTTGGTGAATTCTCACCCAATTTTTTTTTATTTTGGAAACATTGTGTTGCTTCTGGTAATCTCCATGACCATAGGCAGCCACACATTAGGCTTGAATGGAATTGTCTATATGAAACCTTTTCGTTCATGGCAGTACATAATTAGAAAAATAATTTTATGTAATAATTGCCTATAATAGCGACTCCTTTGTCTAGAAATAAACAATTTCCAAAAAACAGGTATCACCTTAATTATACAAAGGGGCGAAATGTTCTTATGTTTCAAAGATTGTATAGTGGTAACAAACCTAACAACAAATACTTTCTATTGCTTTGACCAGTTTTAGCAAAATGAACACTCATTGTTTATTTTGCACAATTTTTTTGATTTTATATAAAGTTTTCTTGTAATAATATTGTATGATAGGAAAAGCTAGTGTCCTCAATAATTTGTTTGATACGCACGTGTATATCTTCAAGTACTACTTCACATTAGCAAGTTTTGACAGAGTAAATCGATACAATTGAATAATGTTCCTGTTATATCAAAATACTGTTATCTATGAAAACAATAAAGGAACCATTAACATTTTGTACAAAAACTACGTACTTTCAGTTAACCCATAACTTCTACCAACAAGATTTTAGTGTGGCCATGGGTTCTTGCCTCTCACCAGCATCAAATAACAAATAACATCATTCAAATTAAACGTTGTAACAATGTTCATGGAAAATTCTGATAACTATTCTTAAGGAATAAATCTTATATTTTGTGACGATGTTGATTATTTGGAATCAGAATCTTGAAGAGTTACATAAATTATTAAACGACATAAATAACGAAGAACAAAGTCCATAATTTAAACAACAAAAATTTAAAAATTAAAATAAAATCCTAGACGTTTTGACGTCAAAACCAGAATCTAATTCGAAACAGAGGTTTACAAGAAACGGATCAAGATTGCAGTAGTTTCTGGGTGTCTTTACACTGTGAGGTCTATGTTCTTTATGTGAAATCGTGGTGAGGTTTAGGGCAGTTCATGTTATTTTTTGCTTATAGGTCTCTCGTACCCATCTCTTTTGCATTAATCCTCGTGTTTTATTAATATTAGTACTTAGTTGTTATCTAGTAGGTAAACCAGTTAAAAATATTTCTGTGTATTATATATAACAATATGTTTAAAAATAGTCATGATTGTCTTTATATAGATTTTACGTAGCATTCATTACTCAGCACATTTCAAAAACACTTTGAATGGCTAAGCCAATTAATTTTTGGAAATTCTCCAAATAAATTACAGAGATTACTGACTTACTAATATTTTGTTTAATCACCGGAACGTTTTATTGCAGCTTCACGAATATATACCTTTTATAATAATTTTTTATTTAAATAACTTACCCTTTGTCCTTATTTGCAGATACTTAAGTTATAGTTTTGGTAGTGGTTTCAATATTTCGTTGATTTAATGTTTTGACCTATTTGTAACTTTCTCCTCGATTTACCGAAAAGAGGAAAGCATCCATAACTCCGTTATTTTTATGAATAACTATATCGAGTATTATATCGTTGAAAAGCTCTAAAAATGTCCGATTTTTTGAGGTCATAGCCAACTATGGTTTCCATTCAAAAAAAGATAAGTTTGTGTCATATCTCGAAAACGAGACTTGTCACGCAAACGAGGACGTGACAATCATATTCGGGAAACAATTCCCTTCAATTTTGATATTTACACTTTTTTATAAAATCAAAAACAAAGGAGCTAGAGGGATTTGACTAAATCGACAGAATTTCGTTTTTTCAAAATATCTAGTAAGCCATAACTTTTTACAAAAATCCGAAAGTGTCATTAAATTGGGCCAGTAAAACTACAAATCTTTCCCAATTTAACCATTGCTCTATCTCCGCTAGTTTCCGAGATCCCCATACTGATCATCAAAAAAAACTCACCCTGTATAATTTACTTTATAATACATCTTAATGGTATTTAATGCTAAAATCGATAGCAATAACGAAATCATATTAATTGTAGGTGTAGTTATCTCGTGTATTTTCTAAATACCTTGGTCATCAGTATTATTACATTTCCACATCAATTTTAATTAAAGTGAATTGAAGTATTATTTAATAAATTATTCATGACTTAATTGGCACAAATACTTCGATGTTGTCTGAATATAAAATAAATATATCTTATATAATGCAAATTAAATTATGTCGTGTTTAGCATTCTTGTTTATATAAATGTAATTTATGACAGGAGTATTCTGAAGGTAGCTTTTAGCATCTCCTAATTTATGTTTATCGCTTTTTGGACAAAACTCCTTACTTGAGAATAAAAACTGTATATTTAATAATTGAAAGCAAAGTCAGAATTAGGCCTTGACAAGTTTGGATTTTAAAATGTACAATTTTTCATTCCCAAAAAAAAAAAACATAAAAATTATCACCGAACGTTGGGAAAATGAGAAAATATAGTTTCAAGAACATCGAAATTTGTTGCACCTGCTGAGCGGGAGTATTTCTGGGATCAGCCACTGATCTACTATTCCTAGTTATAATGTATCCTATTTTAGCTCCACTTGAATCTCACCAGTCAAAAGTCAAAGCCCTAGTGATTTATTTTGTATTTAATATAAAAATGTCTAATGTTCAAGATATAGTTTTATGCCTATGTATAGTTTAATATTGTTTTGTGTTAATTTGTTTAAATAAGACGACAATTGTTCAATCAATGCGTCGCTGCTCTACATTCTCGGCGACCGTTACATGTGAGAACACGACTCAGCAGTCGAATTCAGTTTCGACATAAACACGTAAGTTTTTTTTGTTATTTAATGTAATACCGATTTGTCTACCCCATGCGAAGCGGCCGTGCGTCAGCACATTATAAATCGAAAGTTTGTTGGTTTTTTGGTGCAAGAATACATGTTATATTAGGCATACTATGCATCAAGATTCAGAAATAAGCAAGTGTGCACTGGTCTGTCTAAACTAGTGGTCGGTATTGTTTAAATGCTTTCAAATCGAGATTTTTGAAAATGATTAATATTTAAGAAATATGAGTATCAAAAAGGGTGGATCCTCCATAGAAAAGAGGCGAACACTTTATCGTAGCGGCTAAAGTTGGGAAAGGTTTTGATCTTTTAAACCTTGAGTATACGCAGAAAGCAGAATTTTACTAACACAACGTTCTGTTCCAATAGGGGAAGACAGGGCAAGAAACAATTCTTAATTTCCTAGTAATACTAAAACAACACAATCATATTATCTTATTTTAATCCGTTTTTAAAGAAATCTGATTATTGATTATCTATTACTACAGAAAATGATTCAAACTCTTAAATTAAATGTAATGACGAGATACTTAATTGTGTATTTCTCAAAACTCATGTGCCTAACCACCACACATTGACATTGTATCCCATCTTACAAAATTGCTAAATTACACTATCTTGCTCAATATATTTTCCTCTGTCCACTACTCGTAAACCTTACCTAAATGAAATATACCTATGGGTTTTTGTAAGCTCTTGAAATTGCAAGTTACAAATTCACTTTAGATTGCATATTAATATCATAGTGGGAGTGAAATATTAAAACATTTTGAAAATAGGTGTTATGGGTTATGCATTTATTAATTTCGTTTTAAGTGAACATCTTTTTATTTTTTTTTTCTTTTCGGAACATATTGTCTGATGCATTTTGGTGAGCTGCATTGTTTTCTTGTTCCGCTTTGGTACGTATTCTGAACACCTAGGATATGTGGAGCGTTCTATATCCGAGCTAATCTGATTTCCGTTTCATATTTCATATCTAGGTACTTGAATTCGAGAATTTAACTTTTCGAATTCATTACCCTTAAATTCCGTATGACGAAAAAGTACATAAACGCCCAGATTACTTGGAAGTATTAAGGTTTAGGGAAAGTTTTATAGAGAAAAGTTCTAAGAGTTTCAGAGGTAAACCCTGTGATGAGATTGATCATTGGTCTAGAGGTTAGTCAATGGTCCAAGGTTAGTTCAATGTCAAATTATTTTTTTTAAATAGAAATTCATGGTTTAGCCCGGAATAGGAATAAAGTGATACTAATTAGTAGTTACTAGTGGTTGATTTTGAATATTCCATCATAAACTCCTTTTTTACAGCCAACACAAGTCAACACGATTTATCAGTCTTTTTTGAGTGGTCAACTACTATCGAAAATGGTTGTGATAAGATATTGGAGATAACAGTCATCATTAGACATGTGAAACAGCCCTAAAACCAGGAAAAGGCCTGGTTGAAGTTGAAACCATTTCTGAATACAAAATATTCCGAGCATTCCAATTCCAGGCTTAAAAATAAGCGTTCAATGTCAAACCCTTCCAAGTTATTCAAGACCTTCTATAATTTTGCCTCAACCAGTACATCAATTGCTGAAACGTCTCCATAGAAGTACTATACCTACTGATAGAATACGTAAGGCTAGGCGCAAATTGGGACGCGTAGACATGACACAGCACAGCGCGAACTTTTGTAACGTATAGTATTGAATAGAACAGCGCAAATTGCCAAAAAGTGTCGCGAGGCACGACACGCGTCTA
Source organism: Octodonta nipae (assembly GCA_034190945.1). Classification (NCBI taxonomy): domain Eukaryota; kingdom Metazoa; phylum Arthropoda; class Insecta; order Coleoptera; family Chrysomelidae; genus Octodonta; species Octodonta nipae. The sequence goes on from CM067217.1 coordinate 46,752,269, forward strand.
CCGTCGGTCGCGTCGCGCTGTAGTTGAGACACAGTTTCTCGTGTCGCGCGTGTCAAGTGTTTTGAAAAATGGTAAGATGAGACGTTAATAGAGGCGGTAGCATATCAAAAAGGGTGCTATAATATAAAAGATACTAATTATATGAATACAAAGTAAAATATCAAATTTATTTGGTCGTAAATCATATATTTTGTGACGCAATTAGCTAGGAACTGTCTCTCAATATGCGGATCATCACGCGACGTGTGTGAAACGATCGGGTCGCGCCACTCGTGTCATCTCACCTCACACGCGCTCAATTTGCACCTTGCCTAAAAGGTATGGCACCTGTACAAAGTGGAATTGTAATATTGGATGACAGAGAAAGCAAACGTAGTGTAAATAACTGTCTCTGTCTAGAGCTGCAAGCACCTCACTTGACTGACGCAACAAGCACCAACCAGAAGCGAGCTTAGACAGAGTTAGATACGTCCACATAGTTTTCTGATTCTCTCACCGTGCGTTACAGTTTTCTAGGGGCCTAACGTACTCTCTACTTAAGTAATCTCTCTATGAGTGTTTCAGTTTTCTTACTAGTGATTTGCAATTTACCCCATATATCACTTTGAATTTGAGATATTTTGATTATTAAAAACGAAAAATATTTGATTTAAATTTTTAGTTTGCGAAGGCTTTTATACATGTCTAAGTAGTGGCTAAGCCATTATCTTTCAGGTTATTGGCCGGGCTTTAAGTACTTCTTACTTTGAGAATAGTTGAGAGTCATTGAGAATAAAAGTGAAAATCTGGTTTATGGTTTGAAAATCGATAATTCTGTGAGTTCGTATTATTGATTGTATACTCCTTTCAATTTTTTTGCTACGTGAGAGGTTGGGAATAATAAATGGTGCGATAAAATGTCATATTATTTTTGTGGATATTTGTATTGAAATTGCCAGCTTTAATTTTACAATGAAAAAGTGAAATATCGTGCAAAAATTGATTTTTGAGTGGAATTTTAGTGGATATTTACACTGAAGTGGGCATTGTTTTTCAATATGAAAAAGTGCAACGTCGTACAGGGTTAACAAAAAAGTGTTTATTATAATACAAAAGTAGCAATGTTATTTTTCTAGACAATTTGTACATTAAGTACGCCCTTTCAGAAAGTTGAAAAATCTGTTTTTGTTCTATAACTTCGTTGCAATAGTGTCTAGAGGTATAGAGTCATAATTCTAGTCTAATCCTAACTAAGCATGAAAATTTGCACAAAATCAGAGAAACTTAATGAACGCGTGTTTGTTACATACTCTGTTTAATTCCAAGCCTAAACGGACAAAAGGTATGCGCATTATAAACTCCCAAAATATACGTACAACTGGTATAAATATTATAATGCAGTGTCTAAACTACATTCTTAATCTGTGTTAAAATATTATTACTATATCGTTGCAGTGATATCACCCAGGAAACAGTGCTGCAAATAACGGAATCATTCTTATAACAATTTGTTCTTTATAAAAAAGATTCCCTTCTGTATTTTTATCAGTTTGCTATCAGTTCCTCGAAGAGTGTTATTTATAGAAATTTTATATGTAAACTTTACGAGGCCTACTAAACTTGTAGGGCTTGATGTTTATATTATGAATCAAGTTACTGAAAATTGGATTCTGAGAGAAAATTTCTATTATCATTTTTGTATGATGTTGAATTGTGCATGAGATAGATTAAGTCTATAAAATTATAGTTTGTAGAGTCGATTGGGAAGGTACACAACTAGAAACCTACGGAAACTACACAACACACTATGTCGGCAAATAGAAAAAGGATTTTATAGAAAACTCAACACCATCAATAATAATGAAGCCCCTACCTATCCCCGTAAAATGGCCATCGAGCAATTCTGGTAAACACAGCTTTCCACAACAATTTCCCATAACTCCAGAGCTAGCTGGATTAATGAGGAGGAAGCTGCATTTCAGAATTGTGGTAAGATGCAACACCAACCATTTACAACGGGAGACATATTCAATATAATGTAACACCTGCATAACTGGAAAGCACCAGGACCAGATGGTGTGCATAATTACTGGATAATGAAACTGTACGCCATCCACGAAACATTAACAACCCTTATAAATGACATAATTATCCATCCACACAAGATTCCTAGTTTCCTAGATTCTATGTATATAAGACGCAGCAAAGTACCGGCCAATCATTTGCCTCCCAAGCTTATACAATTTTTTCAGACATTGTGAGCTGAACAACATAATTTATGAACAACAAAATGGATGCGCGAAAAATTCGATGTGGTGCAAAGAACCACTAGTAATTGATTCCGTTGTCTGCAATTAACCATATGTGGACTACAAAAATGCCTTTAATTCAGTTCTACATGATTGTCTCATTCAGGTACTGAACCTATATAAAGTAAATAATTGTATTGTTAACTTTTACAATAAATCATATCCACCTGACAAACCAAAATCTTTCTGAATGAAGCCGATTGTTCGATACAAACCCTATTCCAATCAGAACGGGTATATTTCTGAGACTCTCTTAGCCCACTGGGGTTCTGCCTTGCCATGACCTTTCTCTCACACAAACTGAACTTAACTAACTTTGGGTTCAGTCTCACACATAACAACGTACAAAAATTATAGATAAACCATCTGTTATACAAGGACGACTTAAAATTGATGACAGCTACCAAACAACAGCTGGATTATGTGCTTAAAAATAGTAGAAGGGTTCTCTAGTGACATCCATATGAAATTTTGCCTAGACAAATGGCGAATCATAAATATAGTTAAAGGCAAAATACAGCAGGGGCACTACGAAATAGGAGATGGCACCTTAATAGAATAGAAAATACCTTGGAATAAACCAGGCTCAACGTATTGATCACTCCACAATGATAAAGGACCGTACAACAGAGTTTTATAGAAGGGTAAGACGACTGTTGAAAAGACTTATCAGTAAAAATCTGTTTCAGGCTATTAACACATACGCATGTTCAGTAGTCAGTTACTCTTTCCGTATAGTTAATTAGTGTAAGACTGACATAGAACAATTACAACGGAAAGTTCGAGTTCTACTAACAAAAGCTCAAAATCACCTTCCAAAGAAACTTTGTCGAACGTACAACCTTGCCACGGTATGAACGAGGAAGAGGATAGACAGATTTTTATAAGCAAACTACTAGATTAACAAATTTATAATTTGCGTAGTCATTTCCAGAAACTCGCAAAATTTTCTGATCTACACAGAGTCATATGCATATACCCTTGTATCTAAAACGGCAGATGCAGATATGGTTGCAAAACATCTGAAACTATCCAGCACATCACAGGAGGTTGTCAAGCATTCGCTGCAACTGAATACAAAGAACGACACGATGCCGAGGCAAAAATACATCACCAGGAACTAGCACTGAAACACGATAAGAATACCATACTATATAAACAAACCATAATCTACTTTAGAAAATAACAACTACAAGCTGTACTGGGATCGCACGATACTGACCGATGGGACTGTTGCTCATAATAGATTATATATAGTTTTAGTATACAAAGTCGCCAGAAAAACAACCTTAATTGACATAGTAATCCTTAACAATAATAATATAAATATTGTGCAAGCTGAAAAAATAACCAAATACAGGGATTTGGAATTTTAAATGAAGAATCAGTGAGATATGAACAGCACACGAGCTGTACCAATTGTTATGTCAACACAGGAGTAGTCCCAAAACATCTATTAAACATTACTTGAAATACCTTGGTCTGGACGAACATCTTTACCAACTAATGCAAAATGGCGTCCTGTTATGAACAGCCTGGAGGGTCACAAAATTCTTGGAAAACTGCAGCCACGACGCCAACCACGAGCCTGATAACCTGGCAAGGGCTCCCATGGAGCTAAACTCTTTTGATATCCAGTATATCTGGGTTTAGTGAATTTTCCCCAAAGGCACGTACGTGTGCCTTAAAAGGCGTGTTCGTTGTATGGTCAAGTCGGGGATATGTCGCCTTCTCCATACAGATAACTCTTTTACAGACATCCTTCGTGACGTTTTTCACAAATTCACAAATTGGAAATTAATATGGTGATGTTGATGTGAGTGTTTCTGTATAGTATTTGGTTATTAACTGAACGTTTAAGATAAATAAAAAATCTAAAGGCCAATAATTTTCTGTCCATAAAATTGTATACAGAAACTGGTTATCTTCTATTGTCTTTCCTTGAAACCAGCGAACAGTAAATGTATGTTCTATTTACGTGTTTATACGTTTATACTTATGTTTCAGTAGTATTTTTCTCATACTTTCTTATTAATAATTTGTTTATTCACTAAATAATTTCAATAATGCTAGTATATCCCTGTTCAACAAGACCTAAACACAGATCGACTTGAACATCTTCATTGTATTTACTGCGAGTATGTGTTTTTTAAAACTGATTTTCTACTGAACCAATACATTTTAATTGTGCATTATTCTTAATAACATTCATTATCCATAATGAACGTTTTATTGGATCTGGTTGATTAAATTTGAGCTACTAGTCTAGATGGAGCGTTTCCCCAGACGTCTAATTAGTTTCTATTTTGTCTTGAAGAGACAACATGGCTTATTTTCTAGTCTAAATTATATCTAAGTACTAAATGATCCACCAGAACAACAAGGAAGCCTAAACGTTTTAATGAAAATCCTAGTGTTTTTTATATTTGTCTCCTAAAAAATTAAAATATCGGTATTTATTCGAAAAATCGGTGAAATATTGGAATACACATAGGGAATTTATTTAAATAATAGGACTTCACAAGAAATTTTGTAAGTGAAAATGCAGGAATTCAAGTCAGATGAACTATCATTGAAACACATATTATTTGGCCAAATATAGGAAAAAAACAACTTTATTCTATTTAGCCAATTTATGTATAGCTTCCTAAAGTTAAATTAGAAACAGATTATTTAAATATTTTCTTTAAAAAAACTGGCAATTTTCATAGATAAAAAAACTAGTAGTATTGTTTTTCTTTCAAGTACAAACTGATAGGTAAGTTAAATTTGACCTACATGTATTAATAAAAAAGTTTCGCATATGTTGCAGACTTAATGATCTCACTGTATATGCATTACTGTTTTTATTAAAAATAACTTTTGGATTATATAAATAATCAGATTGTTTAATAGTAATTATAGTGTTGCGAAATTTACCTAAGCCTGCCCTGTTTCATTCCAGTACGACATCGATCGCTTTTAGGACAAAAAAAAGATCTCGAAATGGCTCGGCAGCTGTAGAATTGATAATGGATTGTAGGAGAGTTTTCGATGCTGATTTTAAAAGGAGCGACCCATAATTGCGGCAGTTAGTTAGTGCAGCGAAGAGCTTATGTAGAATTATTATTGTAATATTCGAATCAGGTGTTCTATATATTTGATGTAAATAAAAGTTCTAGAAAGTGGTAGTGAATATTAGGTTTTAAATTTTAATTGAAGCCACGGGATATATAACAATAGTATATTAATATTTTCATATTTTAGAATACACCGCATTAATATGAAATTAAACATGATTGTACAGTTAAAAGCTATCATCTTACTCATACTTTCAATTTAATTATCAAACTTCATAAACAAATAACAAACCTTCCGGTCAGGTACGAGTTTTTGGGGGTAAATGTTTTCTCAATTTTATAACTCAAGGTTTCACTTTACTCGGCTGATTGTTTAATAAACACCCTACAGACGTTTTCATAAAAAATCAATCTAAGTGAGAACATTAGTACAATATACAGTGTATGTGGCTATTTTTTTACGTATATGTAATAATTTGAAATTTCTTATTTAAATCATACGTCTCTGTTTTTGGTATCATTTATTTCCAAACACATGACGAAAGTGCTTACAAGGTCGGAGAAAAGACTATCGACATCGCACGGTAAATTCAGCCCCCTATTACATGTACCAAAACGTAACTTATTAATTAGCCACGCCTTACGGTTCTTGCATTTTTGTGCAGATGCTGTTACAAGATATTGAATTTGTTTTCTTAGGACTCTCTATCCCTTTGCGTTCTTGTAAGTTATAAAAAGATGTTCTTCTTTTTTCAGTCCTTCAAGTTAGTTTTATTTTCTTCTCTTCACGTCTTCGGAAAGACTTAGGCCGGACATAGACCTATCGTTTCACAGAGAAGAATTTTAATAGAAGTCTAGAACGCAATCCGGAACGGCAAGAACGCCCTGTCAGGAAGCCACCGGCCAGCGTCCCCGGTCAAAACGTCAGAAAGAGGCATGGATTACGTACTACCTATATATCGGCACACACAGCCCGGATGCAACCCGGTGCCGGCGATTTTGCCACAGTTGTCGTATGAGTCGTATGTGCTTTTGATCAGTTCGTCATGTTCCATTACGAATTATGATATATTCGATGTGTCTACCACAAGCGCTAGATAACGACTGAGGCTGAGGGCAAATCAAGAAAGCCCGTCGACCGGTAAGTGTTAGGCGATGACCCGGATGCTCTTCTGTTCTTGTAAGAACACAAACGGTAGGTCTATGCCCGGCCTTACTCCCTGTTAATATTCTTCTTGTTCCAACTGACCTATTTAAACGGATTAATTCTTAGATCTTGTATCCATCATCCCTTTAAATAAATAATTTGTTATTGTTGTTCTCCTATAAAAAACGACAACTTAACAAACAAGACGTTAATCGCGTTCGGTACGTGTTAAAATAAAATTTAAAAAACTGACAATTAACATGACCCTTGTCTATAATTTCCCCCTGGATTATAAGGTGAGGAATTTCATATTTTCAGTTCCACATCTACCTAAATATCTTTCTCCTCCTTCAATACGTGTGTTCATTCTTCTCAGCACTTCCGCCTCCGCCATGTGCTCCAGCCACGCTAATCTCCGCCTTCTTCTATATGCCCATATTTCAAATATTTAAGGTCCAAGTTTCTACGCCATAGTATAGCACCGGGAATACATAATACCTCAGCATGCGTGTTCAAGTCAGGTCCAAGCTGAAGGATATCTTCTTCACTTTAACAAAAGCTGCACGTGCTTTTTCTTTACTCCGACCTTCAGTAACCGACGATGGGGGTGACTTTTATCAGTGCTATAGAAAAAAATGATCTAATTGAGAAACAAAAAGTGTCAAAATAAACAAACAAAGTAACAATAAAACACGAAAAGTCAGATATAAACTTTAAACCGTTTCAGCTGTATTGTTATATAAAGAGAAAAGAAGAAATTTAATCATTTGGAACAAAATCCATTTCCTAAACGCACAATTGATCATAAATATTAGTACCTCAAATTCTATTCTATTTCAAGACCAATCAACTAGATGCCCCCCTCCCCAATTTATGTTCCAGTTATTCTGTTATTTATTTTGCCATCCCAAATTTTCACTTTAATAGGATACTGTGCGTGATCTTGCATGTTGAGCATTCCATGTAGGGTGAACGTTGCCTCATCGGAGAAAAGAATATATTTTTTTACTTACTGCATTACCACAAGCTACTTGCAGGTTTCTGTAAGTTTTCCTGAATATACAACAAGATACCTACTTTCTTTTCGTATTGGAATTTGATCTCCCAAATTCGGGAAAATCTTTGACAGTTCCAAATTGACGAAATATTTGTTCTTTTCTAATCAGTAAACTGCCAAAGGTCAGGATACTTCTCACTAAATACCTCAGAAAGCATTGTTGTTTTATCACCCACTCCAATTAAAAATAATATCTCAATTCTTTGGGTTTCGGAGATGCTCATATAAAATTAATATATAGAAATTCCTAAATGACGATTAATAATTGAAAGTTATTAAAGAGTCTCGCGAACTAACAAATTTTAAATACCTCTTAAATGTCACTAAATGTCTCAAAAAGATACTTTTAAATACATCACAAAGAATTCTAATTTTAATTTTTGATATAACTAATAGGCTAGTAAATTGTGACATGTATTTGTCTCGAAGGCTACTTGTTTGTATAAAGTAAAATTACAATATATAATTGCTGAATAAAGAATTGACAACCCATTTTCAGCGGTATGACACGCTACCCCTTTTCATTTATTTTTTTAGGATTAGTTATTGCCCCTAGGGGGTTGAATGGCAGGTGAATACATTTATTTAAAAAGAGTGTAGTTTCATATATAAAAATTGACCTGTTTCAGGGTTTTTCATTTACATTAATATTTATGTAGAAAATGAATTTATTCGTTGCATTAGGACCTCACTGTATATGATGCAACGTCACTTACACCAATTCATAAAGCAAAATTGAACTCATTTTCGGACATAAAACTCAACACTATTTCGCTTATTTCATCACGTCACTAACAGTTTATAGATAATAATTCCTAAGATTTTAACAGCAAACTCGTAGAAGTAAACTATTTACGTACCACAAAACTCACAAAAATACGAATTTCTTTTGTTTTTTGCTGATATATTGAAAAGTAATGAAGGAATCGTAATGCCGTCTACAGAAAAGTTGTAAATAATCGGAAATCCATCTTAATGAGCGTTTATACATCCTGATTGTATCATTTTTTACTGAGTTAACTCGTATGAACTGGTCAAAAGTGGTTTTTTTTTCAAAAATGTAAACTTGCTGGTAACTAAGACTGGAATATTAATCATCCTCAGAACGATAGTTTATGAGGTTAAGTTTATATAGGTTCACGATGGATACTACCGAATAAGTAGTTTTTGAAGAATTTTAATTTAAATAATTTAGTGAGAATTTTTGCACATCCCGTATTAACGAGACAAATCCGACCCGGATATACTAAAGATATTTTCAAAGTTCATAAACTCCACTTCAAATTATCTATCATACTAAAGATATTTTCAAAGTTCATAAACTCCACTTCAATTCATCTATCTTGGTTTTTCAATATGATGCCGAGAAATTGGTTTAAAATAATAGAGAACATTGCATTAAGTGTACGAATATACGACAGCCAGTCAGGGGTCCATTGACAATAGCTGTCAAGGCACATGGACGGATCTAGAATTTTATTGAGGTGTGGGCACGAGATGACAATTATGGTAAATTGTGTTCTTTTATGTTTTTTTTTTTCAGGAGTTTATTAGGTTTTTATTTACATAAATATTACCTGCCCATATTGGTCTGTTTTTGCATTGGTTTATTAAGTTAATGATTACCTGTACACTGTTATTAATTAAATTACTTTTTTCCCCTGACAGGATCCGCCACTATCAAGACATCGCAGGCCAAGTAAGGGTCGGTTGTTTAAAACCCAATATTCACAAGCAGTATAAATGCACTTTACGGTACTATAACAAAAATCCAAGATATACTAAGTGAAGTGCATTTTAAGAGCTTTCAAAATATATTGCATATCGCTATCTTACTATCGTGGTTAATAGATAAGTTCTGCAAGATATTATTTAAATTGTAATTCTGCAAGATGTACTTGACGTGCAATATCGATCTTCTTATTATTAATCTCAACGTTATAAGCTCTCATTAGGAGGCAGATAAGGTTCCAGCTGATATTATAACCAAGTTATGAATTTTAAAAAAATACTCACTTTTCCTTTATGAAAAATGCTCCGATCATAATGTATAAACTCATTTTGAAGATTTTTAATTCTCTACAAATTTTCTGTGGATGGCATTATGAACAGACCATAATTGTTTAAACTATAAGCAAAAAACGAAAATACCCCATATTTTTTATTGGGTTTTTAAGGCTGTTATTTACGTCTACTAGTTTGCTGTTAAAATTATGTCAGTTATGATCTATAAACTATTATTTACGTGATGAAGTATGCGGTTTTTTGTTGAATTTTATGCCACTTAAAAATCTCTATTGACTGGTGTAACTAGTGGATCAGCTGATATCAGCACAATAGTGGATTCGATGGATTGTCTCAATTTTTTAAGTGTGTATAGCTTAAGAGAAGTAGTTAGAGAAATAATTATTTGAGAATTTGTGAGGAAATGAAAATATTAATTCTCTGCAGTAATTAGTTGTTTTAAACCTACGAAATTCACAGCAATATGTTTGTGGTCGTAGATGATTGATTCTTGTAGACAATAAAATATTAACTGCATGTAAAAAAGATTTAATAATTAAAATAGTGTGGAACATAACATTAGAAAGTTATTTTAAAAAATACATGTGTCACACTGAGCTAGCTAAGATTCTTTAGGCATAAAAATTTTACCTATATTTTGGTAAGTATTTTATTTGTTACAAAGTTATATGAAGAATCTCTCTTTGTTGATAGTGATCGTGTCCTGTTAAGCCTAAACTTCTCACTAGTTAATTTGAAGACGAGTTTACCCTTTATAGTCCTATTTGCAGAGATTTTTATCCTGGTGTGTTACCTATTTTCAGAATCCTATTATAAATTTTCTGAGTATCACCTTAGTTAATGGAAGGTTAACATAAAGCATATTGATTTACATTACCTAAATGGGTCCATAATGATTGTGTTGCCTAGCGCTTCAGTAGCTGCAGCAATTTGATTAAAAGTTTAAATTGAATTAATATGTTGTTAACATCACAGTATAGAAATTGTAACAACTTTACACATGTATATTTACTTTCTTCGGCTACATTAACATTTGTGTTTAATTATATTCTACGACTTTTTTGCTAAGTTTTGTTGACTAGAAACACCCTCTTTTTGAACATTTTGAATTGCTACGGCTTAACAAATATCGCGTTGTATAAATGTATTGTGACGGAAAGTCATAACCTCGTCCCTAGGGGACCCTGTACATACAAACCAAATGTAACTGTCAGTTCGGGAAAGATCTGCAGATTTCTATATTAGGGGCATAGAATAATCCCGAGAACTCTTGAATGCCAAATTGTATGTAAATACGGTGTCTGTGAGAGCAAGTTAAGATCATTTGAGTAGCACATGTAGTGAAGTTTAGTTTTATGGTTGATAGTAAACGTCAGAGTGTAAATTATGTTTTGTGTTGTATTCTTGAAGAATTTGAATTGAAGTTTAAAATTTGTTGTTGCTTTCATCGTTAAATAAAGTAGTATTAATTGGGCGACAAGTGTCGAATTGACAGGTTTATGATCTTCTAATGACCACACGAATAATTTGTAGGTTAACGAAAACCTGTCAAAGCAATTGTGAAACTATGTTTTCGAGATTTTACAATCCATGGAACGTAAGACAATGTATTGTTCTTATGGAGAATCTTCAACAATTGCGCTTCCTTTGGGAACCCCGAAGTGGTAGTATCAGGTCTTTTATTAAATTGTTCTTTTAAAATTTGGAAAAGAAAAATAACAACTCAGCAACTCAAAGTTAATTTGTGGTTTATGTTAAAGCTTAGGTGTGCAGTTATGTTATGTCCAACATTTAATGACTTTGTTTCATATTATCTACGATAACCTGACAAATGTCCCATTGTTCCAAGGCTTGTGATTGTCTTAGCATAGATCGAGGTTTTCATGTAACTCCAAAGAAAAAAATATAAAAGTGTTAAATCACCCGACCGCGGCGGCCAACTCAAATAATGCACGTCTTGATTAATCGATGTCTCTTAGCAAATCAAGCATAGTATCAAATGTGTGGCAAACAGTACCATCCTGCTACAACCACGTATTTTCAATATCTATTTTTTCAAATTGTAACCATAGAATTCACATAGCATTTTATGTATATCATTGGCCTAATGGTTCTTCTCTCATGATCTCAAAATAGATTTAACCAGGTCCGATGACATTTTCACGCCATACATCTTTTACTCCAATAACGAAATTTAGCAATCTGATGAAACCACAAAAACAAAAATATGACTCGTTTGAGTAGTGATTTAGAGAAAACAGCATCATCTTCCAACTGCTGTACGGCCCCATTAGCAACTTCAATAAAATCTATATAACCGTTGGCCTTCAGTTCTTGAGTCAATAAAACTTTGTCTACACAAAGTACAGGGCCAACAAACATGGAAATCGTCTTGAAACAAACACATATCAAATAAGAGCGGGAGCCATTTGAGACTGATCTTTATCTCGTTTCTCTTTCTTTGTGTCATACTTAGAAATTAGGAATTAAAATAATTGTCACAATTTTGTTACGATTTAAGTATTAATCCTAATATGTAATTTAGTTGTTAATTTAAATACATCTGCAAAGGAAAGTAAAATGTAAATTATAATAATTCAAACCAACTTCACTTTTTTAATATCATGGCAGGTCATTTTAATTATAACGGATTGAATTTTGGAAACATTATTCCATTAAATATTTTTTTTAAATATCAAAGCATCTCCAGACTATTTTTCAAAATACCTATTGTAATATAGTTTAATCTAAAACATATTAAAAATGTGTCCGTCAAAATGCATTAAATTAGGGTGGAGCTGATGTAGCAAGTCGAGTTTAAAGAGCACACCAAAAGTTTTCAGAATAAATAAGTCATAGATATATAGGAAAAAGATATATAAATATTTTACATATCCTTGGTTAAAAAAAAACACAAAATTGGTGGCTTAACATTTATGTTATTTATAGCCGATACCCGCGGTTTAACCAACCATTCTTTGCAAAAAGAAATAGCTTATGATACATATTCTAACATTGTAGAACCACCCTACTTAACGAGAAAATCTACCAATCCCGAATATATTTTCCCAATTTCAAGTGCTTATGGGCCGCCCTATCTAACAATTCTATTCAGCCTTTTTTGGAATCACCTTGTATAGTAGTAACTCTACTTCACCCTATAGTATAACCATCCTGTATATGCAGATGTTAATTTGTCGCCCGGTATAACATTTTTTAAACACTTAACTATAGCTCTACTCAACCCTATATTTCAGCTATGTAACTGCTTATGGTCTGAGCCCCTTGTAAAGTATAATTTCCCGCCACTCTATGTTTTTTAACCACCCTTTAATATGCAACTTTTCCTAACATTGTGTTAAACACTATAACTGATCATAGTCTACCCTATATAACAATTTTTTAAACATTTTTTAATCTACACTGTAAAACATAATTCTACTCCTCCCCCCATTTCAACCACCTTATGGGCCACCCAATATAACATTTTTTGAATCATCCTGTATAACTATAAATCCACCAATACTCAACATTTCACCCAAACAGCAACAAATTATTGGTCATCCTGTATAATAATTTTATTCCAATTTTTTAACTATCTATCAAACCATAACTGTACTATCTATATTTAAACCTTCCTGTATATGCTGCTGCCAATTAGTATCGTTAGTATAATCATAATTTTACCCCACAAAATATTTCAACCATCCTGTACGTGCATCTGTTTAAAGGCTACCCAATATAACATTTTCAAACTAGTTAACTATAACTGTAGTTCACCCTATATTTCAACTACCCTATCTATGCACTGCTTATGGACTAAGCTATATAACCATTTTTTGAGATATTTTCTAAACCACTGTGAAAAGTATAATTTCTCTGAACCTTATATTTCAAACACACTTTATATACGACGTTTTCTAACATTTTTTTAATCACACTGTATAATTACAATTTTACTTCGCACCATGTTTCACCTATTTCATATCTACACCGGCTCATGTTCTATCCTACATAATAATATATAACATTTTTAATCCACACATATTTAACTATAATTCTACTCCACCCTCTATTTCAACCACCTTGTATATGCAGTTACTTATGGGCAACCCAATATAACATTTTCATATCACCCTGTATAACTGTAAATCCACCAATCCTCAATAAGTTTCACCCAAACTGCAACTGCTTATGGCTCATATTCAATATTTTTTTAGAATCACCTTGAATAACTCAACTTATATTACAACCATCCGGTATTTCCTGCTGCTTATTGCTGACCCTATATATTATGTCTGTGATATTTTTTAACCACAAAATATTTCAATTATCCTGTATATACAACTGCTTATGGGCGACCCAACATAATATTTTTTAAAACATCTAACTATTGCTTTTCTCCTATTGCTTTTCTCCACCCTATATTTTCAACTATCCTAACTGTGCAACTCCTTATGGACTACACTATTTTATTTTTCCTCATATTTTCTTAACCACATTTAAAGTACACTATCTTTACACCCTATATTTAAACCACCCTTTATATGCAGTTTTTTACTACACATTTTTGACTCACCCAAATAACTATAATTTTACGTCGCCCCATATTTCACGTATTCCATATATGCAACTGCTCATGTTTTGCCCTAGATAACATTTTTCTACCGTTTTTTAATCCACCATGTATATGATTCTACTCCACCAACTATGAATTTGCCACCTAATACAACATTTTGTACCACTCTGTATATTTATAATTCTATTCCAACCTATATTTCAACCATTCTGCATAAATAGCTAATTCAAACATTTTTTCAACTCATTTTATAACTATACTCCGGCCTAAAATTCAAATATCCTAAGAACTTCTGAACTACATTACATTTTGTTATCCACGCTGTAGAATTATAATTGTACATCACCCGATTTTCAGCTACCTGGTATATACAACTATTTATGGCCCACCCGATGTCACTTATGTGAACCCAGTAATACTAATTCTGCTTCACTCTTGTTTCAAGCACATTGTATGTATACAGATGCTTATGGGCCACCTAATATAACTTTTTTTAAATAATTTGTAAATCTACCTTGTAAACTTACACTTAATAGATAAGTTGAATATTGTTTAAATCAAAAATGTTACTTTGACATATTCCGAATTTTGAATAAAAGCTAATCTAATGCATGCATCTAAAAGTTGGTGCGTGCGGTGGAACTGATACAGTAATTCTGTGTTACCCAACATCGTAGGGTAACACAGGTGCTATATACCATTTCCGTCAATGTACCTATAGTATCTCTTAGGTGATGCCCAAACAAACAACTACAATTTTATAATAGTATAGATGTAGCAATTCATATTATACCCTCTTTCTACACCAGCGCCATTCTGGTCGTTTGTTGAACTTGTTATTTAATTGTTTCAGCTGGAAACTTTTTTCGTTTAATCCATATAACTTTGTGTCCTTGTCTCTTCTATCCATAGGTTGGTAACGTTGCCCTTTTTATGGTGTCCGACTTCTAACGTATGTCAAGCCTCTTTTAAAATATCGCAAACAGAAAATTAGAATGTTTGTTAAAACGAGAAACCAATTTTGTGCTGGTATTGTATATTAATTGGATGTTACCTTTGTGCATTTACTACATAGGGAACTGAATTTTAAGGGTATTTCAACGTCCAAGAAGTGACCTGCCGGTGCGATCTTCACTGCCTACATAGTTTTTCTCTTCAGTTTCCACATTTTTACATTAGCCTTCCCCTTGTTGGATAATTGTGTCTTATTATGTTCTTGCTACAAAATTTGGGGCTGTTTGCATAATTATCGAGAAGGTTACTGTATTAATGTGCCATCGTCTAATGATGAAAAGGTTTAAATATTCAATGTGGCTTGTTAATTTTATAATTAATCTTTTTTGTGAAAACATTATAATTCAACATATTGTGGCTTGTTACTATTTCCGCCCGGGAGCTTCAATTATTAAGATTCATGAAGTAGTAGATATGAAAACATTGCAAGATCTTCAGTTTGCTTGGCCCCGACTTCAAAAATATACTAAATAGGTAATTAATTTATACATACATACAAGTTCAATTTTCAAGTCGATTATTTTTATTAATGTACGTCTAGTATTTGTATTGCAAAAATTATTTACAATAGACATACATAGACGCCAGAAACATATGCTATCCATTTGGTAGTACCTAGTATGGAAAAGCCCCCCTCTGTGGATTTTCTAAATACATTAAGAATATATTGTGTTGTGTAAAGTATATATAAACTGATAAAGAAATTTCGACTCGCTTTTTATTTTTGTCAAAAGGTTGAGGTAATTCTCTGAATAATTTACAACCAACAATGTGAAGCTAAATGGAAATTATACAGAAAAATTTCACTGCGAAATACCCACGTACTTATTAATTAAACTTCATGTTTTTAGACTGACATCACGTTGGCGGAACCTTTCAGTCTAATTAATACTTCATGACCATTTAATAGTTTGCGATTTCATGTCACAACCATATATTGTCGAATAATGTGAAAACTCAACTGATCTTAACTGAAAACACAATTTTAAAGTTACTTGGCTGTCGATATTTTGCAAATGTTGTCAAACATATTTTTTTGAACTCTTCGCAGCAGGAAAGTCGATGTTAATTGGCTGCCAGCAAGCATTGGTAATTACATTAGGAAGTTGAAACGACTGACTAAGTACGTACAAAAGGAAATGGAAAACTTTTAGTCGAGCTTTTTGGTATTGATCGTCGCACGGGCGAAAACGGACGAGTACGCGCCTTTCTGAGAAAATTCCGTATAAACGTGGTGTTGTGCTTTGCTGTGCTGGCCATACTAGTTACGCCCATTTTATCGTTGTGCGATGTATTTAATAATATGTAGATATTATGGTTGCAGATGTTTGTATCCGCAAATTTAATACGTTTCCTTTCGCTGTGGAAAACGTCTTGAATTTATTACCAACATAAAAGAAAGAAACAAGGCACGACATCAGCAGAATTTACCTTCCTATGAATATTTTATTTTACGAAATTTTCCCTGAAAAGCACTCTTTATATTTTTTCAATTCAAGATGTTTTATTTTATTTCTACTGTCCTGCGACCGTCAATGAAAACAAAACGTATGAATAAAAGTATGATTTTCTAAGAAGTAATTTCAGATCCTCAGAGTAGTCAATACTTATCCATATGTATTAATAGGACGTTCAAATATTACATAAGCATGATTTTAATAATTCTAAATCCCCGACCCCAAAGTATAAGCAAAGGAAGTCGTGAATCCCGCTCCCCTTAAATGGTTAGATATAAGAGTTTTTAAGAAACTTTTAAGATAAAATTACTGCTAAACTAATATTTAATAACGAAAAGTTACGGCACTTTTCATAATACAATTTTTTTTTCTGGTAGGAAATAAAAAGAAATTCGAGATAACTTTTTTATAGTTACTTTAATTTAAATTATAATCACTGTTTCGGAAACATCATTGTGTTGTAATTTTTTGTCTTGTGTAAGAATTATAATATCCCTCTCAACCTCGTTGTCAGCAACGTAAGGAACATACGTAATTACGTAATTCTGAACGCTTCCTAGTCCGAGCCAACTAACAAAATTTAATGAGAAATAAGCAGAGTTCTCGAAAATTATTTTCAAATAAATAAAGAAAAAATAATTCTTATCTTTTATTCTGCAATTATTTCGCTGATATATTTGCGTAGAGAAAAATTATAAACTAAAGTTGTTTATAATCAATTTTTCAAGAACGTCATGTGATTTTCGAAAATTGCAGCAGCTGCCAAAACTGAAAAGTTTGAGACTTTGTTGATTTAAAATCAGTTAAAAGTTGACAAACCCCTGTTCCACCAGAAATTCAAAAAATGATGTGGTATTAATATGCGGTTGTTGACACAAATGATAATTTTTTGTTTGGTGATGGGCTGATTAGGACTCCAAAATTATTTTTTTTTGTTTATGTATTTCCAGGATATATAAAATTGCAGAAATAGAAAATTTATTCTTATGCCGCTGGCTACGGCATTGAATAAAGTTATAAAGGAAGACCAGGATGACTTTGGATTTTCAACCTTGATTTGTTTATAAGTACCTACTTTCCTGCAACTTTTGTCATAGCGAAAATGGTTCGATTGATTATACATATGGTCTAAAACCCATTATAAATCTTTGACCGACTAGGGGATTTCGAAGTACATAGATCCTGAGAGTACTAAAGACAAATATTTGGAAAATGGTACATAATATGAAATTACACCTTTTGGGTGTAAAATTTTATGGAGAATAATTTTACTAAAAATTTCGACCTAAAACCCGCCTCAAAAAAACTTACAATTACAAGTACTCTAATCTCTAATAATTAATCATGTAACTAGCGCCCTCTTTGATTGTCAGGGGTAACAACGGATTGGGAGTAGCTTCCAAGTAATTACAGTTACAAATGTGTATAAAATAATATTCTATAACACCCTCTATCTCTAAAACAGAGACAGTTAGGAATAATTTTTACTGAGTAAACCCCACTTATTTTTATTATTCGACCTTTAAAAATGTAACTTGATTGTATGTATCTGTGAGTTGCATTTTTTACATATAGCAATGAATTATTGAAATTGTTTTTATTAGAAAAATCCTCTACTGTCAAACCCTATCTAAATCTGAATTAATTGTAATAATATAATTTATCATATAAATGGCAAAATGCTAATTTGCTTTCATTTAATTGCAAACTATATTAGGATACTATTGAAATTTATATATCAGCAAAATTAGAAAATGGTTAGTTATATAAAACTCGTGTTCTAAATGGAGCGGAACTTTGATTTGAGACTCGTTCACCTTGAAACTGAATTTGGTTCATCCCAAAACTGTACTAGTATAATTAGGAACTCAAGTAATTTTTTGTAAGTGGAAAATATTTTATGTGAACGGGTACGTTTAGGTTAAATTAATTTTTTCTTTCTGTTAGAAAATAATAAAACCTTTCAGGATAAATTGCCCAAGGGCCAATCTACATATAAAAGTTTTCTCTTTCTTTCGAATTATGTCAAGTGATTTCCGTGTAGTATTAAAATTTTTATACGTCCTAATATCCGACGTTTTGTGGAGTAAACAAAACAACTTATTAGGTAAATAAGAACTGGTTTGTTACTAAGAATTTTCGAGTTTTCTCCATGTAGAATAAAAAATAAATAACCATGCAGCTTCTGTAATGTAAATAAATAGTAGTAGTAAACAATATTACTTACAGGAGTGCATGAAATAGAGATAAATGTACCTGTAGTGAAAGGCGGGTGCTATCAAGTAGAGTCGTTATGATTAGAATTGAAATCCTATGAAAACTACTACTATTGTACCTGGGTAGAGAAAGAAATATTTGTTAATAAAAAACTGCTAAAGTAATCCCTTTAATGTTTATTAATTGAAATTTTATTCATTTTAATATTTATTAGTTGCTTTTTAACCAATACCATTTCGAAATTTCGTTTATTAAAAAGAACTGGAAATTAACAAATTTTATGAACGTTTAAAGTTTGCTGTAACTTTGTTAGACGAATTACTTTATATGAATGAAATGAATATCTTAGTATTATTAGTATTAGATCATATTATCTATATTTTTTTGGAAAGAATTGTAATAGCGGTTCAAAATCATTTCATATTTTTCACCATTCATCTAAATGTAACTTTTTTACTTCTTTTTAATTATTAATATATTATATCCGTTTTAGTTATAAAGTTGGAGTATTCATTTTTTTTTATTTTGTTTTAAAGTTATCCCGGATGATATTCGAATGTTATTAAAAAGCAGACTGTATACAGGGTGTTTTGTAGAAGGTTCGCCAAACATGAAGGGCAGATAGGTGGGCTCATGTGCTATATTATGTAGCCCATATAAGATCTGGATAGCTTACGGTTTTCATATCAACTTTTGTAACTTATTTATTTTTTACTGTAACTTCACCAAATAAACTTAAATCTTATCTATCAGGCTTGTTTGCTTTTCTGCAATTATATTCGACACATTTAATTGGGTGAAAAAATAAAAAATAAATAAGTTACTAAAGCCGATGTGAAAAAATCTGGGAATTAAGAAAAAAAAGACAAAAACCGTAAACTGTCCAGATGTTATATTGGCTACATAATATATGAGTCCATCTACCCGCCCTCCATGGTTGGCGAACATTCTACAAAACACTCTGTATAATAATATGAAATAGTGTATTTTGCACAAAAAAATTAAGTTCTGATATTGAGTTACTCACATGAAATTGTTTTTTATAGTACAAGTGAACGTCCTCATTTGCCTTCAATATTTTATAAAATGTTAAATATTAAATTTAATAGTTTGGGTGTTATATCTAATTTAATTAGTTTGGTGTAAGATTTATATTAAGATATCTATTTATCAGAAAGAACCCCGCAAATCCGCTTATGTAAAGGGTTTTAGTTAAATTAGACCAAATTTTGAAGATACTAGTTTTCAACATTCTAGTCCTCATGGCACTAACCTCAGAAACTGAATACCAGCTGAGATAATGATTTTTACGATTTTCGAAAATCCGCTTCAGTAAAAGTGGTTTCAGTCAAATTGAACCAAATTTTGAGGATAGATACCATCATAAACTCAATACCAGCTGATATAATGAAGACTGTCTAACTGCAATATTCGGTCTAATTTGACTGAAACCACTTTGAAGTTCTTTACGTTCATATGTATATTGCTACTATAATTGAATATAAAGTTTATAAATACCCGCTCCCAAATATAGAATGAATAGAACGTTAAATTAAATACATATATCACAGTTAAATTAATTTTCATGTGATTTCCTCTTACAAACACCTTGTGTTTATAGAAATATGTTATGCCGTAAAGCATATGCATCTAACATAGAACTTCCTTTTTGTAGGTGGGTAAAAATGAGGAAGTAATATTTGTGGTCTCTGTTGAAAAATTTTACGTTTCCAAACATATTACGTTTCCAAGAGGAAATTACATGAAAATTAACCTTTACATCGTTTGTGGCACCAAAATGTATTACGTTTAGGGTTTGGGTGTTTTTCACATCTAATCAATATTTTACTATTTTTTATTTTGACTCTTTTATTTCAAACAGAGTACGTGACCTGCATATCGGTTTCTATTCGAACTCCAAATTTTCTATTCTATCGTCCATTCGAAGACCTGCCCTCTGTCACTGCAACAACGTGTTGTTAGGTTTTTAACCCTTACAGAAAACTCCGCATTGAATGTATATGTTCTTAATTAGAATCCTGATGTTTGTACAGGGTACAAACGGTATGAGGGCTAATGTTTTGAGTAATACGAGAGCTGCCTTTTATATTTCGGGATTAGAGAACAAAAACAAATATTAATCATGGAAAATCGCTTTATTGTTTTTCAAAATATTCCCCATGAAGATCTATACACTTTTGCATGCGTTTGAACCAATTGTCGAAGCACTTTTTCCACTCTGAGTGAGGTATCTCCAAAACATGCACTCCGAACGCAGCAACCGATTCTTTAGGTGTCGAAAAACGTTGACCTCTCAGTTTGTTTTTTACGTACGGGAATAAACAGAAGTCATTTGGTGACAAGTCAGGACTATACGGCGGATGACTCATCAAATCGATGTTTTGAGTGGTCAAAAATGCAGTTGTTTGAGCCGATGTGTGAGAGCTCGCATTGTCGTGGTGAAGAGTGATCCGTGTTCGGAGGTTGGTTTTCCTCATTTCTTCGAAGACAACTGGCAAACAAATGGTTGTGTACCACTCAGAATTGACTGTTCTGCGTTGTTCTAGTGGTACGGTTGCGACATGTACAGTTTTTCTGAAAAAACAGGCGATCATTTGCTTGGAAGTGCTTCGTGCGCGAACAACTTTTGTTGGATTCGGCTCATCTTGAAACACCCATACAGTCGACTGCTGTTTACTTTCGGGCTCATACGCGTAATCCACAATTCATCACCTGTCGCTATGTCATAAACGTGTTCTGAAGCACCGCGATCGTATTTTTTGAGCTTTTCTTTCGACCAATCTACACGAGCCTTTTTTTGAACGATTGACAAATTGTGTGAGATCCAACGTGAACAATTTTTTTGACATTCAAATGTTTATGCAATATTGAATGTATGCTGGTCCCACTAATGTGTATTGCAATATCAGTTCGCGCACAGCATCACTGGTTTCCGGAACAACAACTGTTTTTGGACGACCTTCACGAAATTCGTCTTGGAGTGAACTACAACCTCGATTGAATTCACCATACCATCGATAAACACTGGTTCTTGATGGAGTTTCATCGCCAAAAATTATCCATGCACTCTTTCTGACTTAATCCACGTCGAAAGTTGTAAAAAATAATCGCACGAAAAAGTTAACGATTTAATTCCATTTTTTGGCCGAGATGAATCCTTTAAGTTACTGTAAACAACACATAGCGCTCGTATGTCAAAACGTTCTGAGTACGTATAACCTCAAAATGGGAAACTTTACGATAGAGCTGTCAGTTGTCAGATTGCAACACTAGGGTTGTCCAATCCCAAAATATAAAAGGCAGCCCTCGTAACTGTTGAGGTGAAAATAATTCAAAAAGGCATCCCACATTTTTCAAAAGAATCTGGCATGAACAATTATGTTTACATTCACCAACAGATAATTTTGCATTCTAAACATTTCTGAAGCTTCAAATTTACTAAACAGTTATATAGCTTCACTAACAAGGCTCTTAGCGAGCAGGTTGAATTCCCTCACCGAAAGATTGGGTTTGCAGATAATTAACGAATTGAAAATGTGTCTATAAAAATTATTTGTTTATACAGTTTGTACATACTAGAACATATGAATAGAAATATAAATTTTGAGGACCTAATGATTCCTTGCCCTTCAAAAAAAATGGTGTAACAATCAAATGTAAAATATTTCTGGGTGCGGTCGTGTATATTTACTAAACACCTACAATGAGAAACTTTTTTCTAAAGGTTTTAAATAAAGTTTTAACTTCCTCGAAAATGGATAGCTTGTATACAGTTTGGTTTATTGTATCGGCTAGTATATGGTATTTTTCAGCGTGGAGCGTTTATTTTTAATGAAAAATGCGTGATTTTTGCAAAAAAATCTAATTAATCTTTGCAGTTGGTGGTGCTTTTTGAATTTTATAATGGATGTGTCTCTGAATAAAATTGAACATAAGTTACTTGAAGTTAGAACTTAGTACACAAAAGCTTTTGCAACATTTAAATGCTTCTTCTTCAAAAAAATTAACTAAGAATGAAAATTATTTCAAAAGTTTGTTATATTTAGCTAAAAAATATATAATGTTGGAGAAAAATTAATTTATGTAACATTTAGGTAGACGAATGTTGGTTGTTAAGGCATATACAGGATGTAATATTATACAGTGGAGATATTTTGGTAAATAATAGAACTGATCAACATATAAACAAAAAAAATTATATAGCTCATATCAAAAAGTTTACGGTTTACCACAAAATAATGTTCAAAGTTGTCAATCAAATTAAGCACTTTTAGTCTGAAGGTGGTAGACAATTTAACTCGTTCCTCGAAGTTTCCTTGAACTTCCATCGTCTTGAATTAATCTCACAACGTTTCAATAGTTTTGGTTCTGCTATCGTCTTCAGGTCCAAAGCTATTGAAACGTGAGATCATTCATTTCACGACGATGGAAGTCCAAGGAAACTTCGCAAATAAATGGTTAACATTTGTTTCCAAAACTGCAACAATTTTATCAACTGAACAGGACAATAAACAAAAATTTGTACCATTCTTATCAAATGAAGGGATATTTAAGGCAAAAATAATTCATATTTTTAACAGTGTTAATGATACAGAAATCAAGCCAATATTGGATTAAATTTACTTCCGTAATAAGGAATCATTGCGGAAGATTCTGGTTGGCTATTGCAGAAAAGGTATGTGATATTTATTTGTTGTGAATATATAATTATTTTGACGTGATTGGTTTAGCCAAGAGAGTTAGTTTTATTTCAATATTAAATTGAACAATTTTCGGTTGCTCTTTTTCAAATTGTGATATTTTTGTTTATGTTTACTAAATATGAATGTGGAAATGTAAAGCATGGAATGTAGATCAAATAGATAGATTCTTATGACTATAAGGTTCCTTAGATCAAATAGTAAGGTTCTAAGCAACTGTCAGGATCAAATTCGACGTCTTAGTGTACTTTGTTGTAGTAGTTAGAATAATGCTTTTTACTGTCTCGTCTTTATTTGTTGCTAACTGATTTGAACAGCTGAACTATAGGTGATTTTTTTATGACATTGTAAATTCATATTACTTGTAAAATTTTGGTTGTGTCGGGTATGAGTTTCGACTATCTAGAGGGTTTTTCATCAACTTCTGATTCGTCGTTTGAAAATGACACGAGCTTGTGTCGAAACTATAGTCACGTTTTATACGTGTGTATGGACGTAGATAAAAAATTAAATAGTTTGTATGTACTAACTTTCGTAGACGTCTGCCATTTACGTTATATATGAACGCGATGACAAACTTAGTAGAAATTTGTCTCAATCTCCAATTCAGAATTACAGTTTTATACGCCGCTAGAAGCGAAATTTCTCGGAAAAATCGTCCATGCAATTTTCATTAAGTGCCCTGACTTTGCCATCGATCTGACGACTCAGCCGAAAAGTTGAAATATTTAGCGAACAACTCGTTCAGTTTTTGTAGAAGGGACGGGTTTCGGTCATTTTCGAAATGGAAATGATTACATCGTGCTGATATCCTCTAATCCGACGAATAATATTCGGAAATTGTTCCTTCTCCCTGATTTTTTCTGGTGCTTTTTATCGGAATTACAGCGATCCCTTACAACAAAATTCTTAATCGAGGTTATCCCAGGGCTTTTTTTATTTTGATTTTAATGAACTGGAACGGTTTCACAATTGACTTTCTTTTTGTTGTTGGTTTGCCTGATTTGGTTCGGTTTTATAGTTTTTAGTGTGTGTACGGCACTACAGCTATGCTTTGAACTCGAAAGAAATTGTGATGAAGTTTATTTAACTTTGGAACGGAAAACCATGCTCTGAAACTGATATTGAAAAATTATTGTATTTATTAAACATTCATATATTAAACGAACTGGATTTCAATTCTACTCTTATGGTAAGGTCACCCTTCTCCAACTATATCCTGAACATATTGGTTTAATACGGTATACAATTTTCGACGGGACAGGCAATGACGTTTTTTTTCAATGAGATGTAATTTGTTTGTGGGTTTCTAAGGAGTATTCGATATCTGGGAAACAAATAGTAATA
This sequence comes from Octodonta nipae, assembly GCA_034190945.1. Taxonomy (NCBI): domain Eukaryota; kingdom Metazoa; phylum Arthropoda; class Insecta; order Coleoptera; family Chrysomelidae; genus Octodonta; species Octodonta nipae. Next base: position 46,777,180 of record CM067217.1, read on the forward strand.
CAGGCGTGACAATTAGTATATATACTTTTCTTCCCAAATAAACAATTATTTTTAACTGACCTAATTACAGGAGTTAGTTGATATGTTGATTCGTTTCTTTAAGTGTAATTCGTGATTTTGCGAAAATTGAAATATTGAATAGGGGGAATAAGGGTCACTGTTGATTTTAAGCAAATTTTGTATTTCGTAAACAGAATGTAATACAGGGATAAATATTAATATATATAGTTGACCTCCTTAAAATAAATAGAATCGAGTTTAATCATTTTTCCGAAAATTCATTTAACCAATAAAGGACAGGTAATATTGTTTCTCTAAATTACAGATCACGCCCATGAGTTTGCGATAATTTATTATTAGATAGCCAGCCAGGGGGTTTCATATTATTTTTATGTAAGGAAAATTATGTTACCCTCTTTGAGGTGTCCTTCTTTTGCATGCATGACAATATATATGGTTTCTGGTCGGGAACCTTTATCAGTGGAGCTTCCCACATGAGAATGTATTCTCGAATAATTGTTGATGTATTTAAATATGTAGGGGCGAAATGCAAGGAATTTCGAGGAAACCAGCACTCAGAGGTTCTAAATCTGGGGCCGTTCCATGTCCTTGCTGTTATTTCTTAACACCTAGGTTAGAATCACACTGAATCTTTATCCACTATAGGCAATGTTAATTTTGGTTATGGACTATCTGGAAGTGAGAAACATTATATCTGTTGGTACTACTAGTATACAGACGTCACCCAGATACAACATGATAAAGATAATATCCAACAAGTCAAGCGAACTTTATTCATAGATTGCAAAATTTCAAACTATTTAGTCGAATAAGAACAAAAAATTGATCTATGGTAAGGACATTTATTACCGATTAGGTTTGATAAATACAATTATTATTCGCTTATTAATTACGTTCCACACAAAATATTCTTAAAAAATGCAATTAGATCTATTTTAACATTATTCCTCAACATACCTAATACTCTTTAATACATTTTTTTATCATTAAATGAAAGTTAATGCAAATAATGATTTAAAAAAATACTTCTATATTTTTAATATTAAAAAAGTATGAGCACATCATGATTAAAGTATGTTTGTATACAAGGGAGTATCCAGCTTTTGGATTAGAGTGGGACAAAATTGGGGGGAAAATGTTCTAGAGGGGGGCAAAACTGAAAAAAAATGTCCTGAAGAGAAGGACAAATCAGATTTTTTGAGGGCAGGGGGGGGGGGCAAATCAGTAATTTTATGGGAAGCTTTAATGGCTCATGGCAGGTTTTTCCGGTCCCTGCTTCAAGGGATCATTTGACCCATCATAAATTCTCTGATACAGGTGAGAGCACAGGTAAGCTAAACCTACCACCAACAACAAAAAAACATTTTTGTACGACATTTTCTAACTAAGGAGGTAATGAAAAATAATGACTAGCGACCTAATGCCGTACAATAGCGATACCAGAAGCCAGGAACACTTTTGAGTTTTGGCGATTTACTGCAAGTACGGCATCCATATACTATGGTTCGGATCGTTACTTAGATAACTTTTTTCGCGACGCCATAACATATTTGCTGATACAGTGGTTAGAAACTTAGGGCGCAACCCCCTATTCAAGATCAAATTTATCGATTCTAATTTCATTTCATAAAATAAAAACATTTTTGGCCATGCCGTACATTTTTCATGAAACATGTGCTTACGAGAGGAAAATTAATTTTCCTATGAAAAGTTTGTATTACTATTGAAGTAATTTATGATGGGTCAAATGACCCCTTGAAAATTGCACATGGGCTTATAGTCTATTAGATCTAGGTGAAATACGAACTGATATTCATTTTGTTCTAATTTTACCGCATCTGCATTAATTAACAAAGCTTCAAACCTTTGTATCGACTATGTAAAAGAAATGATAAAAAAATAAATAAATGATAATAAAATTGGTATATAAATATTAATTTAACAATTAATGTAATAAACATTACACAGTTGTTAAAACTCCCCTTACCCCTGTCGGATTTAATTATTTTTTGTGGATGCTTTCCTGGTAAACGGATACATGAATTATTTATATGTAAAAACTGTCAGAGTTTATCGCACCCCACACTCTTTGGCACAATTAGTATTTAATTGTACCAGGCGAGAATTTGTAATTTACCAACATTTTAACTGTAATTTTGTAAATGAATTAACACGATGACGATATTAATACAAAAATTAGATTTTTTTTGTAAGAATAGGAATTATTCATATTTATCTGCTTGGCCCATTTATATTATAAATATTTAAACGCGAATTGTCACGGTATCTACTTTTTTATTCATTTGCTTTTTCCTTGTTTTTATCTACTTATTTACATTTTATATAGTATCTTACTATCGTATGATATTGTTCATTTCTAATTGCCCAAACCTTAACTTCCATACGAAGAAATAGAAAGTAATTTTACCTACTTAAGCAACCGATATTAGCTAGTCAATCAATTTCAGCCATCGATACCCGCAAACGCTAAAATTCATCAAAATCGTTAGAGCCGTTTTTGAGAAAAAACTGGAAATACTTATATACAAAATTTGCTTCTTATCCGACTTCAAAAAGAAGGTTCGCAATTCGTCTATGTTTTTTTTGTGTTTTCAGTTATTACTTGAAATCAGCTCAAGGACGTTTAAACTGGATTCTGTTAAGGGGGATCCCGAAGTGGTAATAGCTTAGTTTTTTTTAATCAGAAAAACTTTTTAACCCAGTTACTTATATAATAAGTTTTGGTGGAGGCGATGGGATATTAAAAAAAGGAAGTACCTGTTCGGAACCTAGGGTATAATAAATTAAAAAGAAATTAGAATTAAATCAAAATATATGTCAATTAATTAACTTCAAGGTGAAGGTTCTCAATTGGTCTCTGTATACAGTGTGTCTTCATAAGTTGGAATTCATCCAAAAACTTCTTATGAATAATATTTAAAGAAAAAGTTATTCTTCATAAAAAGATTTACATGGTCTAAAACATATATTTTACTCATGACATGTCAGTTCTTCAACTGTATACGAGGTGTATCAGCAGATATGAATACTTAAAAGTGTTATCATACGGAAGTAATTAGTATTAAAAATGCATCTAATTGTGCATTTATAAAATTTCTTGTGACTGTAATAAATTTTATATTGGAAAAACCTCTAGACCTCTAAATGTTCGAATAAACGAACACACAAATTACATTAAAAAACGACAATTTGAAAAATCCAAAATCTGTGAACATGCTTGGGACTTTGGTCATGAAATACAATTTCAAAATTCAGTTATATATAGACAAAGAAGAACAACATGAAACGAAAACTAAAAAATTCTGATTTAATTTTGTTAAATGAAAATGTTTGTATCGCTACTACCTCCGTCGAATTCAATCGTTCCTAATTGCCGATGATTTAGGAAGAAATTGCTGATGGTCATGTCCTTGTGAACAACCCAATATGGGGATAGTATCTAAGGTCTTTCCTAGGTTTACCCTTATGATTTTAATGGGATAACTGAATCAACAAAATTCTTTCACCGCATCTTATAACAAAGTCTCACCTAGAAGCGCCACATACAATTCTGAAGATCACCCCTTTTTAATTCTTCCAATTTGAATTCTGTGCTACCTATTATCAAATTAAATTCTCTTAGTTACGTCACAAGTCAAATTCAATTGTCAGACATTTTAATTTTAAATTTTAGAATTGTACCTTTTTTCATAGTTTTTTCGCCATTTACAACGGGGTCTGACCTAGACCCCGAAACGTTTGGAAATATACAGTAATTTCGTGAATTGTGATGTCATTTCCCAAAAAAGTGCTTAAACATTGATAAAGCATGCCACAACTATCCTTCAGGAAACAACTCATAATGCCATATTAACAGTTGTATAAAATGTATTCATGTCACTTTTCAACTGTCGATTTTGCTTAAAAGAACCTTTATTTATTATAATAAGTTAAATTGTAACAAAAACAAACTTTATGATTATGATATATCACCAAAAATTGTACAATTTTATTTGATTTCAAATGAAAAAACTGTTATATTATAAAATTTGCCCTAGGAGAGACTATTAAATGAACTAGCTGTCGCCCAGTGGTCGAAATTCGACCAATTGTGTCAATACCTCTGGCAGGTTAAGTAACCTGAAAATTTTATCGGGACATTCTATCCTAGGACTTCAGGGAGAACAGCAATTACACGGAACGGATCCAGACTCGGAACCTCTGTGTGATAGTTTCCTCGAAAATCATAGATGTCGGTCTTAAATTTCGCTTCTACAAATAAGTAACGAAATTCAAGTTTTTTTTAGATATAATTCATATAACTTTATTTGTATTCAATTTCGTAATTCTTAATTTAATATGACAACAATTCAACCGCTAATGGACTACCCTACATATTTATTTTTTCTAACCTCCCTGTATAACTATAATTGCATTCAATTCTCTAAAATTTATTAAAATTCTCATTATAATAATTTCATCTCATTATATATGTCCACCACCCTGTATATACAGCTACTAATGGACCACGCATAATATTTTTGAACATTTTTGAACCACCCGGTATACCATTCTATATATGACACTGCCTATGAGCCACCGTATTTACTCTTTTTGTTTATGAAATTTTTAACTATCTTCTGTAACTATAATTCTACTCCGACCTATATTTCAATCATCATATATATGGAACTCTTCTTGGGCTACTCTAATAATCATTTCTATTTCTAACATTTTTTATCATCATCCTGTATATCTATAATTTCTCTCACTCTATATTTCATCTTCCCTAGATATACAACTGCTTATGGGTTACGAAATGTTGCATTTCCATTTCCGCCACCCTATATATGCATCTCTGTATAATATTTTTTGCACCACCCTGTATAAGTGTAATTATAATGCACATTCTATTCCAAGAACCCTGTAAATTTAACCGCTATATAATTATGTTATTAGTTATAATTGCACTCTACTCTATATTTTAGACACCCTATATATGCAACCGTTTATGTGCCACCTACGAAAAAAATGATTTCTAACATATCTCGAATCGCCCTGTATAATTATAATATACAACGATTACTTTACCACTAAAGAGTAACAACGCTTGCATGCCACTTCCAGAGATGTACATGCTCTAAGTATATAACAGCATTGGTCCCTCTATATATAATTACTCAATGTTTTGAGTCTGGCTGCGGCGGCACATTAAGTTGTTTGGCGTTAACATTATGGACGTAAATAATGAATTTTTATTATATTTTATTTAATGAATGAACCAATATTAAAAATTAATATTAGCATTCTGCACTGAAGGTCGTCAGTAGCTACTAAACAAAACAAAAATGAAAATCGGTTGAGAGACAGAGGAGAAGATGGTACCTAATCGTTTTGCCTTAGCCTATTTATATATAGATGTAATTGGAATCAAATCAAAATATTTAACTGACCTAAAAAGTTGAAGACTTTCAAATCGTCTACAAATACAGTGGATCCACCAAAATTGGAATCATATGCAAAACTTTCTTGATACATGTAAATATTTAGAAAGCAAGTTACTTTACCCAACACCAAACGAGATAGGCCAAAATAATGCATTTTGCTTAAAAGTAAAACACCTTATTTTTGGCAATATCAAATAAAAATAGATTTGAAACTTGCACCCAATTAAAAGCCAGTATACCAAAATTTGTAAAATAAATATATATATTTTTTAAAAACTCGACTTTTAAAAAGTACTTTAACTAAAAAAACAAAAAATTATTTTCCTGCAACAATTAAATAATTTTTCTGAAGTCGGTGCCAAGTTAAAAATGAAAATAATTTGGGAAGTAGGTACACTTATGAAGCGTACTTTGCAACTTTGCTGTTCTTATTTGGCACCGAGTTCAGAAAAAGTATTTGTTTCAAAATTATTTTTTTTTGCTTTTTAGTTAAGTTCCTTTTTTGAAGTAGGTTTTTGTTTTTTTATGTATTTATAATATTAGATAATGCAGAATTCACTGAATCGTATTATATTCTCGTAAATGACTATTTTCGATTACATTATATAATACCTAGTATTTACTAATGCATCTTCTTACTTTTGTGAAAAATCCTAACCTGTGATTTTCCTTGTTACAGAATTATCCACGAAAGTGGGTTCACGCCGGAAGATCACAAGCAATATCGACCGGTTGTATATAGCAATACGATACAGTCACTAGTAGCCATACTTCGAGCTATGCCAAATCTCGGAATTAGTTATGGGAACAACGAGAGAGAGGTAAGCTGATTAATGTAGGGTTTATGTAAATAATAAGATTTAAAGTTCCTGGGTATTAGTTCGCATTTTCTCATTCGGCATGAATAAATTGATTTTGTGATTTGTTTTGATTATTTTATTTATTTAATCTTACAATAAGGTCACGTCTTAACATCTAATTTGAGTGCCTACAACGAAATTTATTAACACATTAGAATGGGATTATATGTAGTGTTATTTATTCTCAATGAATACAGTTGCCAATAAACGCCTAGCTTTATTTTACTGTAGATTATATCCTTACAATTTATATAGCCTATTCAATGATGTGCTAGACAAGTGATTACTTTAAGACAAGGCTGGCCAAATTAGATACGATCCTGAACTAACAGAAATTAATAAATAGACGGGGGGCCGCAGAAGTAAATCCTTTAAAATTTGCAAGAACATATAAAAAGACTGCGATATTATAAGTAGTAATGTTTAATTCTATTACACCAGTTTATAGAGCAAAATTGCATTCATTTTCAGACATAAAATTCAACAGCAATTCGCTTATACTATGACGCCAGTAATCGTTTACAGATAATTGTTGTTAAAATTTTAACAGCAAACTCGTAGAAGTAAACTATATAAAGAATAAAAACCCGCAAAAATACGAAGTTCTTTTGTTTTTTTTTTTGCTTATATAATGAAAAGAAGTAAAGGAATCGTAATGCCGTCTACAGAAAAGTTGTAGAGAATTAAAAATCCTTCTAAACAAGCGTTTATACATCCTGTTTGGACCATTTTTTACCAAGTATACTCAGAAAAACTGATCAAAAGTGAATTTTTTTTCAAAAATGTACAACTTTCTGGTAACTAATACTGGCTTCACGTTGGATACTATTAACTCAACTTTAAGAAAACTGGCAAAATAGAGATATCCTTCTTCTATTTGTAGATCTGTGTAAAGCATATGATAATGGTACCTAGTAATAAACTCGGGGAAGTGAAAGATCATGAAAGTCCATTACTGAACATATGCAAGAACATCAGTTAAAATGGTATAGTTTCCTACAAAGGATGGAGAACCAAAGACTACCTAAAAAGGTTACTTCGGGAAAAGAGGAATGTCAGTACGCAACTTAAGACCAGGTACCTTTTTTGGAAGATGGAAACCCATCATGACTTTGTTATACTAGCGTTCTCGACGTCTATCGTGCCAACATAATGTGAGACTAAACTACTACTTCCCGCTACTCACGTTTTTTTCTCCCTTACCATTTTTAAAAAACATTCTCCAATTCCTACCACTCTCCACCATACATTCGACTACATTTCCCGACGTTATGGTGCACCCAATCGCTACCTCCATAATAGCTTGATACTCCTCCCCTCACCTCTCGTAGCGAAAGATGGTGTAGCCCGTAGGATCCACTTCTCCACAGTACACACATACCTCATCATCTACCAATTGAAACCTCAAGTAGTGCCGAAAACAACCATGTTCGTAAAGCATTTGAGTGAGACCAGATAACGGGAATGACTGCAGAGACTGAAGAATGAGAACCGGAAGTGTAGAACGGTATGATCCTGCATAATAATTAATTACTAGTCGAAATGGTCACAATCAATTATTACCAAAGGATATGCAATTACTTGAAACGTCAATAATATTTGCCAGAGCATCTACCTCAGTACAATTGAACAATATAATTTTGAATTGAAATTATTTGATTTAGTCATTAAAATCCCATTAAAGTTCCAGTTATGTAAATTGTATTAAGCGTAAACTTCCACTGACCATAAACCAATGTGCGCCCTGATGAACTGACTGTATTATCAAAATTCATCTGCTGTTCTCAACATGTATCCATTGATTACTGGAAATTTATGGTGCATAATCAAGTTCACTGTTTGACGTAATGTAGATAAATTTAAATCGGTCGGCTTTGTTGCAGATTAATTAGTTAATCAGTATGCAAGAACTTTGCCCAAAATACATTGGATTGATAACATTTATTTCTGAAATTTTTTTAGCAAAAAAATTAAATACTTAAGCTAGACATTTAAAATGAACCGACACAAATTTTGTTTGAGTTTTCCGATTTTTGTTTCCAAAAATGTAAAAATAATATTGTAACTAAGATCAAAGTTACGCCCCAGAATCATTCCAATAGAAATATCTAACAATGGGCGCACAGAAACGATAGAATATCATGCTTTAACAAAGACAGTATTTAGAAAAATCTAATAAAACATTTCTAATGAATTGACACAATCGGCCTGCTACGTACCACGCACAGAAAATTGTAAACATGTTATTTGTTTTTTTAAGTCACTTTAAAATTATAATTCAGGTTATAACGAGGGCATTGAAACTTGTGGTATTCGAAATACACAAAAGACTTATTGTTATTCCCAAAAACTAGAGAAGATTCAACAACTATACTTCAAAAAACAATCATTTTGTTTTTTTCCTATTATGGTGCGTCTACAATTGGTCCGAGAAATGTTTGTTTCCTGAAGCTTGGTTGTGGCATAGTTTGTCAATGTTTAAGCACTTTTTGGGAAATGACACCACAATTCATGAAATTACTGTACTATATATTTCCAAATGTTTCGGGGGTCTAGGTCAGACCCCGTTGTCAATGGAAAAGAAACTACGAATAAAAGACACAATCCTAAAATTTAAAATTAAAATGTTTGACAATTGTCAAAAATTAGAATTGTGCCCTTCTTCATAGTTTTGTTGCCATTGACAACACGACCCTGAAACGTTTGGAAATATACAGTAACTTAGTTAGGTTAAAAACGCAGCTAATAATGAATTAGCGAACAAACCAGAAATTATCAGGTTGAATGATCAATAGAAGGTAGTAGGTCAACTTGCCTATAACAGCTATCATTTGGAGTAATTTCGTGTTGAACTTCCAAAACTTGTATCGTGAGAAGAAGAAAGAAGAACTAATGTAAGTTACAAAACAGATAAATTAATTTACATACTCCAACCAACAGTGGTTTTTATGATGGGGTATTTTGAACTAACTTCAATGAATTTAAGTATTAGTTTTTGCGCAGGACTCACATTTAGAAGATATAACTTTTTAGTTACTACCAAACTTCTGCAGTAATGTGCTATTACGTGCATATCCCATCTTTATTGGGAGCGGGCTCCAAAATTCATCTGGTTTTTGTCTTCTTGTTCCCTAAATCTTCAGGAAAAGCGTTTAACGGCAAGAGGCAGGAGAAACGAGACCGCGA